>OY720444.1:55810162-56137662 GCA_963082915.1 Dolichopus griseipennis | reverse complement strand
GAATAAAAAATCAGAAACAGAACAAAAAAAGTTAAAATTACTTAAACATATATTAATTTTCTATACCTTTCCAGTTTCAAAATGTTTTAGTATTTTATATAATATAAAATATTCTATAGAATATATATACAGTGGAAACTCTCTATAACGAACCTCTACATTACGAAATACTCTCTATAGCGAAAAAAATTGATAACAATAGCTTTAGCTAAAAAAATTCTAATTAAATGACCTCTCTTAGCGAACTCCTATATAACGAAAACTTCTTTATAACGAACTAAAATAGCTGGCATATAAACTAAAATTTCTCGCATTTTTAACTCTTTATACCGAAAATATCGAACTCTATTAGCTAACACATGAACTAAATTTCACTGATTTTCGAATTATGTATTTTTATTCATACAATTAAAACAATATTGGTACGTATGATTTTTTTTCTGTCAAATTTGAATTTTTTGTGTGAAGTAATAACGATTTTGGATTTCAAAATAAAAAATTTTAATCATTATATTACAATAGGTAAGACTTTAAAAATTTTATATTATGTAAAAATTCAACTATTATAAGTTGTAGAAAACAAAAAGCGTCAGGCAATATATTTGAATAAGAAACTTGAAATATTATCTGAAGTTGAAAAAGGATTGAAGAAAATAAACATTTGTAAAACAGTACTATATAATTTAAGTTTTGGAAAGATGAAAATTTTTCGACTCCTATATAGCGAAAACCCTCTATAACGAATAAAACTTAATGGCAATTACGATTTCGCTATAGAGAGTTTCCACTGTATATATATATATATATATAAATAATATAAATATATAATATTAACTATAAATTATATTTTATTATATTACGAGATAAACTTTTTTTTATAATTTTTCTTTTTACGACCAAATTTTTAAAAATTATAATTTGAAACACTTTTCAGTTTGATCTTTGAAATACTTTTGAATTTAAAAATTCAATAACAACTTTCAAAAAACTAACTGAAACGTCAAATAATTTGACATCCAATATTTTCAATATATATGTTAAGAGAATCAAAGGTACTAATTTACCTTTGATTCTCTTAACATATATATTGAAAATATTGGATGTCACACTATTTGACGTTTCAGTTCAAAGGTAAATTAGTACCTTTGATTCTCTTAACATATATATTGAAAATATTGGATGTCACACTATTTGACGTTTCAGTTAGTTTTTTTATTTATTTAAAAAAAAACAAGTAAAGAAACAGTCAGTCGGTGCAACCGACTTAGAAATACCCTACACCTATTTGGTTCAAATTTAAGGACATATCCATAAGTCATTTTAACACCCTAAGAGCTGTTATTAATTTGATCGTAAGACATAGCTAACCAAATTAACTTTATAATACTAAAAACATTTTCTAATTACACTATCTATTAAAAAATATAACAAATTATTACTAATTTATCTATTTAAAAATATTAAAAAACAAACAAACTTGAAATAAATGAAAATATATTTATTCCAATTCAATTACAAAATGAAAAAATTCTAATTATTAAATTTTGTGATAAAAAGATAATCAAAGCATAATATATTTAATAATCCAAATTTTTAAAAATTTCAATTATTTTAAATGGTTAGTTTATATACCTAATAGAAAAGCTTATAAACGCAAAATATACAATTACAAATTTAGACCTTTTCATATAACTCATTTAAATATAAAAATAAATTTTACATAAATACAGCAAGTACGTTTGAACATAGCTGAACCACTACAATTAAGTCTAGATTTCGGAGACACGTAGGACATAGGAAATATATTCTTTGGCTTCGAAATTAAACTCGACCACAACCAATTCGCATGGTACTTTCATTACTAGTAACCTAGAGTTTAAATTGCATAAAAATACCGGCATTATCTTTTGAGTTATGGTGTTTTTAAGATATATGTTTGTTAGTCCTTGAACTTGTCAAGGGTTCCAGAACCCGAAACCATGGTACGATTTCGCCCATATGCAGTCCCGTCATACTTTCAATACTAGTTAACCCTTGTACACAATTGGAACGTTCTATCTTAATTTTAAGTTACTAGTTTTATTAATTTCGATGATAAGCTTTTACATATTGGGGGGTCTAAGAGATGTACTGAACCACCACTCCGCTTGATCCCAAATTAGGGGCGCACGCTAGAAATAGTAAATAACACCCTGGGCCAAATTTGAAGCTTCTACATTTGTTTCAAGTTACTATCTTTATTCATTTCGAAAATATGCTTTAAGGTCCTCGGAACTGAGTGGCTGGTCCCCTACCCACTACTCCAATGGGGCCCAAATTTCCAAGACACTTACGAAATAGGAAGGGACACCCTGATACCAAATTTGGAGGTTCTATCTTCATTGGTTTCGGAATTATGCTAGTTTGGCCTAAATTCGATCAAAAATTTCTAAGTTCCGAACCCATTGTCCAATCCTCACCGTACGTAATCACCGCCGTAGTTTCATTACCAATAACCTACAGCACAAATTTCATGAAGATAGCCTCATTAGTTGTTGAGTTATCGTGATTTTTTATATTTGTTCGTTAGCCCTTCGATCGATTAAAAGGTCCAGAATCCGAACCCTTGGGATGATTTCGCCCTTATACAGTCCGCGCTGTACTTATAGTGCTAGTTAACCCTTGTGCACAATTTGAACGGTCTATCTTAATTTTAAGTAACTATTTTTAGTAATTTCGATTATAAGCCTTTAAAACTTGGGTGGTCTGAGAGGGGTACTGAACCACCCCTCCAATTGATCCCAAATTAGGGGAATACGCAAGAGATAGTAAAGAACACTCTTGTGACAAATTGGAAGCTTATACATTTTTTCAAGTTGTTATCTTTATTAATTTTAAAGATATGCTTTATGGTCTTCGGAAATGTGTGGCTGGTCCCCGACCCACTACTCTGATGGGGCCCGAATCCCCAAGACACTTTGGAAATAGGAAGGGGCGCCCTGATACTAAATTTGGAGGTTCTATCTTCATTGGTTTCGGAATTATGCTCGTTTGGCCTAAATTCGATCAAAAAGTTCTAGGTTCCGAACCCATGGTCCAATCCCGACCTTACGCAACATCCGAAATAGTTTCATTACTAGTAACCTACAGCTCAAATTTGAAGATAGCGTCATTACTTGTTGAGTTATCGTGATTTTTTATATATGTTCGTTAGCCCTTCGATCGATTAAAAGGTCCAGAATCCGAACGCATGGGCCGATTTCGCCCAAATGCAATCCCCGCCGTACTTTGAGTCCTAGTAACCTACAATTAAAATTTCATCAAGATAGCTCCATTATTTTTTGAGTTATCGTGCCTACGGACGGACGGACGGACGGACATGGCTATATCGACTAAGGCTGTCACGCTGATCACAAATATATATACTTTTCCATATCTAGCTCGCTTCCTTTAGGTGGTTACAAACACCATACCAAAGTTAATATACCCCTTTACCTATTCTATAGGTGTAGGGTATAAAAACAAATTTATTATTTCATATTGAAAGTTTTCACTAAAATATATGGTAAATAAAAGTATAGCAAAAGTATTTATTTAATTAGTTACAGTACAAAAAAGTGTAAATTAAGTAATGGTCATATACATAAAAAATACTTAAAAAGCTCTAAAGAGTACGAAAAAATGCACTTGTTTTATTAAATTGTTAGTTAGTAGTTAATTGAGTACCCTTTCTTCATAATTACAGCTTCACATCTTCGCGGTAAACTTTCGATGAGCTTTTGGCAACGGCTCTGTGAACTGTTATACCATGCCTCTTGTATTTCGACGCATAGTTCGTCCAAATCTGCTATCTCTTTATTTTTAATAATATTTTTAACATCGTTCCACAAATTTTCGATTGGATTTAAGTTTTGTTAATTTTAATTTTGTTATCTACAAGCCATTGTTTTACTAAACGGGCAGTATGCTTTGGGTCATTATCATGCATAAACTCCCAAATTACTGGCAAATTGCCATCAGCGTATACTTACATTACGTCTCTAAGAATTTCTCTATACATAAATTGGTCCATTATTCCATTTATTTTAACTAATGTATAAAGAGGGTTGCAAAATTTCTTTTTAGGACGACGCACATAAACTTTTCCATCACTACAAACTCTGTTAAATTTACTTTCATCAGTCCACAATATATTTTTCCAAAATGAAAGCGGTTTATCTCTATGCAGTTTTGCGAATTTTAAACGTTTTTTTCTATTTGTAAAAGATAAAAGTGGTTTTATTTGGCAATGCAACCTCTAAGTCCGGCATTGAACAAACGTCTTCTAATGGTTCTGGCAGACGCCTCTACATTTAGTTCTTCTTGTATTTTTTGCTGAATTTTTACAGAAGTGAGAAAAGGGTATTTTTTTTACTTAAACGTACTATAGTTCTATCTTCAGAAACAGTTGTTTTTTTTCCCCTTTGTTTTCTGTTTTTTTCCAGAAAACTTTTGTTTTTTCCACATATCGGATAGCTTTTTGTACGAATCAACGAGACCTTCCTATTTGTTTAAATATTTTGCTTTTATCAGCGCAATTTTTTAACATATTCCAAATTATTTTTCTCTCATCAGAAGTACAGGGTTTCGCTCTTCCCATTTTTCTGTTTTAATATGTATTTTCACAATAATTCTAAAATATTTGATAGTTTTTATTTCAATACGTAATCTTTCAAATTTCAAAAACTTACTTGCAATCACAAACTTTATTAAGAAAATATCAAGTTTTGTAAACTGTCTTATTTAAATGTCCACTCTAATTGAGAAAGTATCGAAAATTAAAACTCCCGTTATCTGTCAAACATGTTGTGGAATTTGCATGGCAAAACAAACATAATTCATAAAATATTTGCCATGAACAATATCTGATCCAAAAACGCCAGGTTCAGGTTCCAATTTAAAATTAACAAAATAACTTCATTATTATATAGCAAATTTGCTGGAAATATAAATTCCCCCACATACATTGCGAGATATTCCGAATTGAAATCTAAAAGATTAAAATATTTTACTTATAGTGCTCATAATTCGGGATAATGATTTTGTTTGTTGAAACGATCAATTGCCCGAACAGAGTAAAAAGCTAACATTTTGTTGTTTTATTTTTGTTTTACTTTATTAGATTCCTTTGAGGATTTTTGTATTTGATTCAACTGAAAATCGTTTTATATAGAAATAGGTATTTTCATGCAGTTGAAAAACTTTGTGTTGTTTATTAAGGATAAGATTCTAAGCACACTTTGCAGAAGAGTATAAAATAAAGCTTCCCATTCAGATTTATATTTTGGTTTGTAGTTTTTTTTTTGGTAATTCTTCCAGATTCTTTATAAATTTGCCTTTTAGAAATGTATGAAATGATTGTGAAACTACTACTACTGAGTTGTGGTATACACAAAAGTTTTTAAGTGCTCGCACAAGTAAATATAAATCTTGAAGTGATGAATAATAGAATATGGTGTTGCAGTGCATGGAAATAGTTAGTTTTTCTTCAATGGTAATTATTTTCTGTTTGCTAAATTGTATAAAAATTGGGCTATATATTAAAAAGATTATATTCAAATTTTTTTATTTTGTCCACATTACCCATGAGGTAAAGAAACAAGTGCGTTTTTTTTCTGTGGTTTCCCCAAGAGGTCTATTCCACATAAAGCTAAAAACTTTAAATAATTCATTATAAAAACATATTTACAATAAAAATTAACAAAAAATAAATTTCACTAAATAAATAAACTTTTATAAAAAATTCAAAAAATTTATATAAAAAGGAACATGCATAAATTTCTTACCATAAAGATATAGGTGGAAAAGCCGAAAGAGGAACAATCGTTAAGTATTGGATGTTTTCCTCAACACAGGCCACTTCCATTAATTCTAACATTTGCCTTTTCAATTTTGTTTTGAGTCCTGAATGAAAATTTGTTTAAGTTAATTGCCAACATATCAGCAAACAACTGATTCGGGCATTTTTCTTAGGGCACATCCAAGCATGCATTTAGTTTTTCAAGACAATTTTTCTTGAAATTTAAGTTTTCTATTTCGGCTTGTTCACCTATATCTTTGATACCTTCTATAGCCGACACGTAACGATCCATCAATATCAGTTTTTCTTCTTTTTTCTCTTCTTAGGGTTCCCTGGGCTTCTTCTGTTGAAGAAGATTCCGATGTTAAGAGGCTATGCCCTTCTTCTTCAAATTTCACCAACGCAATTGATTAAAAAATTTTTATTGGAATTATATTTAAAAAATAAAAATATGTTTGTACCATCGTGGTGCATTTGTATCATCCAAAAAGGACAATAATCTACAATATTTATAGTCCTTTTTAAGAACTGTCGCTGAACCACTTGCTGCGGGTTTTTTGACCTAATATAAGCCTGCTTTATGCAGTCCCATTTTTGACGAATTGTTTTACAATCGTCATTTAAACCTAAAATAATATTCTTATATTGAAATTTTTATATAAAAATTTTGCTTACTTAGCTGCAGCTTAATTTCCTCCCAAAGCTTTATTTTCAAATTTCTATTTTTGAAATTTACATTTTGGCAATCCCACAATTCTGGTCTTGACCTAACTGCCTCTATTATTTGTTCTGCAAAATATAAAATATAATATACATATGTATATAATATGTATTTATATTATAAAATAATTCTTACCATTTGTTGAATCGCTCCATCTTATTAAGCTAAAATCCAAAAAGTTATTTAAAAATTCAAGATTTGGCAATCTTAAATTTTCCACCATTCTGCAGCGATTTGGATCTTAAAAAGATTTTAACCGTAATTGAAAATAATAAAATAATATAGTAATAAAAAGATCCTTGCATTTTTATTATGATATTTGTCCTGGGCTATATTCAAAATAAAAAAAAAAATAAACTTACCTACATTTTGGGATAGAATTGGTATCCATTTTAATAGTTTATAAATTAGGTATAGATGTAGTAGGTACAGGATAGAAATAAAAGTATAAGATTAGATTATATAAGAATAGAAATATGAAATATAGATAGGTAGGTACAAACTATACCTTTTCAGTTTCAAAATGAGAATAATAAAATTCAAAGTGGAATAGTAAACTTCAATATGAGAATAGTAAACTTCAAAGTGGAATAGTAAACTTCAATATGAGAATAGTAAACTTCAAATTGGAATAGTAAACTTCAATATGAGAATAGTAAATTTTGATATGAGAATAGTAAATTTAAATATGAGAATAGGCAAATTCAAAAAAAGAATATATATATAGTAAGCCTTGTAATGGTTTTCAAGAAATTTTTAAAAATATTAATTACAATTAAGAAGATTTCTAATTGAATAAACGTTTTTATAATAAAATTTAAAATTGACCATGAATAAAAAATCAGAAACAGAACAAAAGAAGTTAAAATTACTTAAACATATATTAATTTTCTATACCTTTTCAGTTTCAAAATGTTTTAGTATTTTATATAATCTAAAATATTCTATAGAATATTTATATATATATATAAATAATATAAATATATAATATTAACTATAAATTATATTTTATTATATTACGAGATAAACTTTTTTTTATAATTTTTCTTTTTACCACCAAATTTTTAAAAATTATAATTTGAAACACTTTTCAGTTTGATCTTTGAAATACTTTTGAATTTAAAAATTCAATAACAACTTTCAAAAAACTAACTGAAACGTCAAATAATTTGTCAAACTATTTGACGTTTCAGTTCAAAGGTAAATTAGTACCTTTGATTCTCTTAACATATATATTGAAAATATTGGATGTCACACTATTTGACGTTTCAGTTAGTTTTTTTATTTATTTAAAAAAAAAAAACAAATTTATTATTTCATATTGAAAGTTTTCACTAAAATATATGGTAAATAAAAGTATAGCAAAAGTATTTATTTAATTAGTTACAGTACAAAAAAGTGTAAATTAAGTAATGGTCATATACATAAAAAATACTTAAAAAGCTCTAAAGAGTACGAAAAAATGCACTTGTTTTATTAAATTGTTAGTTAGTAGTTAATTGAGTACCCTTTCTTCATAATTACAGCTTCACATCTTCGCGGTAAACTTTCGATGAGCTTTTGGCAACGGCTCTGTGAACTGTTATACCATGCCTCTTGTATTTCGACGCATAATTCGTCCAAATCTGCTATCTCTTTATTTTTAATAATATTTTTAACATCGTTCCACAAATTTTCGATTGGATTTAAGTCTGGGCTTTGAGGAGGCAAACCCAGAATTTTAATTTTGTTATCTACAAGCCACATTTTTACTAAACGGGCAGTATGCTTTGGGTCATTATCATGCATAAACTCCCAAATTACTGGCAAATTGCCATCAGCGTATACTTCCATTACGTCTCTAAGAATTTCTCTATACATAAATTGGTCCATTATTCCATTTATTTTAACTAATGTATAAAGAGGGTTGCAAAATTTCTTTTTAGGACGACGCACATAGACTTTTCCATCACTACAAACTCTGTTAAATTTACTTTCATCAGTCTACAATATATTTTTCCAAAATGAAAGCGGTTTATCTCTATGCAGTTTTGCGAATTTTAAACGTTTTTTTTCTATTTGTAAAAGATAAAAGTGGTTTTATTTGGCAATGCAACCTCTAAGTCCAGCATTGAACAAACGTCTTCTAATGGTTCTTGCAGACGCCTCTACATTTAGTTCTTCTTGTATTTTTTGCTGAATTTTTACAGAAGTGAGAAAAGGGTATTTTTTTTACTTAAACGTACTATAGTTCTATCTTCAGAAACAGTTGTTTTTTTTCCCCTTTGTTTTCTGTTGTTTCCAGAAAACTTTTGTTTTTTCCACATATCGGATAGCTTTTTGTACGAATCAACGAGACCTTCCTATTTGTTTAAATATTTTGCTTTTATCAACGCAATTTTTTAACATATTCCAAATTATTTTTCTCTCATCAGAAGTACAGGGTTTCGCTCTTCCCATTTTTCTGTTTTAATATGTATTTTCACAATAATTCTATAATATTTGATAGTTTTTATTTCAATACGTAATCTTTCAAATTTCAAAAACTTACTTGCAATCACAAACTTTATTAAGAAAATATCAAGTTTTGTAAACTGTCTTATTTAAATGTCCACTCTAATTGAGAAAGTATCGAAAATTAAAACTCCCGTTATCTGTCAAACATGTTGTGGAATTTGCATGGCAAAACAAACATAATTCATAAAATATTTGCCATGAACAATATCTGATCCAAAAACGCCAGGTTCAGGTTCCAATTTAAAATTAACAAAATAACTTCATTATTATATAGCAAATTTGCTGGAAATATAAATTCCCCCACAAACATTGCAAGATATTCCGAATCGAAATCTAAAAGATTAAAATATTTTACTTATAGTGCTCATAATTCGGGATAATGATTTTGTTTGTTGAAACGATCAATTGCCCGAACAGAGTAAAAAGCTAACATTTTGTTGTTTTATTTTTGTTTTACTTTATTAGATTCCTTTGAGGATTCTTGTATTTGATTCAACTGAAAATCGTTTTATATAGAAATAGGTATTTTCATGCAGTTGAAAAAACTTTGTGTTGTTTATTAAGGATAAGATTCTAAGCACACTTTGCAGAAGAGTATAAAATAAAGCTTCCCATTCAGATTTATATTTTGGTTTGTAGTTTTTTTCTTGGTAATTCTTCCAGATTCTTTATAAATTTGCCTTTTAGAACTACATAAATTGAAATGTATGAAATGATTGTGAAACTACTACTACTGAGTTGTGTTATACACAAAAGTTTTTAAGTGCTCGCACAAGTAAATATAAATCTTGAAGTGATGAATAATAGAATATGGTGTTGCAGTGCATGGAAATAGGATAATCAAGTGCAATTCTTTTATTTTCATAAGTTTTATTCAAATGAGAGACTCCAAATTTCTAATGCAAGCGTTTTTTTACTTCAAATTCTATATGAAATAATTGAAATACACTTTCTAATAAATAACTGACTAATTATTTTAAATAGTATCCGTGGCCTCACATGGTGCTGTCTGACATGGCGTATCTATATGATATGGGTATTATTCATTTTTAATTCTTGGTTAACATTATTTTAAATGATGTCACGAGAATTTATCATGCATTTATATATACACTTTCTTTTAAAATTTTTATAAATATATAATCCATTTCTATTTTACTGTGTCTTATTAGGTATAATATAAAACTCATTAATATTATGCTAATATTTAAATATTGATACGCCTATTATTTTTTTTGACCCTAACATGATAGAAACATAAATTTAAATGCAATATTTTAAATTTTATATACCACATAACTAAGTCTTTAAATGGCGCCACAATACACTTGTATAAGTTTTTTGTGTTCTTAAGTGTGAAATTAAACGTAGTATATTATTTGAAATACGCCCGCACAGAAAAAGAATATATTTAGAAAAAAATTGATAGGAATTATGTAGCCATCATTTAGTTTATCTTTTATTTCTGAAAAATTAAATTTAAGAAATATTTGTTATTAATTTCTTTGTCAGACACTACCTTTCTCTGTTATTATAAATTCCTTTTAATATTGCATTATATAAAATTTTAAAGAATTTGGGAATTGAAATTAATTCAATAAAATAATAAGAAGTTCAAACAAAAATATAACTAATTTAATATACTTTTAAAAATTTTGGAAACTCTAAAATGATTAATTTGAAGTCAAAAGTATACCGTGTTAAAAAAAATTAATTCAAAGTACCATCATGTAAATGAAAATATAATAAGACTTGATAATTAACCAGTTAATTATAATTAAAAGTATTATATAAAATTAGGAGTAGACTAAAGTGTTATCTCCTCTAGAATACCTAGTTTTATTAAATGTATAGTAATGATTATATAAATAAAGGATTTGTGTGACAGCTACTCGAACCTGCGAACCCCGTGAGCAAACTGGCTGATCTCTAATAGCAAAGTAAGACTACAGGTCCATCGAACAGTCAGTCAATTGGATCAACGACATCATATACAGAAAATTATTCATTTAGTTGCGTTGGTGTTTGAATAAATTCTGATACCTCAGATGTAATACCCTCATACAAATCATCAAGTACAGGAAGTGATTCATGCATATAGGACAACTAAGCTTTTCCAATTAATTTTTCCAGAGTTTACGAGTTCTTACGTCTGTGATCTTGTATAAGTGTTCCTTTGAATGTCATGATGTATTTTAATTTTTACAATATTTTGAAAATTTAGTTTATTCCTTGATTTTCTATAATTTTCATCTGAACATATTTATTTTTTGATTTTTTTTTTATTGATGTAAGCATTATGATCTTGAAAAATTCGACTTAAAAGTTTCTTTTGTTCATATATACAGAGCGAAAAATCCACATAAAATAGTACTAAAATAAGAAGATTTCTTTATGGTTTTCATGCAAAAAGACCATCTATTTAAAACAAGTGGAATTTTCTACTTGAAATACAAGTTAAATTTTAACGTGTATTCCGCTGAAACCAAATAGAAATCTTATGAAGTAAAATAAAGTTCCGTTAGTTTTTAAGTTGTTATCTTTTTGTTTTAACTAGCTATCTTTTTAATATAGTGTGAACAAATTAAGTAGTTATCTTCTTATTTCAAGGAGAATTTTATTTAAATTAAATAGACACAGATTTGATTTAAGCAGTAGTCTTTTTGTATTTAATAGTATTCCTTTAATCTTTAAAGGTGATTTAAGAATATTTCTATTTGAATTAAATAGATACCTATTTCCTTTTTAGCAGTATTCTTTTTGTACTTATTAGAACTCTTTTAATACTCAAAAGATATTCAAGATGATATCCTTTTAATTTTTAAAATGAATTCTCCTTAATACGAGTATGCATACCTAAATTAAATAATGGAACACATAAAATTCTTTTTAAATATAAAAACTTTATTAAATTATAAAAAAAAGCTTATTATTAACAAAAAAACATTTTCAAAGATAAAATTTATAAATAAACACAAACATTTTTTCAAAATTTTTATAAAAAACAAAATTACCTTTTCAGAATTTTGATAACAATATTAAAGTATAATTATATCGAAATAATAAGAAATTATTTTTTACATTTTTGAACAATATTTACATTTTTTATTTATTTGCTATTATTAACATTTAAAAAAAACTAAAGACCTAAAACTAAATTAGCATATAAGTTTAAAAATTTTTATTAATTTTTATAATTTAGAGCGTTTGGATAAAATATTTATAATTTTTGTTTTTTAAAATCGAGTAGTTTCTATTTAATTTTACCAAAAATTTGCTTATCTTAACAGATACGCGTATTTCGTCTACTAGTATTCTGCAAGTTGGCGAATGTTTTAATATATTTACAAAATTTTTTATTTTAGATTATTTTTATATAAAAAATATTAACTTTTCACTATTAATATCAATTTTAATATGATATATGTAATTAGGTATTATAAAAAAAATATAAATTAAACTAAATATTTTTAAAGAAAAAAATTATAAACTAAATTTTTATAAAAAAGTATTAACCGATTAATTGGTTCAATTAAAAGTTCAATCAAAATGTTTTAATATATTTACAAAATTTTTTATTTTAGATTATTTTTATATAAAAAATATTAACTTTTCACTATTAATATCAATTTTAATATTATATATGTACATATATATATTAAATTTTTTTTTCTATTATTTTTTAAGCACCAAATATATTTTCAACTTAACCACCAAAAACTTTACAAGAAATGATTTTAATTCCGCATACAAAATTAATAATATGTACATATAATATAAAGATCGCGTTTTTTTTCTTTTGAAAGTAACAGTAAAATTAACTGAAATTTTTTTTTGAATATTAGGAGATCTTTTTAAAATAATAAGATGTCTTATAATAATAACCCAATGCACAAACACAACAACAAAATTATTTTCAGTTATTATTTTGTACTAAGAAGTTTTCTTCTTAAATTTTAAAATTCCACATAGTTTTAAAAAGTCTTGAAGCAAGTAGATATCTTTTAATTGTTTTTTAAAATAATAGTTAATGGGAATCTCTTCTTAAATTTTTAAATTCCATATAGACTTAATAAGATTTTCTTTTTAAATTTTTAAGCAAGCTTTTTTTTTTTTTTGCAAATTTTATTTAGTCAACAACAAATTTTTAGTAGATTTTTCTTTTTAGATTAAGTAGTGAGCATATTGAATTTTAAAAAGATTTCCACTTAATTGACCAATTTTAAGATGATATCCCTATAAATGAATAATATGATAATCTATTTAAAAAAATGTACCACTTTTCTCTCAGTATAGGTTGTAATTGAGATGTACGTACTGCGTAATAGTTTAATTAACCATTTTACTAATTTCAAATTTGATTTCGTTATTTTATGCTGAAACATAAATTAACCTAATAAATTTTTAATTTTAACTGAAACTTATACACAAATTAAAATTTCAATTATCAATCACATTTTTTTAAGCTAGGATAATTTTTTCGTATTCCATTTTTCACCTTTCATAAAATAATTCAAATTTAAAATTTCAACACAATTTATTAAAATCTCAAATAAGCAAATTCTTTTAAAGCTTATTGACATTTGATAACAATATAATCTTACATTTTTATTTCTAGAGCAAAGTATTTGTTAAGTCAAAAGAATTGCGTAATTTTATTGCAACTTTGGTGAACGTAAAAAAACAAAAATCCGTGGCGCCTTCAATTTAAGTTTTATTGTGATAAAAATTCCACAATATTACTTAATACTTCAATAACCTTCTCTTTTTCTGCTCTGAATAATTACTCAATATATACGAATTTTATTAATTCATGTGTCATAACTATAATTTAAACCTCAATCAAATTTTTGCGAATTTATTTTCCTTTACAATTTGAAACTTAAACTATTTTAAATAGGATTAAACCATATTTGTCCATCTGCCATAAAAAAATTTTAATTTTGTTTTTGTTTAAATATTAAGAAGTTCATTAACATAAAATAAAAATAAAAGGTAAGTCAAATATGTTGTAGTCATGTGTACATCAATTTTTAATAACACGAGGAAGAATGTAGAGTAGGCTAAACGAACATAATATAAACATTATATCACCTGATTTACCACCTTACCGAAAACTTAAGAACACAAGTTATTAGACTCAGGTCTAGTATAAAAGAATATATAAGTTGTATATTTTGTGCCGTCGTTGGTTTTACGACTAAAATATTTGTGTGAATTTATTCATATATTGAATTTGAACTCTGGAAATTAAAATTAATAGAAAAAAATAAGAATTATTTGTTAAATTTATTTGAATTATGTACATATTGACTTTAAAAAGAATGTTGTGTTGATAAGTTTAAATGTCAAAATGACATTGAATGTTGTCCTCTAGAGGTATGTGAACTTTATAAGAATTCTAATTTTTTTCCATGTTTTGAATTGAATAATTTTTTTCTATTTCAAAATTCTAAGTTGGAATATTTTCGAGATCATTTATTTCTTTAACATGATTAATTATGAGAAAAACTTTGAACTCTTTGTCATTTCTACGAATTATTCTGGTTTATATTCCGCATTTATTTTTAAAAATTCTCAAGTACAATTTAATAAATTTTCTCCCATCAAATCTAATGCACAAATTTTACATATAACTTAACTGCATCTTCTTATTCATTTTTTCTTCTCTTGTTAAAATTAAATCATTAAAAATGACTATACAACTCTTTAAGATTAATGAATTGGTCATAAATTTTATTAAATTATCTCTTAAAAGATTATTTTTGTTTTTATTTTTTATGTTAACATTTATGTAACTAATAAAAATAAAAACAACATCAAGACATATTTTCTATCGACATAGTACTTTGCAGACAACCTGTCTAATGAAGCAAAGAACAACTTTAAAAACAAGAATTCCCACATTTGAAGAATGTGCAATGTAAGTTTCTACCTCATAAATCATTTAGAATATATTTAGATACCGTTACATTTTATATATCCATGTCTGTTTGATGCTTGTTAGCAATTTAGAAAAAATTTTATATCTTTAGAGAATTCATATTTTCATTTACATTATACATTTAGTTATACAAAATCATTTTTAATATAGAAATTTCCTAAATATGTATACATGGAAAATATGGTAACTTTTTATAAATCATTCAAGAGATTTATAAAGAAAATATATAAATAACATTGTTGCATTTAGATGAACCTTAGGCACAAAATGTTATAGTGTGTGTGTATATTTTCTGATAAAGAAAAAGTAATAACAAGTTTTCTAGAGAATTAGAAAAAATCAGAATAAATAGCCTGAAATCGAATGAGTTACATGGTTCACCAAAAATCATAGACCATTTTAACCTTAAACTAATTTTTAAGTTTTTAGTTTCAAAGTTATTTACATAATTTGGCCACAAAAATTTCAAATTAAAATAAAAATTAAAAATATTGTATTTAATACAATTAGAGCGAGACGCAATGATGAAGATTGACTGATTTAAAAACTGTTAATTAAATTTTAGCTGTCAGGGTTTAATACGGCGGGGATTACGTACGGTCCAGATCGGACCATGGGTTCAGAACCAAGAAGCTTTTAATCGAATGAAGGCCAAACGAGCATAATTCCGAAACCAATGAAGATAAAACATCCAAATTTTGTATAAGTGTGTCTATTCCTATTTCCTTAATGTTTTTGAAACTTAGGACCTATTGGAATAGTGGTTCGGGGATCTAGTGCATATTTTTGCTCGATCTTCCCCAAAAAGCGCTGTTTTGCAGATTTTGAAAAAATGAATCATCATTCTTGGGTTTGGTGTACACGATGTTTCTTCAAACTGTAGATTAGATATGCTATATTCAACATGCAATAAAAAATAATTATTCCTACAAATTTAATTGAAATTTAGTTGACTGCTTCTTTTGTGGAGTTGTAAAATTTTACAATTTCTGGCTGTCAGGATTCACTACAGGTGCTTCATGTATCATAGACAGCTAAACTATCGTTAACATTTTGAGAAAAAAGTATAGTAAACATTAAGCTCTTCAAAAATTTACGATTCCAATTTTAAACTACCAGTTTGTTAAATTGAATCGTAAAATTTAAGAAAGATTATTGTTCTAGGATTAAATATTATATCATTATAATAACATCTATTGGCCACTCTGTCGATGAAAAAAAAAGTTTTATGTATAAAAATAAACCAAACCACCAGATTTAAAAAAGTGAACCTTTCTAAGGAAAAATCTAAAATAACTGAACTTTCATATGGAGAATTCATTTCTGGTAGATAAAATTTTAAAATTCCGTTTGTATCTTTCAATAATTCAATTGTTCTCTACTTATTTTTGTTAGAGTTAGTTGTAGTCAATAATACCTAAGGGGGAAATAAAATAATATAAGACGAACGATAATTTAAAATAAGGCTTTAATTTATGGCTTATTTTCTTTTATTATATAGGTTAGTGTTAAAAAAAATTGACATATATACGACGTAAATATTTTAGAAATCTTGTGTGTATGACCAATATAATTTAATGTTATTTAAAAATATACTTATTTGCTTAAAAATTCTAACTAATATTTAAATGTGAAATTATTGGTTAAAATGTTCTAATAAATAATAAAAATTTCAAATTTAATGGTTAGGAAATTCGAACTCTTTGAGAATTGTCCAAAGTGACTGTTAGATATTCTATAGATTTTTAGAATAATCCTTTAATTTTTTGGGTTTTTCTGAGGTTTTAGTAGTATCCGCGTATAAGTCCAAAAAATATATAGGTTTAATGACGCATATTAAGGTCGTTTAAGATTGATAACGATAGGGCTGCCAAAGTTGAAAATTTTTGCAAAAAAAAAAATGTTTAACATCTTTCTCTAAAAGTCATATTTTTCACAATTTGGCCACGAATCTCCCCAAATATTTTTAAATCGTTGGAAAGCTTTTACTTTTTTCTATATTTTGTGCATACATAGTGTATGCCAATATTAAAGCGTTTATAAAATTATATTAAAAAAATAATGTTATGCCCTTTACAAAGTAATATATTATAAGACAAATATTGTTTTTTTTAGTTTTTTTTTTGTTTTCAAAATCCATTTAACTAGAGTTAAATACGAATTTAATACGAAGTAATATATGTTGAACAACTTAGTAGTTTAATAACTGTAAAATTAGTTGCACAACTATTAAATTAATACATATTTCGTGTTTTTAATCATTAAATTACTCCAGAAGTATAATTTAAAAATAGTAGTTGGTCTATTGTGCTTTTAATATTTAGTTTTTGTATAAGTTCTACTAAATTTAAAATTAAAAACACGCAGAGTTTTGGTTACTTTATCTTCTAACCGGCTATAGTTATTTTAAAGGTTGGATGTCACTTTAAAATGTAGATAACACCTATCTATATAATAACATACATCATTTATTAAAAAGTTAAATGAAATAAAAATATCGATTAAAAATATTTTTCACTGACATTATCTAACAGTGTCTTATAGACTAAATTTTATACTTCTTTATATTAATCTGAAATTACCAACTCTTTAAATATTTATTTTTAAAACTACTTATTTTATATATATTAAATAATAAGTAATATTGCTAAATTTTTTTTTTACTTTTATTTTCAAATTCGGCAAAAATAATTGCTTAAAAATTTTTCAGTGTCAAAATATTTTTTTTTTCATTGTTACATAATAGTCACAGGTATGACAAAATTTATACTTCGTTTGTACCGCATGGAATTTATTAAATTAGTATTACATTAGCTCTCCAATATTTTTACATGTTTTAATTGAAGAAATTGTTTCTTAGTCTTACCCATTTTTGGTTATATAATAATATTCTAGGTAAAATTCCAAATTTTGTTGGAGTTCAAAATTGATTTCCTAGAACCGGAAAAAAATGGAAGGGTGACAGGAGGGAGGTGAGCAGATCCATCATAAGTTTGCTAAGCAAAAATTTGGGAACCTTCCCCATTGAAGGGCTACTAGGTCTTCAAAATTAAAACTTTTATGTTCTTATAAAACAGTAACTTATTTACCAGTGTAAGTTTTTCCAAAACTAAACGCTAACATTGAAGCTCCAACATAATATTTTGCACTTATTAACAGGTTTTCTTGAGTGCATTGGGGTTATATTCTAAGTATTTCACTATTAGTCATATAATTAATTATTAATGAAATAACAAAATTATAATGTTATCATAATATATATTTTTATAAAAATAAATGATAAAATACTCAGTAAGAAACCGTATATAATTTTGAAAATGTGCTTTTTAAAAACCCTTGATTTTTTTTCCCTCACTTGTTATACCCGTGCATACATATATGAACATCGGGTATATTAAAATTACTCCTCCGTTTGTAACGCATCGAAATATAAGAGCTAGATATAGGGGCAAGGGTACGTATCGAATCAGCATCGAAAAGTGAATCGATCTAGCTATGTGTGTCCGTCCGTCCGTCCGTCAGCACGATAACTCAAAAACTATAAGAGCTAGAGTTCTGAAACTTTCACAAAGTAATTTTTAGACAATTTGTAGGTTCCCTATTGTTTTTGGTTAAAATCGGAGAAAGGCTTCGGGTAGCTGCCATACAAATTTTTCGATATTTTATGAGTATTTTTTTAAAATTAATAACGAAAAATAGAAGCCAAATATAAAAACAAACAAATTGTTGTTTTATTATTAATCGATTCATGGTGTAGTGGAAGGACATGTTACTTGTAGCAAAAATGTTTCGGTTCGAATTCAGGCTACGGAAATTTTTTTTTTTTTTTTAAATTCATTTTTTTTATCTATTTTTTTTTTTAATAAAATATATGTATTTATTTTATGTTTGAAAAAATTTTATTTTATAGAAAATTAGACAGAAGATTCACTTATATTAAAAATTATTAATTTTTTTTAATATTTCTATAAAAAAATTCAAAACTGTTATTTAAAACAAACAATTGATACTATAGCAACTACGATTATTTAAAACTGTTATTTAAAACAAACAATTGATACCATAGTAACTAAGAATTATTTAAAAAAAAAAAAATGAGATAAATAAAAACTCGTTTTGTAAACAAATTATTAATTGTTCTATGGTATAGTGTGTAGGACATGGGACTGGTAGTCAAAACGTTTCGGTTCGATTCCTGGCTGGGGCAAAATTTTTTATTTTTTAAATTCATTTTAAAATTCTCATTTATAAATTATTTATTTTTTTTAAAACATTTTTAAAAAAATTCAAAACAGTTATTCAAAACAAACAATTGATACCATCGCAACTATAATAATTTAAAAAAAAAATTGAGATGAACATAAGGTCGATGGCTTAGTGGTTAAGACGTCGACATTTTAATTGGAAAGTGTGGGTTCGAATCTCGTTGAGAGCATATTTTTTTTTAAATTCATCTTATTTTTTTAATTCATTTTTTTTTTATTAATTTTTTTTCAATTAAATATAAAAAAACAAATATTTTGAATTTTCTGTCAAACAGTTCAATTGCAATATAAGAATTTCTTATATATTTAATACACGCACGGGTATCTAAAAGTTGACAAGGGCAACTATAATCTTCCTCGTTTTTATTAAAAATGTCCCAATAACAAAACGTCCCCATAACAACATAACAAAAAACAATAACAAAATTTTATACGCTTTGTCAATTTTTAAATTTTGAAAACCCAACGTATGGTACGTCGCGTATTTCGGGAGCTCCCATATAATTATATGTATTTAAAATTATTTTGACAGAAAATATACGCCGTACGTCGTGATTTAGGTAAGGGCCTCAATAAATATTTGTAATAATTTTTTTTTTTATTTTTGAATTTTTTAAACAAAACAAACTATAAATGAGTATATCTATCTATATATATAAAAGGGAAAGTTTGTTTATTTGTTTGTTTGTTTGTTTGTTTGTTTCTTTGTATGTAACGAGTTGGCTCCTAAACTGCCCAGCCGATTTTCATGAAAATTTGTATATAGAGGTTTTTGGGTACGGAAAGAAATCGTGGCCCAAAAATTTTGTCCTAACGGACCGCCAAGTTGGGGCTGTGGTGCAAGTATTTAAACTTCTTTGTTCTAAAATGAAAACGGTTTGACCGATTGACTTCAAATTTTGTATACGTGATGCTCTATGAGAATTGAGTTGACCCTATTAACAGTTTTGGAATTTGTTAACCCATGTCGGGCCGACGGGTGGTCAAAAAAAATTTTGGGTCCAAATTTTGTCTGATTTTACAAAATTCTGCTTTGCCTAAAAAGAAAGCCCCAAAAAAAATTTTGTTGAGTTCCATTAACCCATTGCGGCCCAACAGCTTTTTATAGGTTTTTTCAATACTTTACTCTAAATTCAAAACGGTTTGACCAATTGACTTCAAATTTGGTATACGTGATGCTGCTTGAGAATTGAGTTGACACTATTAACAGTTTTGGAATTTGTTAACCCATGTCGGGCCGACGAGTGGTCAAAAAAAATTTTGGGTCCAAAATTTATATGTGTGAAGCAACTTGAAAATGGAGTTGAGTCTTTTAACAGTGGGTTCTACGTTTGGTCAAAAAAAATTTTTTGGAAGTAAATTACGTCAAATTTTGGAAAATAGTTTGTACTACTTTGAATTACAGAAAGTTTCAAAAATTACTAGAATAATCCTAGAAAAATCGTTTTAAAAAGATTGCTTTTATACATTTTTAAATTTACGTGTGTAAACCGTGGGTAATTTTTGTGTTAACTTTTTGCAGTAACATCAAATTCAATTAAACCTCCATTGAAAGGCGCAGCAACGCGCACCGGGTATTAGCTAGTTATATATTTAAAGATAGCAATTAATATTAACAATTAATGTGATGGTTGTTCAACTGCAGCCAATGGCAATTTCATTGACATATACAGGTAATAATTACTGCAATCGGCTGAGGTAACAGTTGCCACAGATGTTTACATTTACTAAATTTATATGAGTTTGTGGATCCGCCAATAAATCTCCCCCTGAAAATTTTGTTTTTGAAAAAACCTTCTCAATGGGATTCAACATCGGGGAATATGGAAAAAGAAAAATGAAACTATGAGTTGTTTCACTAACTTTATCACGCACTTCTCGAGTTTTGTGGATTGTACAATTGTCCAGAACCAACCATGCTCCTGTGATATTAGCTTCAGCCAGTTTAACAAATAATTCATAAAGGAACGTAATAAAAATATTTGCATTAACAGATGCGTTTGCTATTACTTGGCTATATATCATCCCATGTAAATTCATAGCCGCTATAAGTGAAACATTTCGTCCTCTCACAGTTGGTACTATTACATGAGCAGCAGTATTTATTTTTGATCTAGCCCTAGTTTTGCGCAGACTATGTTATCCTGTGTCTGTGGAGCATTTTGCGAAAAGTTAATTGCATATATTTTACGTTGCAGGTTGTGCTTATTTAATTTGAATTAAAAAAAATTTATTTATTAAAAAAATTTAATTTGAATTAAAAAAAATTTAATTTGAAATAAATAATATTGAATTTGAACTGAAAAAAAATTAATTTGAAATGAAAAAAATTTAATTTAAAATAAATAAAATTGAATTTGAAATGAAAAAACTTGAATTAGAAATGAAAAACCTATATTCTGATTTAGCTATATAAATTTTTTTTTATACCCGTATGACTATATAGTCAAAGGGTATAATAAATTTGCCATTACGTTTGTAACGCAGAGAAGGAGGAGAGGTAGATATAGACTCAAGTGTATGGATCGGATCAGAATCGAAAAATAAATCGATTTAGCTATGTATGTCCGTCCGTCCGTCCGTCATCACGATAACTCAAAAAATAAAGGAGCTAGGATTATGAAATTTTCACAAATTAGTTTTTATGCAAAAACCGGAATCGCTATTTAAATCCAGCCATTTTGGTCCATGGGTTCGGGTAGCTGCCATACAACTTCTTATTATATATGAGTATTTCTCTGTACCTATTGCAGCTGCGTGTCTGAAATTTTGCCAAAAGTAGTTTAGTCTTATGGCCAAAGTTTCTGCAAAATTTGGTTGGTCTACTACAGATGGTTCGAGTAGCTGCCATACAACTCCTTCTTTTATATGAGCTTTACACTACACATGATGAAGCTGGGTGTCTGAAATTTTGCAAAAAATGGTTTAGTGTAATGGCCAAAGTTACTGCAAAATTTGGTTGGTCTACTGCTGAGGGTTCGAGTAGCTGCCATACAACTCCTTCTTTTATATGAGCTTTACACTATATCTGATGAAGCTGGGTGTCTGAAATTTTGTAAAAAATGGTTTAGTATAATGGCCAAAGTTACTGCAAAATTTGGTTGGTCTACTGCAAAGGGTTCGAGTAGCTGACACACAACTCTTTTTTTTTATATGAGCATTACTCTACACCTAATAAAGCTGAATGTTTGAAATTTTGCCAAAAGTAAATAACCGCATGATATAATGTACATGTTACGATCATGCGGGTATCCCAGATTTAACACAGTCTACTCTACCACACTCTTCCTCGTTTTAAAACAAATTAACAATTAAATCTTGCAAAAACTGTTAAATTAGTAATTTATCTTGAATTTCGGTCAAAATATAGAAATCTTTTTCTATTCAAAAAATCTTGCTAAATGAGATAAATCTTACGACTTGGCAACACTGACTATAAGAAGTACAGTTGTAAAATTTTTCAACTTAAAATTAACCAATTTGCTTTTATCGTTTTTGAAGCATTAACCTCTTTCATCCATCCATATTTATTATATCTGTACTATTAAAATCTTTAGTAGCATGATAAGACTTTTCAGATAAATTTAAAATTTTCTTCATCCGATACTAATGAAGATTCATTACACTTCATATTTTCATATTATTTTTACCAATCTAATAATAATATATTAAAATTATTTACATAATGTAATAATTCGAAATTGAGTAATATATACTCATTACTTTGGAAGAGCTTGCAAAAATCGTTGATACACCATCAAAATACTAATGCAGTCTTTCATATCCCATATAAAAAATTTGTTTTCAAAATAATCAAGGCATACAAATCTTTTACAGAGAAGTTTTGTTTTTATATGTAAAAGTTTTTTCAATCGAACTCTTTGGCCTGCATTTTTCTGAAAACTTTATTTATAATAATCTAAGTATTGTTTAATTTATATAAACTTTTTCATAAAATGTTACTTATTTTTTTTTTAAACCATATATATGTATATTTAAACTTAACTAAAATATCGAATTTGAAACCTGTAGAACAGCAATAAAAACTATTTTCCACACAACAAGTCTTCTTATAAAAAGACTAAACATTAAATAATTTATTTATAAGCAATCCCCCTTACCTCATACAATGTGATAAGAGCCTTTCTTTCACAGGCGTGGCAGATAATGCTGTATATTAATTTTATAAGTAATATTATTTATTTTGTTTGTCATATATTTTACTTAATCACCATGGGGATTTGTAAAAAAAATCTTATTTTACAATATTTGCTTATGTACATGAGTCTTTAATTATTGTTTTAAAAACTATCAAATATTTATCGAGAAAAAACTGTGGTTTATAATTTCGTCTAGTTCAAAAGTATTGGAAATAGGATTCTCAATGGGTCGCAATAACTAGATTTTCAAATGGCACTTGCTCTCCCCCATCAAATAATAGTTACGACGACATCCTATATAGAATGAAATTTCTAATTTTCAATAAATAAGCCCATATGAGCAAATTTTTGCATAAATTCAATAGGTAACATTAAGGAGTTTCATTATGTTCTTCATTGAAAATTTTTTTTAAATTTTCATAGTCATTGTTTCTTAATTTTAAATTTTTTAAAGATAATAACAATAAAAGTTTTTTTTTTAAATTCTTAAATTATTCAAATTTAAACTAACATTAAAAAAATGTTAAGAAAAACCAAAGGTTCTATCGTCTGAATTCATTTTGTGGAAACCCCATTAGGAAAAAGTAGATACGGAAATAAATTTTTGCTTTTTAATAACACGTTGATACATAAACTACTAAAGTTCAAATTGTATTATACTAGTGATAAAGTTGTATTTACCAAAAAGAAATATTTATTTCATTGTTCATAGCGCCATCACAATTTAATCTCATGTGTGGTCTCTAATTTTCGAGAAAAATCATATTTTACGATATTATCAAAATTAATTAACATGAAAACTAAAGTATTATACTTCCAACTAAATAATTTTATTTTTTGGTAAATTTTCCAAAAAAAAAGAAGTTTTATTTTGTCTGTCCCACCAACTATTAAAAAATATTATCGTATTGCTTGCTAAAAAGGATTTCTTTTTAATCAAAAATAGGTTTCACTTAAAAAGTTATTTTGTTGAAGAACTCTATTTTGTATATAGTGCCTTCGTAAGTAACCATTGTACACTAATAACTTATAGGATATATAAGATATAAAATGATATTTTGAAATTAATTATCCACAATTTTTGAATGCAAGACAATAATAAGAAAGGTTAAAATACTATTTATTGACAAGCTCTTTAAAGGGCAAGATGCAGTATTCGAAGTATATATAATTAAAATTTCGTAAAAGAATAGACATACATACATTATTTCTTCCAATTAAGTTTAAAAGAAAAATTAAACCAAAGTAAAATGATCTTTTTCGCTTTGCTTACCATCTTCTTCTCACTGATAATCTTAACTATATGCTTTGTTTTAATATTTGAAAACAATTTTATATCGAAATGCACAAACGGAACGAAATGTAAAATATTATAATATTAAATATAATTTATGTTAAAACAAATATTTTAACCATTAATATAAAATCTTTTGTATAATCGATATTTTGTAAAACGAGTTTTTATTATCTCAAAATAACACGAGTAATATTAAATAATATCGAATATTAATTTAGTTGTAAGTTTTATTTCACCCACATTGAAAATTTTAGTAAAATACAATTATATGTGCAAAATAATATGCATTTTTCAATTTGTTATTTGTTATTTTTTTGAATGAAGTTGTGTGATATAATAATTGTTTATAATGATTATATGGGAATTTTCATTTAATTAAACTACATAATCTATTACATATACAGTCGGTCACAAAATTATTAAAACGATTACTTAATTAAAAGGTTTAATTAATTATACCCATGAACACATATATGAACATCGGGTATATTCAAATTACTCCTTCGTTTTTAACGCATCGATCTAGACGAGCTAGATATAGTATCAAGGGTACGTATCGAATCAGCATCGAAAAGTGAACCAATCCAGCCTAGCTATGTGTGTCCGTCCGTCAGCACGATAACTCAAAACTATAAGAGCTAGAGTTCTGAAACTTTCACAAAGTTATTTTTAGACAATTTGTAGGTTCCCTATTGTTTTTTGTTAAAATCGGACAAGGGCTTCGGGTAGCTGCCATACAAATTTTTTGAAATTATATGATTTTTTTTGAAACTAAATAGAAAAACAAACAAAATGTAGTTAAATTAATTAATCGCTCCGTGGTGTAGTGGTTAGGACATGCGACTTGTAGTCAAAACGTCTCGGTTGAAATCCACACTGAGGCAAAAAAAATTTTTTTTTAAATTCATTTTTTGCTTTCTATTTTCTTGTATTCGCTTTTCAATAAAATGTATGTATTTATTTTATGCATGAGAAATTTTATTTTATAGAAAATTTGACAGAAAACTATTATTTATATTAAAAATTAATAATGTTTTTTTTAATATTTTTATAAAAAAATTCAAAACAGTTTTTCAAAACAAACAATTGATACCATAGCAACTATAATAATTTTCAAAAAAAAATTATGATAAACAAAAAATCTATGGCTTAGTGGTTAGGACGTCGGTCTTTTAATTGAAAAGTATGGGTTCGAATCTCGTTCAGAGCATATTTTTTTTTTATTAAATTCATCTTTTTTTTTTACTAAATTTTACTAATTATCTTTCTTGATGTTCAATTGGAACAAATGCAATAGATATTAACATTCGTACCTTGAAAGCGAAATTAACATCTGTATCGTATTTAATTTTAGATGATGACACCCAAATGATCATAAATTGATTTTTGCAAATGGAAAAAACAGCAAATTACCTGTGCACCTTTAAAAACATTTGTCAAAGTTTTGATCATTTCCATTTCAAAGTCGTTATGGATTTTTTTTGGATTGAGTGGATAAATTTCATTTAATAATTCAAACATTTTACTATATGTTTCACTAGTTTTACTACACAAAAGTGCGTATACTAATGGCATAGGAACTTCTTCATATAATCCGTGAATAATATATAGCGTGAAAATTTTCACGAAAATGTGAAAATATCTTTGGGCATTATTCATCGCAGCGACTCAGAGTTTTAATATTTTCTTTTGTTCCATATAAAATGATACGATTTTTGATACATGCATTATCTGCACCATCCTTTATTAAAAACAAATCGCCCTTTTTAATGAATTTATATTTTCCTGGTATGATTAAATCCTTTAAAGGAAATGGAATTGGCTTATAAATGTCACTTTCGTTTTGTCGTACTTTTTGAATAGTTCGTCGCATTGATCGTTTTAGTGGCATATAAAAAGAAGTCGCAGGCGAAACTGTTGACACTACATTCGTCAATATTTCCTGTGTTGAACCTATATTTGATATTTTGCTTTACTCTCGTAAAATTTGCATATTTTTCATTGATTCAACGTCTGCAGCATTCACCGCATGATTATGGTCTTTCAATTTTTTTTTAAAATTAATCTATTTAATGTATGAATACGTGCATTACATTTTGTTGTGTAGTAATTACTGTATCTCCAATATTTTTTGCCATTAGTATCTTCTTCGTTTTGTTCAAATATATATCCGTCTTTTAAAATTGCTTCTTTTCTTTTTTCCGTTTTAATTCATAAATATAACAAAAACAAAATTTAGAACAAAATTCGTGTTACAAAATTATTGGAACTAATTAATTTTTTCAAGTATATCTCAAAAAAAAAAAACATAAAATGACATTTCTAAATATCGTAAAAATGTTGTTATAACGCGTTTCAGTTTTAAATTGAAATTTAGCTTGCTTAAGTTATTAGAGTTGTTCGTTTAAAATAAAGTTTTATTGCAATGTCAAGGAAGAATAAAAATACTACTATTGAACTTCGTCAAACTGTGATTAAGTTTTTTGAGGAAGAAAATTCGTTTGCAAATATCAGTAAAATATTAAGTAAAAGCAAAATTACAGTTTTTAACATAGTTAAAAAGTATATAAACGAAAATAGAGTTGCATCGATACCAAATTCAGTAAGACCTGCAATTTTAAAAAAGAGGGAAAAACGTCCTTTTTTGCTTAAAGTAAATGAAAATTCAAAATCCATGCAACGATTAAATTGTTGTTAGGAAAAATTTTTTTATTTAAAACCAACTTCTGAAGAAATTGAAGCAAATCGTAAAGGCACACTCCCTCTAATAAATCATGCATAAAATCTATACTGAAATTATTGACCACATAAAAATTATGTAATTTATTGCAAATTGAATTTTCTCTAATTCCAGTTATTTTTATATCATTTTATATCATCATACGACGTTAAAGTCTTCATAGTTTTTTATATTTCTTAAAGTGTTTTCATTTTCAACTATTAAATATTTTATTTCATTTGCATCTTTTTTACAAAATCTACAATAATATGAAGCATTAAAACTTTCCGCAAATCGTAAAATTGAATTTACTCCTAAATTATCCACTTATAATGACGTACTTAATTAGTTTAACTATTTTATACAGCTTATAATTAACTTCAATACCTTAACTTTTAAAATCATTTAGTTTATTTATTAAATTTTGAAAAATTACGCTATTGCCAAATTTTCTTCTATCCTCTGTGAAAGCTAAAAAAATATGAAATAATTTTGAAACAATATATTCCGAAAGGTTAAAAATTTTGATGTAGCATGCACTTATCTTTTGAATACAGCTATGTGATCCCGATGGGTTCGAATACTCAAAATCTTGCAAAGTGGTGTTGGTATTATATTAACTATTGTATAATTTAATTGTTCAACCTGACAACTATATTGTATGATATCATCTAATAGTGAAGTTTTCAAAATTAAAATTGTAAAACGTTATCTGAGATTTACTGATTGTAAGCAATATTCATATTTAGATTTGGTAATAGTGTTTTTAACCGAATATGTTTGATTATATTCAATTGTAAGTGTAAACGTTTCAAAATCAACTAAAACATTCATATCACGTAAAGTTTTTTTAATTAAATAGGCATTCTGATTTTATATTGCTTGTATTTTTGAGCAATTTTAAAAGAGAAACTAAATCCTCGATATCGTTTTTATTATGAGATGCTGCTAAAGTTAATGCTAAGTTTAGATTCTGAATTATTTTAACTTAATTTCGGTTTATACGATGAAGTTTTATTTTAGCTATGATGTTTTTTTCGGTTTAGACCGTCAAATGATGATGATGTTCTTTTCGGTTACGACAACCGTCAAAACATAATATCAACCATAAGTAAGTCATGAATTAGTTTTGTTAACTTCGGTGGTTGCAAATACAAAAATTTGTCCTTATAAATAAAAAACAGCGATTTTATCAAATAAAATTAATTTGGTGTGATTTTAAAGTAAATAAAAGCTGACAGAAATAAAGTTGGTAGTTCTATTTAGTCAATTTCTGTTGCGGTACTTTAAACAGTATTAAAAGGAGCTAAAAACCATAACTCTCATCTGTTGCCCTAACAATATGTTAAATTAATTTGTTTTTGACCGAATAAAAATTTTAAGATTAGCGTAACTACATGAACTATCCTAGATACCGATATTTTATTTTCAGAACCTCATATTATGCCTTTCAATCACATGTTAATTATGTCAATCTAGTTACTTTTATTACTAAAGATTATCATTTCCAATTGACTCAAATAAAAATATTTGTTTTCTCAGTGTATAATTTGTTTACCTAATAAAACTGTTTATCTTTAATTACTATTTGTAAATATGCTTATTAAATAAAATTAATATGAGGCTTCCGATTTTAAGTCGCATTACCAAAGCCCGGAAGTTCATGGACATAAAAACAGCAAAATATGCGCATACATATGCCCTTAAAAAATGTAAAATATGCAACCATATATGCAAATATATTATTCTTATTTTTGTTATATTCGTGTCTATTCCAATAAACGTTATGATCGAAATTGTCCGGAGTATGTACAAAATTCCAATTCCAAACGTCACGCAATTTCATGCAGATGAAGTCTCCGCAATTTTACTGATTACGTTTTTTTGGTATTCTACTAAAAACTACGTGAAATTTTTCTTTCATTTCATAAAAATATTTTTCCGCAATACCTACTTGAGCTGCGGAACAAATAAAATCGAGGTTAAATATAAAATTGAATCATCTTTTTTTTTTTTTAACATTTTGCTAAATAAGTTTTTGTTTTTAAGGACTAAAATAAATCAAGAGAATAAATATTTGTTAAATTTTATGCGAATTCAGCCGGACATAGCCAAAAGTTATACAAAGCGTCCAATATATGAAATAAAAAATGATTGCGAAAAGTTGGTAACCAAAATTAATAAACTGGGCCCAATTAAAGATGCTACAAGTTGGAAAAAAATAAATTTTAAAAATTTGTAATACGTGTACAATTATTTATATATTTTTAAATTGCATGTTTCTGTATATGCATATACACATATATGTTTCTGTATATTTTTAGCACATTTTCAAAAAATTTTGTAAAAATGTGCCTATATAGCTTCACTCTGTCCGTCCGTCCGTCCGTCCGTCCGTCCCTTTTTACCTACGATTGACAAAAAAATATCAGGAATGGGTAGGTATTGCAATAAAAATAATTTAATGTTAAAACTTTTTTTTGTAGCCCCCCCCGTTACGGAGCTACAGCCCCACAAAGTCGAAAAAAGCCCCATATTTAAACAGTTATAATTAGAGTTCTATAAGGTATATCTCCAACCTGAAAACGGCAACAGACAGCTGTTTTTATAAGCTTTACAAGTTTTTAAAAGCCAATTGTATAGGGTTACCATACGGTACTAAAATTTACCGTTATTCAAAACTAAGTTTTACAAAATTTTTGGTCCCTCATAACTTCGGAACGGCTAAATCTAGAAACTTGAAATTTTGGGAGAAGTTAGATCCTTAGAAATAAGTAAGAGTCAGTTAACAAAATTTTTTTGTCACGTCCCCTCTTTAGGAACTGTAAGGGGTCGAAAATTGAAATTTTGCTAAAAATTTAGCTTTTAAACACCTATAACTTGAATACCTGTCAAAATTTTTTTTTATTTTTATACAAAATTGAAAGCTCCAAAACGAAAGTTTCAATAAGTGTCAAAGGTTTTTCTTAATTTTGACTTTGTCCGTCCGTCCGTCCGTCCGTATGTTTACAAAAACTTTTACACCGTTTGAAATAGATTAAAGAAATTTTAACCACGGGTAGATATTACAAAAAAAATAATTTCGTAGAAGAATTTTTTTCTGTAGCCCCACCCGTTACGGAGCTACAGCCCCCCAAATTTGGAAAAAGTCCTATTTTTAAATTATTATAACAAGAGTTTTGTTAAGTGTATTTTCAATCTGAAAACGGCAAAAGATAGCTGGTTTTATAAGCTTTACAAAAATATAAGGCTAAAATGTATAGAGTTACCATACGGTACTAATATTTACCATTAAGCTAAACTCAACTTTTGCAAATTTTTGGCCCCATATATCTTCTAAACGGTTCAACCTAGGCTCTTGATATTTTGGGAGAAGTTAGGTCCTCCAAAATTAATAGGAGTCGGTTAACAAAATTTTTTTGTCACGCCCCCTGTTTAGGAGCTATAAGGGCTCGAAAATTGAAATTTTGCTATTTTCAACCACCTGTAACTTTAACACCTGTTCAAATTTTTTTTTTACAAATATGCAAAATTTACAGCTGCAGCATTATATTTCAACATACGTTAAAGGTTTTTCTTAAATTTGAAAGGGTCTCTTTAAATTGAAGAAATTGTTTCTTAGTCTTAACCATTTTTGGTTAGATAATAATATTCTAGGTAAAATTCCAAATTTTGTTGGAGTTCCAAATTGATTTCCTAGAACCGGAAAAAAATGGAAGGGTGAACACAGGAGGGGGGTGAGCAGATCCATCATAAGTTTGCTAAGCAAAAATTTGGGAACCTTCCTCATTGAAGGGCTACTAGGTCTTCAAAATTAAAACTTTTATGTTCTTATAAAACAGTAACTTATTCACCAGTGTAAATTTTCCAAAATTAAACGTTAACATTGAAGCCACAACATTATTTTCCGCACTTATTAACAGGTTTTCTTGAATGCATTGGGGTTGTATTCTAAGTATTTCACTATTAGTCATATAATTAATTATTAATGAAATAACAAAATTATAATATTATCATAATATATATTTTTATAAAAATAAATGATAAAATACTCAGTAAGAAACCGTATATAATTTTGAAAATGTGCTTTTTAAAAACCCTTGGTTTTTTTTCCTCACTTGTTTTTTAAATATTTAAGGTTTGGACTGATTGGAAAGTGTAAGGAAAAAACAATTTGGTTGCAAATAAAAAGGAACTTAATGCAACAGATGGTGGGCCCAATAAAATTATAAAACTGACTCCAAATGAAGAAGTTGGCTGATTTGATTAGTTTGAAAAAACAGTTTTTGAAGTGAGACTTTTAATGCATAACGAACGCTTTTAAAAGAAAAATTTTAAAATTTTCATTCAGGGAAAGCTCCATTTCATACTCGTTTCGTTTTTAAGTTTCCGGTCTTTGATATTTTTTTCATTAAATTTTCATTTTCTAAAATTCTGTTAATTGTTGAAACCGAACATTTAAATTTATTACACAACTCTAACTATACCCGTATGACTATATAGTCCAAGGGTATAATAAATTTGCCATTACGTTTGGGACGCAGAGAAGGAGGAGTGGTAGATATAGACCCAAGTGTATGGATCGGATCAGAATCGAAAAATAAATCGATTTAGCTATGTATGTCATCACGATAACTCAAAAAGTAAAGGAGCTAGGATTATGAAATTTTCACAAATTCGTTTTTATGCAAAAAACGGAATCGCTATTTAAATTCAGACATTTTGGTTCACGGGTTCGAGTACCTGCCATACAACTTCTAATTTTATATGAGCATTACTCTATACCTATGGAAGCTGCGTGTCTGAAATTTTGCCAAAAGTAGTTTAGTATAATGGCCAAAGTTACTGCAAAATTTGGTTGGTCTACTGCAGAGGGTTCGAGTAGCTGCCATACAACTCCTTCTTTTATATGAGCTTTACACTACACCTGATGAAGCTGGGTGTCTGAAATTTTGCAAAAAATAGTTTAGTGTAATGGCCAAAGTAACTGCAAAATTTAGTTGGTCTACTGCTGAGGGTTCGAGTAGCTGCCATACAACTCCTTCTTTTATATGAGGATTACACTACACCAAATGAAGCTGGGTGTCTGAAATTTTGCCAAAAATAGTTTAGTGTAATGGCCAAGGTTACTGCAAAATTTGGTTGGTGTACTGCAAAGGGTTCGAGTAGCTGCCATACAACTCCTTCTTTTATATGAGCATTACTCTACTCCTAATAAAGCTGAATGTTTGAAATTTTGCCAAAAATAATTAACCGGATGATATAATGTATATGTTATAGTCATACGGGTATCCCAGAGTTGACACAGTCTACTCTACTATACTCTTCCTCGTTTTTTAAATATAATTCCAATTATAATTCCAATTTAAGTTCAATTGCGTTGGTGAAATTTGAAGAAGGGCATAGCCTTGGAATCTTCTTCAACAGAAAAAGTCAACGAGAACCCAAAGAAGAGAAAAAAAAGATAAAATAATGTTAGTGGTTCGTTACGTGTCGGCTATAGAAGGTATAAAAGATGAAGAAGCCGAAATAGATTACATAAATTTCAAGAAAAATTGTCTTAAAAAATTTGATTGTGCCACAAGAAAAATGCCCAAATTAGTTGTTTGCTGATATGTTGGCAATTAATTTAAATAAATTTTCATTTACGACTCAACAAAAATTAAAAAGGCAAATGTTAGAATTAATGGAAAATGCCTGTGTTAAGGAAAACATTCAATAGTTAACATTTGTTTGTCTTTCGGCTTTTTCACTATATCTTTAAAAAGGGTAAGAAATGTATGCATGTTCCCTTATATATAAATTTTTTAAATTATTTTAAGTTTATTTATTGAAGTTTTATGTTTATGTTTTTAAAATTGAAATTATTTTTTGTTAATTTTTATTGTAAATATGTAACTATACTGACTTTTTTTAAGTTTTTAGCTACATGTGCAATAGACCTCTTGGGGAAACAACAGAAAAAAACACTTGTTTTTTTACCTCATGGGTAGTATAGAAAAAAGAAAAAAAATTAATAAATATTTTATTAATAAAAATTTTAAATTTCTTTTTAATATATAACCCAATTTTAATACAATTTAACACACAAAAAATAATTACCATTGTAGAACAATTTGAAATGAAAAATCAGTGTTCTTGTTTCCGACTAATATTAAAGAAGTGCAAGATTGTATAGACCAATTAAAAAACTATTCCTCACCAGGATTGGACGGCATTACCACTAAAGATCTGAATGAATTAAAAGAAAGCATAAAGCCAACATTGACGAATTTAGTAAATGAAATGCTGCAGTCAGACATATTCCCCAACGTATTAAAAACGCGCTACAGTTTCAATTCGAGAGTTCCTCGAACAGACAGAAGCACCTCTGCGGAAGCCAAACACTAACGGTTGTTAAGCTACATCAATGTAAGAGATATACCAAATAAGCTCAAAAACTATATCAAGGATAGGCCAGAAATAACAAAAGTAAATGGCATCGAAAGTGACCAAGCGATTTTCAAACAAGAAGTCTCACAAGGAGTCTCACTTTTTTTTTGACATTTAACTTCAAAAAGATAAAGTTGAGTTTTTTTAAAAAAGTAAAATAATTTGTTTCTAAAACACAAGTAAATATTGGACAATAATACTATAATAATTATAATGCCATATCAATGTGCAAAATGTGCAAAATATGATACAAAAATTACAAAAAAATCAGTAGGTGTTTCATGCAGTGGCGAGTGTCGACGAATTTTTCATGTAAAATGCACAAACATCTCAAAAGAATTTCTCGAGATTATAAAACAGGGAAAGGCATCTTAGAAATGTATAGATTGTCCTTTGCAGAGTAATGAAGCTTTAATAATCTCTGAGCAAAACGATGATAATGAGGAAAAAAATTCTACAGATGTAGAAATGAACCATGTAGAACCATATATAACTATCAATAAAATAATAATAGAACAGGTAAAGGAAGCCTAACACTTGGAGATCATAATGGGCTAAATTGCATTTGGCAGCGCAATTGACTATATTCGGTTGAAAGTCATACCAATAATAGGGGCAAATGCTCACGTGATTCCACATATCCGCTACAAGATTATTTACTGGCCGGCAGATGCGACGGTGATAATTAATAAGTGCCAGCAACTATCAACTAAAGCTGTCAAGGGTACATTTAATTACAGCAGAGAATATACTGCTACACTAATGTTCAGCAAAACAGAAATCGCCAAAGTGGAATAGTTGATCATACTAGACTAGGCAGTATAAATCTATAAAATCCTAAACAATAAAACGAAAACGAATGTCCAATTAGAAATTAGAGGTATTTTTCATTTTAGAGAACAAGACGGAGAACTTATAAATACAAGGACAAGGAGTACCCCAAGGTTCTGTATTAGAACCTTTATTATTATACCCGTGCATACATATATGACATCGGGTATATTAGATTTACTCCTCCGTTTGTAACGCATCGATCTAGACGAGCTAGATATAGTGTCAAGGGTACGTATCGGCTCAGAATCGAAAAATTAGTCGATCTAGCTATGTGTGTCTGTCCGTCCGTCCGTCCGTCCGTCCGTCCGTCCGTCCGTCCGTGTGTCAGCACGATAACTCAAAAACTAAAAGGGCTAGAGTCTTGAAATTCACACAAAGTCATTTTTAGACAATTTCTAGGTTCCCTATTGTTTTTGGTTAAAATCGGACCAAGGCTTCGGGGAGCTGCCATACAACTTTTTTGCACCAATATGAATTTCTTCAAAACTAATTATACTACGGGGATACAAATTACACACGGTTAGTTTTATAATGACTCCGGCACTTATATGAAGTTTCAAAATGTTAGGGCCCCATTTTCGGGGGGCTGCCATACAACTTCTTTGCTCTAATATGAATTTCTTCAAAACTAATTATACTACGCGGATGAAAATTACACATGGTTAGCTATATAATGAATCGAGCACTTATATGAAGTTTCAAAATGTTAGGGCCCCATTTTCGGGGGGCTGCCATACAACTTCTTTGCACCAATATGAATTTCTGCAAAACTAATTATACTACGAGGCTGAAAATTACACACGGTTAGTTATATAATGAATCGAGCACTTATATGAAGTTTCAAAATGTTAGGGCCGCATTTTCGGGGGGCCGCCATACAACTTATTTGCACCAATATGAATTTCTTCAAAACTAATTATAGTACGACGATAATAATTACACACGGTTATTTATATAATGAATCGAGCACTTATATGAAGTTTCAAAATGTTACGGCCCCATTTTGGGGGGGCTGCAATACAAAGCTTTCGATTCAATAACTGCGAATCTAATGAAGCTACAAGGTTAAAATTAAAATTGGGCAGGTAAAGTAATAGGGCAAGTTAGTTGGCAAAGTCGGACATCACTCGGACCATCGGAATTTTAGGGTGGGCCATTTTTTTTTTTTTTTGTTTTTTTTTTGTTTTTTTTTTTTTTTTTTAAGCTAAAGTTATGGGACAATGAATGAAAATTTTGTTTTATGTTTTGTGATTTTTTTTTTTTTTGTTTTACGTCAAAATTATGAAGTAATGAGTTAAATGTATAAGGGAAGTATATTACGGTTTATTTTATACACCATAGTGCGTATGCACGGGTATCTAAAAGTTGACAAGGGCAACTATAATCTTCCTCGTTTTTGATTTAAATTAACTCGTTACTTAAGTTAGAATTTAAAGGCAATCTTCCTGCTTTCGCAGACGATCTAGGTTGTGTGTATGAAGCTAATGACCTTCTTAATTTAAATTGTGATATTAACTATGACTTGAACTTATTGCGAAATTGGTTCGCACGTCATAAATTAGTAATAAGTAACAAAACCAAAATTATGTGTTTCAACCTGTCTTGAAAAAAAAAAGTTATTAAGTGCAATTTAAGTATCATGCACCAGAGTGTAACAAATTTAAATAAAAACAAATGTATTGTACTTGTAGTGGAAGTTGTCTGTTCAATAATTCAATATTATGTAGTAATAATTGTTTCGATATTGAAATAGTAGAGCATTTAAAATATTTAAAAGTTATCATTGATAACAAAATGAATTGGTCCTTACAGACTGAAGCCTTGAGACGATATTTTGTTCTAGTCTACGCAGGTTTTATTACTTACAAAATGTCTGTTCTTCGAAGGTAATGAAAATTTTTTATTATGGTATTTTTCAATCCAAGCTTCAATATGGAATTACTTGCTGGGGTGGAACTCAATGGAATAAAATACAAACACTGCTTGTTTTACAAAAACAAGTCATGCCACAAATATTCAAAAAATCTCGTCTTTACAATACGTCGTCATTATTTAAAGAAGCTAAAATTATGTCTATACGCCATCTGTATAGCTACAAAGTGTTGAAAACTTTTTATATTAGATCGGGTTATCTGAATAATAGATTTTCTGTTACTTATGCATTGCGTACAAATAACATGTATTTTGTGTCTGTTCTTCCAAGTTTTCGAACAACTGCTTTCCGTAACTTTTATAACGTTGTTGCTTTCCGTTTATGCCATTGTATATCAGCGTCCTTTTTAATTGCGTTTTTCGGATTGTAATGTCAAAATTTTTACCTTATAATATAAAAGTGTTCCAACAAATTATCGGTTAATTGCGTTTTTAAAATGAACGCAAAATGTCAAATTAATTAAAAACAAAAAAAAATTTTTCTATTTAAACTTCCAAAAAAAAACGTACTTATAAGAAAAACTTTTCTATTTCAGCTTCTCAAATGGCGCCCGCGTCGATACATTTGTGTTGCCCATTTCACGTAAAATACTATGAGAGTTTTGATAAGTTTTCGAAAATAACGTTTTTGTTTTCTACATATATGGGCACCATTGTTTTTAATTCACTTGTCAAATTTAACGTATTGTTTTAACATTACGTCAGTTTGTATTCTGAATTGTGTTTTGTACATCTTAAGTTGGATTGCTCAAATAAGTTAAATTTGTAAATCACAATATGTATTCAAAGAAAAAAATATCTTTAACTTTAAAAGATAAACTTAACATTATAAATTTTACGCGAACTAAAAGCATGACAAAACGAGGAAGAGTGTAGTAGAGTAGACTGTGTCAACTCTGGGATACCCGTATGACCATAACATATACATTATATCATCCGGTTAATTATTTTTGGCAAAATTTCAAACATTCAGCTTTATTAGGTGTAGAGTAATGCTCATATAAAAGAAGGAGTTGTATGGCAGCTACTCGAACCCTTTGCAGTACACCAACCAAATTTTGCAGTAACCTTGGCCATTACACTAAACTATTTTTGGCAAAATTTAAGACACGCTGCTTCCATAGATATAGAGTAATGCTCATATAAAATTAGAAGTCGTATGGCAGGTACTCGAACCCGTGGACCAAAATGGCTGAATTTAAATAGCGATTCCGTTTTTTGCATAAAACCGAATTTGTGAAAATTTCAAGATCCTAGCTCCTTTACTTTTTGAGTTATCGTGATGACGGACGGACGGACATACAGAGCTAAATCGATTTATTTTTCGCTTCTGATCCGATCCATACACGGGTCTATATCTACCACTCCTCCTTCTCTGCGTTACAAACGTAATGGCAAATTTATTATACCCTTGGACTATATAGTCATACGGGTATAATAAAAACATGTTTGTACCGTCTTGGTGCATTCATATCGTCTAAAAAAGACAATAATCTTCAATATTTACATTCATTCATTACGGAACTGTTGCTGAACCACTTGATTCTGGTGTTTTGGATCTTATGTGCGCTTGTTTTATGAAGTCCCATTTTTGACGAATTGTTTTACAATATTTCTTATTTTAATTTAGAATTTTTATATAAAAATTTTACTTAAGGTGGTGTCGGGAGAATCAATTCAACTTGGTTGATTTTGACATTTTTCAATTCCACTCAAAAATTTCCCGGTGTCGGCTAAATCAATTGAATTAGTTTCAATTAATTGAATCAAGTTGTTTCAATTTTGATTTTTTGACAACAGAAATGTCAGTATTATAAAAATAATTTAAACGAAAATTTTTTTTTAGTTTTTAGACGGTTTATTTTGTGCTGAATTATATTTACTACTAAAAATTTTTGCAATGAGTTTTTTGTGGTTGCTTCCATTAGATTGATTAAACATTTTTTCCTGAAAATAATAAATAAAAATTTTCATATTTATATAAATTATTTATCTTTATTTACCTTTCTAAATTACTATTTTAATTTTTCTTTAAATTTTTAAACACAAACAACGCCAATAACAGAATAAATTTAACAGAATAGATTTAAACATAAACAACGCCAATGCCATTGTAATTTCAAGCACAAAAATGTATTTGAATTTCAAAGTCGACTCAGACGACTTTAAACAACACAAATTGATTTCCCCGTCACCGATAGTTGACTCAAATCGACTTAAGTTGAAAGTAAAAAAAAAATTGATTCTCTCGACACCACCTTTACTAAGCTCAAGCTTAATTTCCTCCCAAAGCTTCATTTTAAAATTTCTCTTTTTGAAATTACCATTTAGGCAATCCCACAATTCTGGGCTTGACCTGAACAATTTTATAGTTTATTATATTGAATATAGGTAATAAAAAATATAAGATTATAAGATTAGAATTTATATGAAATATAAATAGGTAGAAAATAGAAAATTAATTTTTTTAATTATAAAATTTTCATATAGTTTTTTATACAATACAGTATATTTTATATAAATAATATTGGTATATAATATATACTATTAATTATAATTTATTGTATTATAAATATTTATTTCATATTATATTGCAAAATAAAGGTTAATGGGACTTATTAAAATTTATTTAAATATTAAAGAACAATTAATACATGATCAAAACATAAAAAGATTTTCAAAGTTTGCTTTAATACTTAGTTTTAGGTTAAAAAGGTTTTAGGTTTAGTGTTTTGTTTTTAGCGCAACTGGTAGGCTAATAAGCCTGCCTACCATAAGTACATGTTTGGAAAAGGGGGTAATTTTATATTCGTGTTATGTGAATTGACATTAATGAATTCCACATACAATTTAAACATGAGATAGTACTAGGATTTATAACATGTTGAAACGTCTTAGATTTTCAATATATACAATTCTGTTTTGGTTTATATTGCGATATTTTGTATAAGAGTTATATGGAATTGTATATTTGTGAGTTATATTATTCAATTAAAAAAATTATTTTAAAAAGAAAAAAAAACCTTCAGGTTCAAGGAATTAAATTGGTGTCTTGCACCGAGATATTTCCTTAGATTTTTATTAAATTATATTAAATGGTTAAAAATTAAGACACACCTTCATTGCAAAAGGCCCTTTAAAATTAATGAAAATCATTTACATACTTTGGATAGGTATTTAAATATATTTTTTATTTAACTCTTTTTATAACAACTTAAAAAAAGGGTTTTCTTGACTTTACGGGGCAGCAGCACCTTAATATATGGGTGTAGAAAATGTTTTCCATTAGAGTGTAGAAGTTTTAGCAACACACGGACGGACGATTGGCGGATATACGAACAAAGTTAAGCTATATAGACACTTTTGCTCAAAATTTATTGAAAATGTGCTAGAAATCAAGAGCGAAGATTCTAGTTTCCAGCAAGTATGAGTAGTGAGTGCAATACCGGAGTGAAAAATTAATACCGGTATTTCGGTAATTGAAAAATTTGATACCGGAATCCCGGTATTCAATACCGGATCCAAAAAGTAAAAAAAAAACACCTAATATAAAAAAAATCTATATGGTTTATTTTTAAGTAAAAAATTAATAAAAAACAATTCATTCTTTAATAATTAACTAGTAGATTAAAAGTAGATTCTTTATTAATAAAACATAGTAGATTATATTTTAGATAATAGATTTTTGTATACAACTCTTTAGCATATAAAATCGTTCTAACATGGAAAATAAACTATTCCAGCGTGTTTTACAATCTAAAAATAATACCAGTTCCTTACCAAATTCAGCTTTGACATAATGTTGCAATACTTTATCGTTCTTTGTTGGAGAAAGACGAAATATTTTTACAATTTTTCGCACCTTTTTAATTAGTGGAGCCAGCTCATAATGATTTATTTCTAATATATCATTTTGCTGCAATTCAATTCAATATCTTCATCAAATCAATATCTTCATCTTCAAATTCATTCCCTGATTCACCATTAGATTCCCAGTTTGTATCTGATTCCAGTTCAACTTCATTTTCGATATTAGCTACATTTTCAAACGCTGTTGATTTTTTATAAAAAATTTTTATTACAGCTAAATGAATGTCGTGAACAAAACATAATTGTTGGTCAGCACTGATAAGTGTGCCAACTTTCTTCATAACAGCTGCACCGTCCGTTGTTATGCATACAATGTTATTTTTAATGATAGACCAAACTCTTTTAATTTAGTATCTTCTTCAACTTCTACACATTTAGTTGCTGGTACACTTCCAAACATTCTAATTAATCCCAAGTTCCATACTTTATTTTCCGAATGAATATTTATATTCATGTATCGGTGGTTTTTAAACAGAAGACCACTCGTCGAAGGTCAAGCTAAATCCTATTTTATTTTTCTTCTGCTCTGCGAGTGCTTTAACAAATAAATATCTAATCTGGTTACTGTGATCAATAATAATTTTATGAATAGTGTTTACAGATTTCGGAAGCTCGCCTATACGCTATCGCTTGTATTGCCTTTCGAAGATCTTCTGATGTAATAAATATTTTAAATGGTAAACCATCATAAGCACACATTCTATAGATAATACAACGCTAATACATAATTATTCGTAGTTTTAAAATATTTTGTTATAGTTTTAGGTGGACCTTCTACACTTGGTTCAGCGTCGGCACTAGTAGTAGGAACGGGAACATCTCTCTTAAGAGTATCAATATTGTGAATGGTTTTCATATGAGTATGAAGGCCACTTGTTGATCCACCACTTGTTTTTATTACTTTGCAACAATTTTTGCATTTTGTGTGACCACCTTCTTTCTTTTCATTTAAAAAATACTGCCAAATCGAAGATTTGTCGTCGTCTTTCATATGTTTTACAAATTGTAAATTTTCCATTTATAATTAAAATTATTTATATTTTTAGTCTTTATCTTAATTGATTATAAAATTTCTTACCTATACTCCAATATTTTTATAGTATATTGTATTTTGTATATCGTAAACAATTCACAATATCTTGTATTAATCGTTGTAGCTCTTTTATTAGTTAATTTTCAACTCTGTTATAACGTAATTTTTTTTTATTCTAAGGGTATGTTTTAAACATAGATAAAGTACACTTTACCAGTTTACCACTTTACCGTTCACTTTTCGAAAGCAGAATAAATTTGAAATTGAAGGCGATGAATTTGAAATTTAGCACTATTATTGCACAATCCCAAAGCCTTCTCATATTATTTTATATTTTTGTTAATATTTTTTCAAAATATTTAGTTTTTTTTTTCTGATAACTAAGAAATTAATACCGAAATACCGCGGTATTAATTCTTTAATACCGGTACTGAATACCGCAAATATGCTCCCGAGATCCCGGTTTTCGAGATCCCGGGATCCCGGTATTGCACTCCCTAAGTATGAGGAAAGCATTATTTAAATTAAAAAATGTATAACTTCATCAAAAAGAAGTTTATTTTGCACTATATAAATAGATTTTTTTTATTTTTGATTTTGTCTGCAAGTCGGGATATATTTTCTAATGTGAATTTGGTTCGGTGACTTTATAATCAATTTTGTTTCATAATTAATTTCTTTGTCATTTTTCGAGTTAGTTCTTAATTATTTCTTAATATTTTTAAATCTATAATTAGAAAAAAATGTCATAATTTTTCAAAATCTCAAATCTGAAGTAGTCTGATGTAAAATAATACACACAATACGCATATAAGATTATTATTATTTAATAGTATAAATAAAAGCAACTTTTATGGTAAATTAATAGTCATTTAATTTTAAAACACAAGTTTTAATAAAGTTCAAATAAACAGTCACAAAAATCCTCAATTTTATAAAAAACGAGGAAGATTATAGTTGCCCTTGTCAACTTTTAGATACCCGTGCATACCCACTATGGTGTATAAAATAAACCGTAATTTACTTCCCTTATACTTTAACTCATTACCCCATAATTTTGACGTAAAAAAAAAAAAAAAAATTAACAAAAAAAAAAAAAAAACACAAAACAAAAAACAAAATTTTCATTCATTGTCCCATAACTTTAGCTTAAAAAAAAAAAAAAAATTAACAAAAAAAAAATAATCACAAAAAAAATAAACAAAATTTTCATTCATTGTCCCATAACTTTAGCTTAAAAAAAAAAAAAAACAAATAAAAAAAAAAAAAACAAAAAAAAAAAAAATTGGCCCACCCTAAAAGTCCGAAGGTCCGAGTGATGTCCGACTTTGCCAAGTAACTTGCCCTATTAATTTATCTGCCCAATTTTAATTTTAACCTTGTAGCTTCATTAGATTCAAAGTTATTGAATCGACAACTTTGTATGGCAGCCCCCCGAAAATGGGGCCCTAAAATTTTGAAACTTCATATAAGTGCTCGATTCATTATATAACTAACCGTGTGTAATTTTCAGCCTCGTAGTATAATTAGTTTTGAAGAAATTCATATTGGTGCAAAGATGTTGTATGGCAGCCCCCCGAAAATGGGGCCCTAACATTTTGAAACTTCATATAAGTGCTCGATTCATTATATAACTAACCGTGTGTAATTTTCATCCGCGTAGTATAAATAGTTTTGAAGAAATTCATATTGGTGCAAGGAAGTTGTATGGCAGTCCCCCGAAAATGGGGCCCTAACATTTTGAAAATTCATATAAGTGCCGGAGTCATTATAAAACTAACCGTGTGTAAATTTCATCCCCGTAGTATAAATAGTTTTGAAGAAATTCATATTGGTGCAAAAAAGTTGTATGGCAGCTCCCCGAAAATGGGGCCCTAACATTTTGAAACTTCATATAAGTGCTCGATTCATTATATAACTAACAGTGTGTAATTTTTAGCCTCGTAGTATAATTAGTTTTGAAGAAATTCATATTGGTGCAAAGAAGTTGTATGGCAGCCCCCCGAAAATGGAGCCCTAACATTTTGAAACTTCATATAAGTGCCGGAGTCATTATAAAACTAACCGTGTGTAATTTTCATTCTCGTAGTATAATTACTTTTGAAGAAATTCATATTGGTGCAAAAAAGTTGTATGGCAGCTCCCCGAAGTCTTGGTCCGATTTTAACCAAAAACAATAGGGAACCTACAAATTGTCTAAAAATTACTTTGTGAAAGTTTCAGAACTCTAGCTCTTATAGTTTTTGAGTTATCGTGCTGACGGACGGACGGACGGACGGACGGACGGACACACATAGCTAGATCGATTCACTTTTCGATGCTGATTCGATACGTACCCTTGACACTATATCTAGCTCTTATATTTCGATGCGTTACAAACGGAGGAGTAATTTTAATATACCCGATGTTCATATATGTATGCACGGGTATAATAATAAATGAAATATATGAAAAAATAATAAATGAAATATTTAATATAAATTTATTACACGAACCAACAAAAACTTTTTCTTTTTCTATTTTTTGTAATATGTAATAATGTATCATAAAAAACAAACTAATTTTTAAAAAAGACAATATTTTATATTTAATAGACGGATTATTTGCTCCTTCATTTGCAACAGTTTTTAATCTTTAAAATCATAGAAAGTAATATAGGAATTTCCAAAAAAAAAAACCAATAAAACTTTCATTTGAAATATTTTCAATGTCTACAGTGGCGCCATTCACGTTTTTCATTTTAATAAAAAAAAAAAAACACTAAAAGTAAATATTAAGTCACTTGCATTTTTATTTTTTCTACAAAAATTTTCAAATAAATTTAAATTTTGCCGTTGGTTAGTTTGAAACTTCATACTAAATTTATTGCTTAAAGTTCAAAAAGGAAATTCAATTCAAAATTTCTAATTTATCGTGTAGGTGTTCAAACAACAAAAAACAGCAACAGAAACAATGACAGCATAACATTTGGACAGATATCACGACTTAAAAATCATCATTTACAATAGCGAATATTTTTAATGCAACTTGTCCAATTCAATAAATACCAATTTTTTTTTATTTTTAAATACTAATAAATTTTCCGTAAAAATTTGACAGCAACATAATCACCCTCATTTTTACAAAAAAGAAATAACTATTAATTGAGTTTTGAATATTAAAATTTAATATTTTTTATTAATACATAGAAGAATTTTGTTGGTTTCGTGAATATAAAACTCATACCTGTTTATTTAACTAGTCAATAAAAATAAAATTAATACAATTTAATCTACATGAAATTTTATTACATGGAAATTTTATTTTCAAACAACATTTTTAAAATTTTTACACGCTATCATGTTAATTTTAATTAATTATACAACTTCGCGCTCTTAATAATTTAAATTTTTTTTTGCGCTTTTCTCAAATTACTAATTGTAAAAAAATTTATTTTATGTGCATTTACAAAATTAATACAATTTTTATCAAGAAGATGCAATTATAAAATTAAAATAAAAATTATAAGTGCGGCGTCGGATCACTTTTACCAAAGATGTAAAAAAAAAACAAGTTGAAGTAAATGGAAATAAGTATGTAGTTAATGTCTGTTTAATTCCTTTGAATATTAGATTTGGAAAAATTTTTAATTGAAATTGTTGATTGATATAATATATTTGCGGTTGTTATAATTGATTTTCAGAATAATTTGCGAAATAATTTAATTATTCATAAAAAAATAAGTGAATTTAAAATGGGTCAGTTAGGGTTAATAAAAATGCACTTCTTATAATTTCTGTAAATATTTTTTTTTTGTAGAAAAATTTAGTTTATAAAATTGGAATTAAACCCTTTTTAAAATTTTGGGATTTTATTGTACTTAAATTTTTATTCGACACAATCTTAGAATTAGAATCATACATATCATATAGAATTAGAATTAGAATCATACATATCACACATATTTTAATTTTTTTTTAATAACTATACAATTTATTATACATAATAAAACTAGGGAAATATTGATGTTTACTTTTATACTCCAAAATATTCATCTTACTATAAAAATATAGAGATTTTATTCACACGTTGTCCATTAAAGTTAGCTACCATTGACCAGGGAATCTAGCAGCTTTATTGCGTACAGAGTAATGCTCATAAAAAAAATTTACTCTGTGTCCAATAAACCAACCGCTATTACAAGAAAAGCTTAAGATTCTAAAACATATATATATATATATAATCAGAATTTCAGTATCTATCATTTAGAGAAATTTAAGTTTTAATTTTCAATTGCGTTATAGACAATAGCATGTTTAAAAAACTTTTTGTATGGTAAAAACTCGATCCTACTGCACATTATAAATGTACATAAAAAGATTAAATAAAAACTGCACATAAAAATTAAACAAAACATTTAGTGCAAAATTTTATTACAAAAAAAAAAAAATAATAAGAAATTACCTGAAGTTTTGTGACAACCATCAACACGACTTACTACAAACTGTATTCCATTTTGCGAAGAAAACAAAAATTTGCCACATATTTTTCTTGGTCGTTCTAAGCTATTGGCCTTTTGATAAGATTTCGTCTTATTTTGTAAAGAGTTAAGTATTTTCGTTATTTATAAATATGAATTAAATGTCGTTCCTAATGCCATTGTTGAAAAAATTTCAATTTCTCTAACTGTTCTCTAGCTAGTTTATATATCGTAGAATACAACGACATTACTCTACTTAACTTAGAACGCTCCAACTTATTCCTTTTCAAAATGACAGAACGTTATTTATTAACATTTCCACTAAAAAATAATATACGTTACAGGATTAGCATATCTTCAATTTTATTTTATGGTTAAGGAATTTAATACTTACTATAAAGATACTTTTTATACCCGTATGACTATATAGTCAAAGGGTATAATAAATTTGCCATTACGTTTGTGACGCAGAGAAGGAGGGGGGGTAGATATAGACTCAAGTGTATGGATCGGATCAGAATCGAAAAATAAATCGATTTAGCTATGTATGTCCGTCCGTCCGTCCGTCCGTCTGTCCGTCCGTCCGTCCGTCTGTCCGTCCGTCTGTCCGTCCGCACGATAACTCAAAAACTAAAGGAGCTAGGATCTTGAAATTTTAGCAAATTCGTTTTTTTGCAATAGCCGTCATCGCTATTTAAATCCAGCCATTTTGGTCCATGGGTTCGGGTAGCTGCCATACAACTTCTTTTTTTATATGAGCATTACTCTGTACCTATTACAGCTACGTGTCTCAAATTTTGCCAAAAGTAGTTTAGTTTTATGGCCAAAGTTTCTGCAAAATTTGGTTGGTCTAGTGGAGTGGGTTCGAGTAGCTGCCATACAACTTCTTATTTTATATGAGCATTACTCTATACCTAATGAAGCTGGGTGTCTGAAATTTTGCCAAAAATGGTTTAGTGTAATGGCCAAAGTTACAGCAAAATTTAGTTGGTCTACGGCAGAGGGTTCGAGTAGCTGCCATACAACTCCTTCTTTTATATGAGTATTCCACTACACTTAATAAAAGTGTATGTTTGAAATTTTGCCAAAAGTAATTAACCGAATGATATAATGTATATGTTACGGTCATACGGGTATTCCAGAGTTGACACAGTCTACTCTACTACACTCTTCCTCGTTTCATTTTAAAATGACTTCTAAATATTTTATACTTAAATGATTTAATAGTTCTTACTTAATAGTTCGTTTTAATAATTTTTTAATCATGTTTCTAAATATTTAAAAAAAATTGGCTGAATTACATATTATAAAAACACTTTAATTTCGCTCTTTAACGACCTGTAAAATTATTGATATGAAACTATTTTTCATATTATTAAGCCATATTATGGTTGTAAGAGATCCAAATGTCAAAATTTTGCAATTTCTTGATATCTGTAACTTGAATATACCTGTCCATATTGGTTTTAAGTAATATTTAAAAATAGAAGCTCAAAAAAGTTTCTTCCTTATATGAATCATTGTAATTTCTGAGAATCTTACAAATCCGAAATTAAAGGCAAATTAAACAGTTTAGAAAATGAGAGATCAAAAATTTTGCATAAGATAATATAGTTTCGAATAACGATAAATTATAGTATTGTAGGGCAACCCTATGTACATTTTTACATTTATATGCAGGGTGTTTCCAATTTAAGTTCACTGCTATATACCACATCATAGATACTTATAAGAAGATAAATATCTAGGAACTAAACTAGACCTCTTCTAGTTTCCAAGATATGAGGGCTTAAATGAACATTCAATATTTTTTTGTTTTCATAATTTTACTCTTAACTCTTTTCTCTTAATGAAAATGTAGGAATTTAACTTTATATATTCTCCTTGCTACAGCAGAGTTCCTTCTTGCTTCACCATAAATATGTTGCATATGGGCGTATTCTTCATTGGAATGTTGCATTGTTTTCAATATCTTTTGTAATATGATTTGTATGAATATTTTGTATTATTAATAATTATGAGTAAATTAATTTATTGATAAACTAATTTCAAATTAGTTAACACTATAAAACTGGTAGCGAATGAATTAACTTATAAAATTTTTTTTCAAAAATATTTATCAACAACTGCAATTTAAAAATTAATTATTAAGAGTATCTCCGTTATACAGAGCTAAGTTTTTGCTAAATTATTGATCTCTTATATCGTTCTAAAATTTTTAGAAGAGTTATATTTTAAAAAAGAAATATGAGTCTGTTAAAAAACCTTAAAATGGATTCTATGTGGAGTTAATTTTTTTGCCGGAAAAAGTAATCAATATATACTTATTTTCTCAAGTATATTCAAAATGTATACATGGTGTACCTATGTATGATCAATTTATATTTACTTAGAGGTATGAAATTATATAATTTTAATAAAATTTTATAAAACTAAGTAGTATCAAATTCAATGTTCATATTAAATCTTGAGTACTCTCCTTCATAATTTGGTGTTGCTCCTGATTTTTAGCACATTTTCAAAAAATTTTGTAAAAATGTGCCTATATAGTTTCACTCTGTCCGTCCGTCCGTCCGTCTGTCTGTCTGTCCGTATGTTTACAAAAACTTTTACACCGTTTGAAATAAAGAAAAGAAATTTTAACCACGAATAGATATTACAAAAAAAATAATTTCGTAGAAGAATTTTTTTCTTTAGCCCCACCTGTTAGGGAACTGCAGCCCCCCAAAGTTGGGAAAAGCCCTATATTCAAATTGTCATAAAAAGAGTTCTATTAGGTGTATTTTCAATCTGAAAACGGCAAAAGATAGCCGGTTTTATAAACTTTATAAATTTTTAAAAGTCAAATGTTCAGGGTTGCCATACGGTACTAAAATTTACAATTATGCAAAACTCAATTTTTGCAAAATTTTTGGCTACACATATATTGTACACGGGCCAAGCTAAGGTCTTAAAATTTTGGGAGTAGTTAGATCCTCAGAAATAAGTAGAAGTCGGTTAACAAATTTTTTTTGCCACGTCCCCTGTTTTGCAACTATAAGGGCCCGAAAATTGAAATTTTGCTATTTTTAAACACCTGTAACTTGAATACCTGTCCAAATTTTTTTTTAGTGATATACAAAATTCAAAGCTCTATAATTATATTTCAACATGTGTCAAAGGTTTTTCTTAATTTTGAAGGGTGACGAAGCTACAGCCTCCGCAAATGTCAAAAAAGCCTTATATTTAAATTGGTATAATAAGAGTTCTGTTAGTTATATTTCTAATCTAAAAACGGTAAAAGAGAGCTGCTTTCTTAGGCTTTACAAAAAATGTACAGGGTTGCCATAGGGTACTAAAATTTACCATTATGCAAAACTCAATTGCAAAATTTTTTGGCCCCACATATTTTCTGAACGGTTCAAGCTGAGGTCTTGAAATTTTGGGAGAAGTTAGAACTTAAGAAATTAGTAGGAGTCGGTTAACAACATTTTTTTGTCACGCCCCCTGTTTAGCAGCTATAAGGGCCCGAAAATTGAAATTTTGCTATTTTTAAACACCTGTAACTTGAATACCTGTTCAAATTTTTTTTTGTTAATATACAAAATTTTAAGGCCCAACATTATACTTTAACATATGTTAAAAGATTTTCTTAAATTTAAAAGCGGTTCTTTAAATTGAAGTCAGTTTTAACCATTTTTGCTTATATAGTACAATTCTAAATAAAATTCCAAATTTTGGTATAATTCACAATTTAATTCCTTGAACCTAAAGGGAAGGTGAGGGAAGGGGAATAATGAGGATTAGATCCTTGTGAAATTGGGCAACCTTCCCCATAGAGGGGCTACTAGGACTTAAAAATTTAAGGTAAGGTAAGCAGTAACTTAGTCACCAACGTATATATTTCCTTAATTAAACGTTAATATTGAAGCTTCAACATTATATTCCGATAAATTACTTAATATGAAACATTATATTATTTTGAAAATGTGCTTTTTTAAAAACCCTTGGTTTTTTTTCATCACTTGTTGTTTTTGTATTCTCTAGTTCAGAGTCGATATTATTGTATATTGAATTATATTTTTTGAAATATCTTTTGCATTATCATAGATATTTATATTATTGTTTGTATTCTATATTTGTTATGTGGCTTCCATTGAACTACTGCAGAATCAGCTTGTTGATCACACAGCATTGCTCCATGTTTTGAATGTTATGGACGAATCACACAACGTTGCAAAAATTCTTTTTTTTAGTACTGTTATATCTTGTCGAGGGCCATTTGCAATTGTTTCTATTAAGGCATACATTATGTACAAAATCTGCTAAAATAAAGTGAATATTATATTAAATACTTTGTGAACTCAGAAAATTAAAAAAATAATATAGGTATTTTAATTTTTTAATTTTTCATGGTTTTGAATTTGAACCACAGCTTAGAATAAGTAATTTGTAAATACACAAATACAATTTTTGGATATTCAACTTTAAAATATTACAAAATTAATAAATGAAATATAAATTCATTTATGGGCGAATGCATTTAGACATGATAGTCAATAACAACATTCTTTTTTGACTTCGAAAAGAAAGTCAATTTGGAGTGCTTTGTCCATCCAACACTATTGGACTTCTAAGTACTCAGTAGGTTGCTAGACTATCTAGACATCTTCAAATACATTTTTATCTAATAAATGCTTTTCATGAAAAATTATAAACATCATCTGTGAGTTGTAATAAATAGATCAAAGAGTTTTTTCAAACTGGTTTGGTAATCTTTTATTATACAAATGAACTCAAGTTGGAAGTTATTTTGTCCTTTCTTCAATCTGTAGGCCTCCTCAGTAAAACCAGATTAAACATCTAACCGAAACAACTTCTAAAAATTCATTTAACTCACAAATCATTTATATAAAAAGGTACAGAAATGGACTATGAATTGAAAGTTATCTTGGTAAAAACCACAAGCATAGGGACATATATTACCTCAAATGTTATTGATAAAAAAAATATGGTATATTTAATATCCAAATTTAAGTTGCCTATATAGAAAAAAAATGAATAATAAATATACTTTTTAAACTAGAAAAGATCAAAAAAAAAATAATACAAAAATTATTACAAAATCATTTAAATTCTTGTTACATTTGTTTAAATTTATTTATTATACAATGTAATAGGCGAGGGATTCAGCCTTTCATTTCAAGATCCTTCGATTGTTCGAGGCTCTTCGATTAAAAACCATAAATTTTTATAATAATTGTTTATTTTATTGTTCCTAAGGTTTATTTCTTTTACAACCAATTTCACTTACTACTTGTTTACCTTTTCTCAATATAGGTTTGGTCATCGATTCCTTTTTATCTCAATTGAATTCATCTAGACTAAACTATTTGAGATTTTTGTTGTCTGATGATCTTTTTTTCTTAATAACTTTTTTATGGGACACATGTATGTTTTAAATGGAAAAGCAGTAAACTAATCCAAATTTCTAAATGTCTCGACATCTTTATAGCCGTATGACTATATAGTCATTATACCCGTATGACTATATAGTCAAAGGGTATAATAAATTTGCCATTACGTTTGTGGCGCAGAGAAGGAGGGGGGGTAGATATAGATTCAAGTGTATGGATCGGATCAGAATCGAAAAATAAATCGATTTAGCGATGTATGTCCGTCCGTCCGCACGATAACGCAAAAACTAAAGGAGCTAGGGTCTTGAAATTTTCGGAAATTCGTTTTTTTGCAATAGCCGTCATCGCTATTTAAATCCAGCCATTTTGGTCCATGGGTACGGGTAGCTGCCATACAACTTCTTTTTTTATATGAGTATTTCTCTGTACCAATTACAGTTGTGTGTCTGAAATTTTGCCAAAAGTCGTTTAGTTTTATGGCCAAGTTTTTCCAAAATTTGGTTGGTCTACTGCAGAAGGTTCGAGTATCTGCCACACAACTTCTTATTTTATATGAGCATTACTCTATACCTATTGAAGCTGGGTGTCTGAAATTTTTGGAAAAATAGTTTAGTGTAATGGCCAAAGTTTCTGCAAAATTTGGTTGGTGTACTGCAGCGGTTTCGAGTAGCTGCTATACAACTCCTTCTTTTATATGAGCATTACACTACACCTAATAAAGCTGGATGTCTGAAATTTTGGCAAAAATAGTTTAGTGTAATGGCCAAAGTTACAGCAAAGTTTGGTTGGTCTACTGCAGAGGGTTCGAGTAACTGCCATACAATCCTTTTTTTTATATGAGCATTACACTACACTTATTTAAAATGTATGTTTTAAATTTTGCCAAAAGTAATTAACCAGATGATATAATGTATATGTTACGGTCATACGGGTATCCCAGAGTTGACGCAGTCTATTCTACTACACTTTTCCTCGTTTTTAAATACATTAAAGAATGAATAGTATGTACGATATGGTCCTCGTCATATATTTCGCTTATTCCATTTACAAAGTTTTCTAACATCACTTAAGCCAAATGATTAAGGGTGTTATATTTTTGGATGACAAAGTGTTACAGTTGAGACGTGTAATAATTGGAAGTTGTTGTATTTTTCGGGGAATAATGTATGTTTCAGTACTACAGGTCCTGTAAATTTAACGAAAGTTATAAACTCTGTTCCTTTAAAATTACCAAATTCGGAAAATATTGGTTTTCAGAAATTTTTTGAATTTATTGTTGATCTGAGTTATATCACGATCAGGAAGAAACGCCCTAGTATTTCCGCTGGTCCAATTGGTCCGTTTTAATAGTTTACATTCTTCTGAACTTGATTCATATATGTAATAGATGTCGTCCGTTTTATTTCGAAAAGAATGGCTCTGTGTTATGAATTTTTCTCTTAGTGAGTTTTTTAGAAGTGTAATTCGCCCTACGAGTATACGAGCATTTCTCGGCACATATGGAAATGCATTTAATTCCAAAAATACGAGAAGTTTATTTAAAGCCTAACCTGTAATACCAAATATAGCTGGGCATCTTTCTTTATATAGATTCTTTTATCAAAATTGTTGGCTTAGCTTTTTAAATAAAAAAGACATAGGTATATATTTTTCATTTATATATAAAATTTGCTATTATTGAAAAAAGTATACATAATTTTATAATTGTTGCTTCGATTAAGGTTTTATTATATTTATATTATAATTTGGAAATTTTTTTCAAAATTTTAAATTTTTTTAAAATCAAATAAACTTAAAAAGCTTAAATTAGTTAAAGAGTCAAAACGAAAAATTAGTTCATCAGTTACATTGTCAATAATTTTATCTATAAGTTTTTGAGTAAATATTTCAACTTCACAATTTAAATTTCTTTTTTTTTTTAATTTATCTTCTATGTTTTCTTTTTCTTTTAATTGAAGCCAAAAAACTTCAAAATTTATTTTAATAGTATTTAACTTTTCTTGAAAATTTGCAATTGATTTCTTGCAAAAATTAATATCACTTAACTTTTTTAGTAATATTTGAAACACAATGTCAGTTTCTGGAAAAAATTCTGCATAAAAATGAAGCAGCAACAAAAATACTCCATCCTCAAATAAATTAACGTATTCTCTTGCTTGATTTATATCATCAGAATTCCATTTTCCATCCTCTGTTTCAACTATATTAAGAAAAAACTCTCTTAACTCTTTTAGTTGTGACGAAACAGTCAGTCAACAATCAATCTTCCATTGAATTCCCACCTTGTGGGAACAGCAGTAGGAAGACGTTTGTTACAAACTGTATTGAATGCTTCTGTTCGTTTAGAAGAGTTATTGAAAAAACTAGCTAAACCACTCAAATCTTTAAAAATTCGATTCGTTTCAGGTATTTTTTTAGCGAGCCAGGACTAGGTTAAATTTATGTGCAAAACAATGATTAAAAATTGCATTTGGAAGATGTTCTCTTATTTTAGCTTGAAGCCCATTTGAATTTCCAGACATAACCGCTGCACCATCATATTTTTGGCAAATCAGTTTCCGTTCAAGTTTGTAATCAGAAAGAATATTTAAAACAGTTTAATAAAGACCATCAGCTGTTCTATTTGCTGAGACATCCAAAAACTTATAAATCTTTCTATAGCTCCTTCATTAGGATCAAAATATCTTAAAATTACTGCTAGTTGTGATTTAAATGAATTATCTGTACATTCGTCTAAAATAATTGAAACAAATTCCGCACCTTCCAATTCATTTCTAATCTGATTGTCCATAACGGCTTGAATTGCAGAAATAAGATCATTTTCAATGGTTTTTGATGTACCGGAAAATACTGTAGACGTTTTAAGATGTTCTTTAAGTATAATATTTTTTTCCGCGACAAAGTTTAGAAGTTCACGAAAATTTCCACGATTTAACGAGTTTTCACTTGGTCGTGACCCCGAATTGCTAACCCTTGTTTAGTTAAAAAACAAATAATTGAAATTAACTCTTTTATTATTGACCTATTATTTTTCACTTTTTGATTGAACTGTTGTATAGAAATTGAACGTGTTCTATCTATTAAATTTTTAATTCTATTTTTACCAAAAAGTTTTAACATTATCGCACTTTCTTTATGCTGAATTCCCTCGTGATTTTTTAATGCTTTGGATAGATTGTTCAAATCAGAATACCCTTTTACCGTTGTCCACACAGAACTCTCTCTGCTAAAAAGTAAACAAGGCCAACAATAAAGAGCTTTTGTTAACCCGCATTCCGTAATCCATTAATTTTTATTGTAAATTTCGATATTAAATTTTCTTTTACAATTAGTCGACGGCGCTTCACACTCTTTAGTTAAATTTTTCATTGAAGCTTTTGGTCGGCCATTAGATACAATTTCAATTTTTTCTTGAAAAGATCTTAAAGAAAATTTCCTTTCAAATAAATCTTCAATTATGCAATTACACATTGTTGTTTGAAAAAATATAATAATTGCTTCAAAATGTCAAACTCTACTAACGTCTAAATTAAAAATAACCAAGACAAAAAAAAATTAAACTCATAGACATACACTTGTTGTAATGGCAACAAGTTGCAATTGTAAATTATAAGCAACTATACACCTTATAAATTACGATTCCATAGAAATTGGATTGGAAAAAAAACGAGGAAGATTAAAGTTGCCCTTGTCAACTTTTAGATACCCGTGCATACCCACTAACCGTTATTTATTTCCCTTATGCTATTATAAATATTACAAAAAAATATATAAAAAAGTATATAACTTATCATAAGTTTTGCTTAAACAAAAAATAACAAAAAAAAAAAAATACATTTTTAATTTATTATAGGAACCATAATTTTTGCTTAAAAACAAAAAAAACCCTAAAAGTTGGTCCGGGTGATGTCCAACTTTGCCAACTATCTTGCCCTATTACTTTACCTGCCCAGTTTTAATTTTAACCTCTTAGCTTCATTAGATTCACAGTTATCGAATTGACAACTGGCATGGCAGCTGCCCGAAAATGGGGCACTAACATTTTGAAATTCCATATAAGTGCTCGATTCATTATATAACTAATCGTGTATAATTTTCATCCTCGTAGTATAATTAGTTTTAAAGAAATTCATATTGGTGTAAAGAAGTTGTATGGCAGCCCCCCGAAAATGGGGCCGTAACATTTTGAAACTTCATATAAGTGCTTGATTCATTATATAACTAAAAGTGTGTAATTTTCGTGTTCCTGGTATAATTATATTTGAAGAAATTCATATTGGTTTAAATAAGTTGTGTGGCAGCTCCCCGAAACCTTGGTCTTAACCAAAAAGAATAGGGAACCTCAAAATTTTCAAAAAATGTTTTGTCTGAAAATTTTTTTTCAATTTTTTGCATATATTTTTAATTGTTAAAAATGCAATTTTAAAAGAAAATTTGCCTGCTGATAATTTTCGACTATGGGTTCCTGGTAGAAAAGGAGATTTTAAAATTAAATTTTTAGTTACAATCACGTACTTTTTTGGTATTAAAATCCAATTTTTCTTAAACTTTTTGCATTTATATTTAATTGTTAAAAATGCAATTTTAAAAGAAAATTTGCCTGCTGATAATTTTCGACTATGAGTGCTTGGTAGAAAAGGAGATTTTAAAATAAAATTTTTAGTTACAATCATGTACTTTTTTGGTATTAAAATTCAATTTATCTTAAATTTTTTGAATTTATTTGTAATTGTTAAAAATGCAATTTTAAAAGAAAATTTGCCTGCTGATTATTTTCGACTATGGGTGCCTGGTAGAAAAGGAGATTTTAAAATTAAATTTTTAGTTACAATCATGTACTTTTTTGGTATTAAAATTCAATTTTCTTAAATTTTATGCATTTATTTTTAATTGTTAAAAATGCAATTTTAAAAGAAAATGTGGCTGCTGATAATTTTCGGCTATGGGTGCCTGGTAGAAAAGGAGATTTTAAAATTAAATTTTTAGTTACAATCATGTAATTTTTTACATATATTTTTAATTGTTAAAAATGCAATTTTAAAAGAAAATTTGCCTGCTGATAATTTTCGACTATGGGTGCCTGGTAGAAAAGGAAATTTTAAAATTAAATTTTTAGTTACAATCATGTACTTTTTTGGTATTAAAATATAATTTTCTTAAATTTTTTGCATTTATTTTTAATTGTTAAAAATGCAATTTTAAAAGAAAATGTGCCTGCTGATAATTTTCGGCTATGGGTGCCTGGTAGAAAAGGAGATTTTAAAATTAAATTTTTAGTTACAATCATGTAATTTTTTGGTATTAAAATTCAATTTTCTTAAATTTTTTACATATATTTTTAATTGTTAAAAATGCAATTTTAAAAGAAAATTTGCCTGCTGATAATTTTCGACTATGGGTGCCTGGTAGAAAAGGAGATTTTAAAATTAAATTTTTAGTTACAATCATGTACTTTTTTGGTATTAAAATTCAATTTTCTTAAATTTTTTGCATTTATTTTTAATTGTTAAAAATGCAATTTTAAAAGAAAATGTGGCTGCTGATAATTTTCGGCTATGGGTGCCTGGTAGAAAAGGAGATTTTAAAATTAAATTTTTAGTTACAATCATGTAATTTTTTGGTATTAAAATTCAATTTTCTTAAATTTTTTACATATATTTTTAATTGTTAAAAATGCAATTTTAAAAGAAAATGTGCCTGCTGATAATTTTCGGCTATAGGTGCCTGGTAGAAAAGGAGATTTTAAAATTAAATTTTTAGTTACAATCATGTAATTTTTTGGTATTAAAATTCAATTTTCTTAAATTTTTTACAAATATTTTTAATTGTTAAAAATGCAATTTTAAAAGAAAATGTGCCTGCTGATAATTTTCGACTATGGGTGCCTGGTAGAAAAGGAGATTTTAAAATTAAATTTTTAGTTACAATCATGTACTTTTTTGGTATCAAAATTCAATTTTCTTAAATTTTTTGCATTTATTTTTAATTGTTAAAAATGCAATTTTAAAAGAAAATGTGGCTGCTGATAATTTTCGGCTATGGGTGCCTGGTAGAAAAGGAGATTTTAAAATTAAATTTTTAGTTACAATCATGCAATTTTTTGGTATTAAAATTCAATTTTCTTAAATTTTTTACATATATTTTTAATTGTTAAAAATGCAATTTTAAAAGAAAATTTGCCTGCTGATAATTTTCGACTATGGGTGCCTGGTAGAAAAAGAGATTTTAAAATTAAATTTTTAGTTACAATCATGTACTTTTTTGGTATTAAAATTCAATTTTCTTAAATTTTTTGCATTTATTTTTAATTGTTAAACATGCAATTTTAAAAGAAAATGTGGCTGCTGATAATTTTCGGCTATGGGTGCCTGGTAGAAAAGGAGATTTTAAAATTAAATTTTTAGTTACAATCATGTAATTTTTTGGTATTAAAATTCAATTTTCTTAAATTTTTTACATATATTTTTAATTGTTAAAAATGCAATTTTAAAAGAAAATGTGTCTGCTGATAATTTTCGGCTATGGGTGCCTGGTAGAAAAGGAGATTTTAAAATTAAATTTTTAGTTACAATCATGTAATTTTTTGGTATTAAAATTCAATTTTCTTAAATTTTTTACATATATTTTTAATTGTTAAAAATGCAATTTTAAAAGAAAATTTGCCTGCTGATAATTTTCGACTATGGGTGCCTGGTAGAAAAGGAGATTTTAAAATTAAATTTTTGGTTACAATCATGTACTTTTTTGGTATTAAAATTCAATTTTCTTAAATTTTTTGCATTTATTTTTAATTGTTAAAAATGCAATTTTAAAAGAAAATGTGGCTGCTGATAATTTTCGGCTATGGGTGCCTGGTAGAAAAGGAGATTTTAAAATTAAATTTTTAGTTACAATCATGTAATTTTTTGGTATTAAAATTCAATTTTCTTAAATTTTTTACATATATTTTTAATTGTTAAAAATGCAATTTTAAAAGAAAATGTGTCTGCTGATAATTTTCGGCTATGCGTGCCTCGTAGAAAAGGAGATTTTAAAATTAAATTTTTAGTTACAATCATGTAATTTTTTGGTATTAAAATTCAATTTTCTTAAATTTTTTACATATATTTTTAATTGTTAAAAATGCAATTTTAAAAGAAAATTTGCCTGCTGATAATTTTCGACTATGGGTGCCTGGTAGAAAAGGAGATTTTAAAATTAAATTTTTAGTTACAGTCATGTACTTTTTTGATATTAAAATTCAATTTATCTTAAATTTTTTGCATTTATTTGTAATTGTTAAAAATGAAATTTTAAAAGAAAATTTGCCTGCTGATTATTTTCGACTATGGGTGCCTGGTAGAAAAGGAGATTTTAAAATTAAATTTTTAGTTACAATCATGTACTTTTTTGGTATTAAAATTCAATTTTCTTAAATTTTTTGCATTTATTTTTAATTGTTAAAAATGCAATTTTAAAAGAAAATGTGCCTGCTGATAATTTTCGGCTATGGGTGCCTGGTGGAAAAGGAGATTTTAAAATTAAATTTTTAGTTACAATCATGTAATTTTTTGGTATTAAAATTCAATTTTCTTAAATCTTTTACATATATTTTTAATTGTTAAAAATGCAATTTTAAAAGAAAATTTGCCTGCTGATAATTTTCGACTATGGGTGCCTGGTAGAAAAGGAGATTTTAAAATTAAATTTTTAGTTACAATCATGTAATTTTTTGGTATTAAAATTCAATTTTCTTAAATTTTTTACATATATTTTTAATTGTTAAAAATACAATTTTAAAAGAAAATTTGGCTGCTGATAATTTTCGACTATGGGTGCCTGGTAGGAAAGGAGATTTTTAAATTAAATTTTTAGTTACAATCATGTATTTTTTGGTATTAAAATTCAATTTTCTTAAATTTTTTACATATATTTTTAATTGTTAAAAATGCAATTTTAAAAGAAAATTTGCCTGCTGATAATTTTCGACTATGGGTGCCTGGTAGAAAAGGAGATTTTAAAATTAAATTTTTAGTTACAATCATGTAATTTTTTGGTATTAAAATTCAATTTTCTTAAATTTTTTACATATATTTTTAATTGTTAAAAATTCAATTTTAAAAGAAAATGTGTCTGCTGATAATTTTCGGCTATGGGTGCCTGGTAGAAAAGGAGATTTTAAAATTAAATTTTTAGTTACAATCATGTAATTTTTTGGTATTAAAATTCAATTTTCTTAAATTTTTTACATATATTTTTAATTGTTAAAAATGCAATTTTAAAAGAAAATTTGCCTGCTGATAATTTTCGACTATGGGTGCCTGGTAGAAAAGGAGATTTTAAAATTAAATTTTTAGTTACAATCATGCAATTTTTTGGTATTAAAATTCAATTTTCTTAAATTTTTTACATATATTTTTAATTGTTAAAAATGCAATTTTAAAAGAAAATTTGCCTGCTGATAATTTTCGACTATGGGTGCCTGGTAGAAAAAGAGATTTTAAAATTAAATTTTTAGTTACAATCATGTACTTTTTTGGTATTAAAATTCAATTTTCTTAAATTTTTTGCATTTATTTTTCATTTTTAAACATGCAATTTTAAAAGAAAATGTGGCCCCTGATAATTTTCGGCTATGGGTACCTGGTAGAAAAGGAGATTTTAAAATTAAATTTTTAGTTACAATCATGTAATTTTTTGGTATTAAAATTCAATTTTCTTAAATTTTTTACATATATTTTTAATTGTTAAAAATGCAATTTTAAAAGAAAATGTGCCTGCTGATAATTTTCGACTATGGGTGCCTGGTAGAAAAGGAGATTTTAAAATTAAATTTTTAGTTACAATCATGTACTTTTTTGGTATTAAAATTCAATTTTCTTAAATTTTTTGCATTTATTTTTAATTGTTAAAAATGCAATTTCAAAAGAAAATGTGGCTGCTGATAATTTTCGGCTATGGGTGCCTGGTAGAAAAGGAGATTTTAAAATTAAATTTTTAGTTACAATCATGTAATTTTTTGGTATTAAAATTCAATTTTCTTAAATTTTTTGCATATATTTTTAATTGTTAAAAATGCAATTTTAAAAGAAAATGTGGCTCCTGATAATTTTCGGCTATGGGTGCCTGGTAGAAAAGGAGATTTTAAAATTAAATTTTTAGTTACAATCATGTAATTTTTTGGTATTAAAATTCAATTTTCTTAAATTTTTTACATATATTTTTAATTGTTAAAAATGCAATTTTAAAAGAAAATGTGTCTGCTGATAATTTTCGGCTATGGGTGCCTGGTAGAAAAGGAGATTTTAAAATTAAATTTTTAGTTACAATCATGTAATTTTTTGGTATTAAAATTCAATTTTCTTAAATTTTTTACATATATTTTTAATTGTTAAAAATGCAATTTTAAAAGAAAATTTGCCTGCTGATAATTTTCGACTATGGGTGCCTGGTAGAAAAGGAGATTTTAAAATTAAATTTTTAGTTACAATCATGTACTTTTTTGGTATTAAAATTCAATTTTCTTAAATTTTTTGCATTTATTTTTAATTGTTAAAAATGCAATTTCAAAAGAAAATGTGGCTGCTGATAATTTTCGGCTATGGGTGCCTGGTAGAAAAGGAGATTTTAAAATTAAATTTTTAGTTACAATCATGTAATTTTTTGGTATTAAAATTCAATTTTCTTAAATTTTTTACATAAATTTTTAATTGTTAAAAATGCAATTTTAAAAGAAAATGTGTCTGCTGATAATTTTCGGCTATGGGTGCCTGGTAGAAAAGGAGATTTTAAAATTAAATTTTTAGTTACAATCATGTAATTTTTTGGTATTAAAATTCAATTTTCTTAAATTTTTTACATATATTTTTAATTGTTAAAAATGCAATTTTAAAAGAAAATTTGCCTGTTGATAATTTTCGACTATGGGTGCCTGGTAGAAAAGGAGATTTTAAAATTAAATTTTTAGTTACAATCATGTACTTTTTTGATATTAAAATTCAATTTATCTTAAATTTTTTGCATTATTTGTAATTGTTAAAAATGAAATTTTAAAAGAAAATTTGCCTGCTGATTATTTTCGACTATGGGTGCCTGGTAGAAAAGGAGATTTTAAAATTAAATTTTTAGTTACAATCATGTACTTTTTTGGTATTAAAATTCAATTTTCTTAAATTTTTTGCATTTTTTTATACCCTACACCTATAGAATAGGTAAAGGGGTATATTAACTTTGGTATGGTGTTTGTAACCACCTAAAGGAAGCGAGCTAGATATGGAAAAGTATATATATTTGTGATCAGCGTGACCGCCTTAGTCGATATAGCCATGTCCGTCCGTCCGTCCGTCCGTCCGTCCGTAGGCACGATAACTCAAAAAATAATGGAGCTATCTTGATGAAATTTTAACTGTAGGTTACTAGGACTGAAAGTACGGCGGGGATTGCAAATGGGCGAAATCGGCCCATGGGTTCGGATTCTGGACCTTTTAATCGGTTTCAGGGCTAACGAACAAATATAAAAAATCACGATAACTCAACAACTAATGACGCTATCTACTTCAAATTTGTGCTGTAGGTTACTAGTAATGAAAATACTTCGGGAATTGCGTAAGGTCGGGATTGGACCATGGGTTCGGAACCTAGAACTTTTTGATCGAATTTAGGCCAAACAAGCATAATTCCGAAACCAATGAAGATAGAACCTCCAAATTTAGTATCAGGGTGTCCCTTCCTATTTCCTAAGTGTCTTGTGAATTTGGGTCCCATTGGAGTAGTGGGTCGGGGACCAGCCACACATTTCCGAAGACCTTAAAGCATATCTTTAAAATTAATAAAGATAACAACTTGAAAAAATGTAGAAGCTTCCAATTTGCCACAAAGGTGTTCTTTACTATCTCTTGCGTGTTCCCCTAATTTGGGATCAATTGGAGTGGTGGTTCTGTACCCCTCTCAGACCTCCCAAGTTTTAAAGGCTTATAATCGAAATTACTAAAAATAGTTACTTAAAATTAGGATAGACCGTTGAAATTGTGTACAAGGGTTAACTAGTACTATAAGTACAGCGCGGACTATATAAGGGCGAAATCAGCCCAACGGTTCGGATTCCGGACCTTTTAATCGATGTCAGGGCTAAGGAATATATATAAAAAATCAAGATAACTCAACAATTAATGAGGCTATCTTCATGAAATTTGTGCTGTAGGTTATTGGCAGCGAAACTACGGCGGTGATTACGTACGGTGAGGATTGGACAATGGGTTCGGAACTTAGAACTTTTTGATCGAATTTAGGCCAAACGAGCATAATTCCGAAACCAATGAAGATAGAACCTCCAAATTTGGTATCAGGGTGTCCCTTCCTATTTCGTAAGTGTCTTTGAAATTTGGGCCCCATTGGAGTAGTGGATCGGGGACCAGTCACTCAGTTCTTAGGCCCTTAAAGCATATTTTCGTAATTAATAAAGATAGTTACTTGAAACAAATGTAGAAGCTTCCAATTTGCCACAAGGGTGTTCTTTACTATTACTTACATGCCCCCCTAATTTGGGATCAATTGGAGTGGTGGTTCAGAACCTCTCTTAGACCCCCCAATGTGTAAAAGCTTATCATCGAAATTAATAAAACTAGTAACTTAAAATTAAGATAGAGCGTTCCAATTGTGTACAAGGGTTAACTAGTATTGAAAGTATGACGGGACTGCATATGGGCGAAATCGTACCATAATTTCGGGTCCTGGAACCCTTGAAAAGTTCAAGGACTAACAAACATATATCTTAAAAACACCATAACTCAAAAAATAATGCCGGTATTTAGATGAAATTTAACAGTAGGTTACTAGTAATGAAAGTACCGTGGGAATTGGTTGTGGTCGAGTTTAATTTCGAAGCCAAAGAATATATTTCCTATGTCCTATGTGTCTCCGAAATCTAGACTTAATTGTAGTGGTTCAGCTATGTTCAAAGGTACTTGCTGCATTTATGTAAAATTTATTTTTATATTTAAATGAATTATATGAAAAGGTCTAAATTTGTAATTGTATTTTAGAAATACATTTATTGCATATTTTGCGTTTATAAGTTTTTCTATTAGGTATATAAACTAACCATTTAAAATAATTGCAATTTTTAAAAATTTGGATTATTAAATATATTATGCTTTGATTATCTTTTTATCACAAAATTTAATAATTAGAATTTTTTCATTTTGTAATTGAATTGGAATAAATATATTTTCATTTATTTCAAGTTTGTTTGTTTTTTAATATTTTTAAATAGATAAATTAGTAAGAATTTGTAGTATTTTTTAATAGATAGGGTAATTAGAAAATGTTTTTAGTATTATACAGTTAATTTGGTTAGCTATGTCTTACGATCAAATTAATAACAGCTTCTATGGTGTTAAAATGACTTATGGATATGTCCTTAAATTTGAACCAAATAGGTGTAGGGTATTTCTAAGTCGGTTGCACCGACTGACTGTTTCTTTACTTGTTTTAATTGTTAAAAATGCAATTTTAAAAGAAAATGTGACTGCTGATAATTTTCGGCTATGGGTGCCTGGTGGAAAAAGAGATTTTAAAATTAAATTTTTAGTTAAAATCATGTAATTTTTTGGTATTAAAATTCAATTTTCTTAATCCTTTTACATATATTTTTAATTGTTAAAATTGCAATTTTAAAAGAAAATTTGCCTGCTGATAATTTTCGACTATGGGTTCCTGGTAGAAAAGGAGATTTTAAAATTAAATTTTTAGTTACAATCATGTACTTTTTTGGTATTAAAATTCAATTTTCTTAAATTTTTTGCATTTATTTTTAATTGTTAAAAATGCAATTTTAAAAGAAAATGTGGCTCCTGATAATTTTCGGCTATGGGTGCCTGGTAGAAAAGGAGATTTTAAAATTAAATTTTTAGTTACAATCATGTAATTTTTTGGTATTAAAATTCAATTTTCTTAAATTTTTTACATATATTTTTAATTGTTAAAAATGCAATTTTAAAAGAAAATTTGCCTGCTGATAATTTTCGACTATGGGTGCCTGGTAGAAAAGGAGATTTTAAAATTAAATTTTTAGTTACAATCATGTACTTTTTTGGTATTAAAATTCAATTTTCTTAAATTTTTTGCATTTATTTTTAATTGTTAAAAATGCAATTTTAAAAGAAAATGTGCCTGCTGATAATTTTCGGCTATGGGTGGCTGGTGGAAAAGGAGATTTTAAAATTAAATTTTTAGTTACAATCATGTAATTTTTTGGTATTAAAATTCAATTTTCTTAAATTTTTTACATATATTTTTAATTGTTAAAAATGCAATTTTAAAAGAAAATGTGCCTGCTGATAATTTTCGGCTATGGGTGGCTGGTGGAAAAGGAGATTTTAAAATTAAATTTTTAGTTACAATCATGTAATTTTTTGGTATTAAAATTCAATTTTCTTAAATTTTTTACATATATTTTTAATTGTTAAAAATGCAATTTTAAAAGAAAATTTGCCTGCTGATAATTTTCGGCTATGGGTGCCTGGTAGAAAAGGAGATTTTAAAATTAAATTTTTAGTTACAATCATGTAATTTTTTGGTATTAAAATTCAATTTTCTTAAATTTTTTACAAATATTTTTAATTGTTAAAAATGCAGTTTTAAAAGAAAATTTGCCTGCTGATAATTTTCGACTATGGGTGCCTGGTAGGAAAGGAGATTTTAAAATTAAATTTTTAGTTACAATCATGTACTTTTTTGGTATTAAAATTCAATTTTCTTAAATTTTTTACATATATTTTTAATTGTTAAAAATGCAATTTTAAAAGAAAATTTGCCTGCTGATAATTTTCGACTATGGGTGCCTGATAGGAAAGGAGATTTTAAAATTAAATTTTTAGTTACAATCATGTACTTTTTTGGTATTAAAATTCAATTTTCTTAAATTTTTTGCATGTTTTTTTAATTGTTAAAAATGCAATTTTAAAAGAAAATGTGCCTGCTGATAATTTTCGGCTATGGGTGGCTGGTGGAAAAGGAGATTTTAAAATTAAATTTTTAGTTACAATCATGTAATTTTTTGGTATTAAAATTCAATTTTCTTAAATTTTTTACATATATTTTTAATTGTTAAAAATGCAATTTTAAAAGAAAATTTGCCTGCTGATAATTTTCGACTATGGGTGCCTGGTAGAAAAGGAGATTTTAAAATTAAATTTTTAGTTACAATCATGTACTTTTTTGGTATTAAAATTCAATTTTCTTAAATTTTTTGCATTTATTTTTAATTGTTAAAAATGCAATTTTAAAAGAAAATGTGGCTGCTGATAATTTTCGGCTATGGGTGCCTGGTAGAATAGGAGATTTTAAAATTAAATTTTTAGTTACAATCATGTAATTTTTTGGTATTAAAATTCAATTTTCTTAAATTTTTTACATAAATTTTTAATTGTTAAAAATGCAATTTTAAAAAAAAATGTGCCTGCTGATAATTTTCGACTATGGGTTCCTGGTAGAAAAGGAGATTTTAAAATTAATTTTTTAGTTACAATCATGTAATTTTTTGGTATTAAAATTGAATTTTCTTAAATTTAGAAAAGAGATAGAAAAAGAGGTAGAAAAGGAGATTTTAAAATTAAATTTTTAGTTACAATCATGTAATTTTTTGGTATTAAAATTCAATTTTCTTAAATTTTTTACATATATTTTTAATTGTTAAAAATGCAATTTTAAAAGAAAATGTGCCTGCTGATAATTTTCGGCTATGGGTGCCTGGTAGAAAAGGAGATTTTAAAATTAAATTTTTAGTTACAATCATGTACTTTTTTGGTATTAAAATTCAATTTTCTTAAATTTTTTACATATATTTTTAATTGTTAAAAATGCAATTTTAAAAGAAAATTTGCCTGCTGATAATTTTACTTTTTTGGTATTAAAATTCAATTTTCTTAAATTTTTTACATATATTTTTAATTGTTAAAAATGCAATTTTAAAAGAAAATTTGCCTGCTGATAATTTTCGACTATGGGTCCGCCTGGTAGAAAAGGAGATTTTAAAATTAAATTTTTAGTTACAATCATGTAATTTTTTGGTATTAAAATTCAATTTTCTTAAATTTTTTACATATATTTTTAATTGTTAAAAATGCAATTTTAAAAGAAAATGTGCCTGCTGATAATTTTCGGCTATGGGTGCCTGGTAGAAAAGGAGATTTTAAAATTAAATTTTTAGTTACAATCATGTAATTTTTTGGTATTAAAATTCAATTTTCTTAAATTTTTTACATATATTTTTAATTGTTAAAAATGCAATTTTAAACGAAAATTTGCCTGCTGATAATTTTCGACTATGGGTGCCTGGTAGAAAAGGAGATTTTAAAATTAAATTTTTAGTTACAATCATGTACTTTTTTGGTATTAAAATTCAATTTTCTTAAATTTTTTACATATATTTTTAATTGTTAAAAATGCAATTTTAAAAGAAAATTTGCCTGCTGATAATTTTCGACTATGGGTGCCTGATAGGAAAGGAGATTTTAAAATTAAATTTTTAGTTACAATCATGTACTTTTTTGGTATTAAAATTCAATTTTCTTAAATTTTTTACATATATTTTTAATTGTTAAAAATGCAATTTTAAAAGAAAATTTGCCTGTTGATAATTTTCGACTATGGGTGCCTGGTAGAAAAGGAGATTTTAAAATTAAATTTTTAGTTACAATCATGTAATTTTTTGGTATTAAAATTCAATTTTCTTAAATTTTTTACATATATTTTTAATTGTTAAAAATGCAATTTTAAAAGAAAATGTGCCTGCTGATAATTTTCGGCTATGGGTGCCTGGTAGAAAAGGAGATTTTTAAATTAAATTTTTAGTTACAATCATGTACTTTTTTGGTATTAAAATTCAATTTTCTTCAATTTTTTGCATTTATTTTTAATAGTTAAAAATGCAATTTTAAAAGAAAATGTGCCTGCTGATAATTTTCGGCTATGGGTGCCTGGTAGAAAAGGAGATTTTAAAATTAAATTTTTAGTTACAATCATGTAATTTTTTGGTATTAAAATTCAATTTTCTTAAATTTTTTACATATATTTTTAATTGTTAAAAATGCAATTTTAAAAGAAAATGTGGCTGCTGATAATTTTCGACTATGGGTGCCTGGTAGAAAAGGAGATTTTAAAATTAAATTTTTAGTTACAATCATGTACTTTTTTGGTATTAAAATTCAATTTTCTTAAATTTTTTGCATTTATTTTTAATTGTTAAAAATGCAATTTTAAAAGAAAATGTGGCTGCTGATAATTTTCGGCTATGGGTGCCTGGTAGAAAAGGAGATTTTAAAATTAAATTTTTAGTTACAATCATGTAATTTTTTACATATATTTTTAATTGTTAAAAATGCAATTTTAAAAGAAAATTTGCCTGCTGATAATTTTCGACTATGGGTGCCTGGTAGAAAAGGAGATTTTAAAATTAAATTTTTAGTTACAATCATGTACTTTTTTGGTATTAAAATTCAATTTTCTTAAATTTTTTGCATTTATTTTTAATTGTTAAAAATGCAATTTTAAAAGAAAAAGTGGCTGCTGATAATTTTCGGCTATGGGTGCCTGGTAGAAAAGGAGATTTTAAAATTAAATTTTTAGTTACAATCATGTAATTTTTTGGTATTAAAATTCAATTTTCTTAAATTTTTTACATATATTTTTAATTGTTAAAAATGCAATTTTAAAAGAAAATGTGTCTGCTGATAATTTTCGGCTATGGGTGCCTGGTAGAAAAGGAGATTTTAAAATTAAATTTTTAGTTACAATCATGTAATTTTTTGGTATTAAAATTCAATTTTCTTAAATTTTTTACATATATTTTTAATTGTTAAAAATGCAATTTTAAAAGAAAATGTGTCTGCTGATAATTTTCGGCTATGGGTGCCTGGTAGAAAAGGAGATTTTAAAATTAAATTTTTAGTTACAATCATGTAATTTTTTGGTATTAAAATTCAATTTTCTTAAATTTTTTACATATATTTTTAATTGTTAAAAATGCAATTTTAAAAGAAAATTTGCCTGCTGATTATTTTCGACTATGGGTGCCTGGTAGAAAAGGAGATTTTAAAATTAAATTTTTAGTTACAATCATGTACTTTTTTGGTATTAAAATTCAATTTTCTTAAATTTTTTGCATTTATTTTTAATTGTTAAAAATGCAATTTTAAAAGAAAATGTGGCTGCTGATAATTTTCGGCTATGGGTGCCTGGTAGAAAAGGAGATTTTAAAATTAAATTTTTAGTTACAATCATGTAATTTTTTGGTATTAAAATTCAATTTTCTTAAATTTTTTACATATATTTTTAATTGTTAAAAATGCAATATTAAAAGAAAATGTGCCTGCTGATAATTTTCGGCTATGGGTTCCTGGTAGAAAAGGAGATTTTAAAATTAAATTTTTAGTTACAATCATGTAATTTTTTGGTATTAAAATTCAATTTTCTTAAATTTTTTACATATATTTTTAATTGTTAAAAATTCAATTTTAAAAGAAAATTTGCCTGCTGATAATTTTCGACTATTGGTGCCTGGTAGGAAAGGAGATTTTAAAATTAAATTTTTAGTTACAATCATGTACTTTTTTGGTATTAAAATTCAATTTTCTTAAATTTTTTACATATATTTTTAATTGTTAAAAATGCAATTTTAAAAGAAAATTTGCCTGCTGATAATTTTTGACTATGGGTGCCTGGTAGAAAAGGAGATTTTAAAATTAAATTTTTAGTTACAATCATGTAATTTTTTGGTATTAAAATTCAATTTTCTTAAATTTTTTACATATATTTTTAATTGTTAAAAATGCAATTTTAAAAGAAAATGTGCCTGCTGATAATTTTCGGCTATGGGTGCCTGGTAGAAAAGGAGATTTTAAAATTAAATTTTTAGTTACAATCATGTACTTTTTTGGTATTAAAATTCAATTTTCTTAAATTTTTTGCATTTATTTTTAATTGTTAAAAATGCAATTTTAAAAGAAAATGTGCCTGCTGATAATTTTCGGCTATGGGTGCCTGGTAGAAAAGGAGATTTTAAAATTAAATTTTTAGTTACAATCATGTAATTTTTTGGTATTAAAATTCAATTTTCTTAAATTTTTTACATATATTTTTAATTGTTAAAAATGCAATTTTAAAAGAAAATTTGCCTGCTGATAATTTTCGACTATGGGTGCCTGGTAGAAAAGGAGATTTTAAAATTAAATTTTTAGTTACAATCATGTTCTTTTTTGGTATTAAAATTCAATTTTCTTAAATTTTTTGCATTTATTTTTAATTGTTAAAAATGCAATTTTAAAAGAAAATGTGGCTGCTGATAATTTTCGGCTATGGGTGCCTGGTAGAAAAGGAGATTTTAAAATTAAATTTTTAGTTACAATCATGTAATTTTTTGGTATTAAAATTCAATTTTCTTAAATTTTTTACATATATTTTTAATTGTTAAAAATGCAATTTTAAAAGAAAATGTGGCTGCTGATAATTTTCGGCTATGGGTGCCTGGTAGAAAAGGAGATTTTAAAATTAAATTTTTAGTTACAATCATGTAATTTTTTGGTATTAAAATTCAATTTTCTTAAATTTTTTACATATATTTTTAATTGTTAAAAATGCAATTTTAAAAGAAAATGTGCCTGCTGATAATTTTCGGCTATGGGTTCCTGGTAGAAAAGGAGATTTTAAAATTAATTTTTTAGTTACAATCATGTAATTTTTTGGTATTAAAATTCAATTTTCTTAAATTTTTTACATATATTTTTAATTGTTAAAAATGCAATTTTAAAAGAAAATTTGCCTGCTGATAATTTTCGACTATGGGTGCCTGGTAGAAAAGGAGATTTTAAAATTTAAATTTTTAGTTACAATCATGTAATTTTTTGGTATTAAAATTCAATTTTCTTAAATTTTTTACATATATTTTTAATTGTTAAAAATGCAATTTTAAAAGAAAATGTGCCTGCTGATAATTTTCGGCTATGGGTGCCTGGTAGAAAAGGAGATTTTTAATTCACGAATATATTAAACTTAAGCAAAATAAGCTTCATATGATCATATTCATATAATGATCATCATGATAGATAATAATCATCATATTTATAATGATTATAATTCATAAATCTCAAAGTACAAAGTCCAAATCTAAAATATTTTTTAAAAATTCTACGCATCATTTGCAGGTATATTGTCATCACGATCACTAACACAAACGGAAGCGACATTATTTGAAAAAGGGGAATTATATACCCTTTGGTCAGCATTCAAATCCCTAGTAAATAATAAAGAAACATCTTTGATCGAAGTATACAATGTCTGGCCATATTTGAATTCATTCTCGTAAACATTACAAAGCTTTCGATAACTTTCTTCATATGGTGAATTATCTTCCATAATTTCAGCCAAAATGTATAACTTCTCTTCGGCATAAAGAATTATTTGAATTTTTCATACGAATATTAACTGTGAGCCAAATTTAAAATTACAAATGAACAAATTAAAATTTTTGCATAAAGAAATCGAATTTCGTGGGCATGTCGCAACAACTGAGGGCATAAAACCCAATCCTTCGAAAATAAATGTTAAGACTCTAAAGGACATAAAAGGTTTTTTAGGAATTTTAGTTTACTACAGGAAATTTATTAAAGATTCTTCCACTCTATTTTCTTCTTATATCAAATTAATTTTCTTTGCATTCTTATCATTATTGCAAGCCCTTAGTTTTCTTTTTAATATCTGATTATAATAACATAAAATAGTAAAAATTGTTTTTTTATACCCGTGCATACATATATGACATCGGGTATATTAGATTTGCTCCTCCGTTTGTAACGCATCGATCTAGACGAGCTAGATATAGTGTCAAGGGTACGTATCGGCTCAGAATCGAAAAATTAGTCGATCTAGCTATGTGTGTCTGTCCGTCCGTCCGTCCGTCCGTCCGTCCGTGTGTCAGCACGATAACTCAAAAACTAAAAGGGCTAGAGTCTTGAAATTCACACAAAGTCATTTTTAGACAATTTCTAGGTTCCCTATTGTTTTTGGTTAAAATCGGACCAAGGCTTCGGGGAGCTGCCATACAACTTTTTTGCACCAATATGAATTTCTTCAAAACTAATTATACTACGGGGATAAAAATTACACACGGTTAGTTTTATAATGACTCCGGCACTTATATGAAGTTTCAAAATGTTAGGGCCCCATTTTCGGGGGGCTGCCATACAACTTCTTTGCACTAATATGAATTTCCTCAAAACTAATTATACTACGCGGATGAAAATTACACATGGTTAGTTATATAATGAATCGAGCACTTATATGAAGTTTCAAAATGTTAGGGCCCCATTTTCGGGGGGCTGCCATACAACTTCTTTGCACCAATATGAATTTCTGCAAAACTAATTATACTACGGGGCTGAAAATTACACACGGTTAGTTATATAATGAATCGAGCACTTATATGAAGTTTCAAAATGTGTGGGCCCCATTTTCGGGGGGCCGCCATACAACTTATTTGCACCAATATGAATTTCTTCAAAACTAATTATAGTACGACGATAAAAATTACACACGGTTATTTATATAATGAATCGAGCACTTATATGAAGTTTCAAAATGTTACGGCCCTATTTTGGGGGGGCTGCCATACAAAGCTTTCGATTCAATAACTGCGAATCTAATGAAGCTACAAGGTTAAAATTAGAATTGGGCAGGTAAAGTAATAGGGCAAGTTAGTTGGCAAAGTCGGACATCACTCGGACCATCGGAATTTTAGGGTGGGCCATTTTTTTTTTTTTTGTTTTTTTTTGTTTTTTTTTTTTTTTTTTTTTTTAAGCTAAAGTTATGGGACAATGAATGAAAATTTTGTTTTTTTTGTTGTGATTTTTTTTTTTTGTTAATTTTTTTTTTTTTTGTTAATATTTTTTTTTTTTTTTTTTTAAGCTAAAGTTATGGGACAATGAATGAAAATTTTGTTTTATGTTTTGTGATTTTTTTTTTTTTGTTTTACGTCAAAATTATGGAGTAATGAGTTAAATGTATAAGGGAAGTATATTACGGTTTATTTTATACACCATAGTGGGTATGCACGGGTATCTAAAAGTTGACAAGGGCAACTATAATCTTCCTCGTTCTTATTAAGATTTACTTCCTTTTTCATTTCTATTTGACTAGCTTAGGTGTGATTTTTACATTATCTTAAAACAGAAAATGAAAATTTTGAAATTAAGTTTTTAGTTGACTGCTCTAAAACAGAAATATTCTAAAACTATTGTATGCAGCGCCGGCGGAAGATATGTGCGGTCTGTGCATCTGCACAGGGCGCAAATTTTGAAAGGGCGCTAAAAAGAACAGAAAATCATACTAAGTAAAAAAATTTAGTGAATGAAAAAGTTTTTATTCCACGAAATGCTAAATTATGACTAGCTAAATATTTTGTAATCTCAATCAGCCGCAACAAAACATTCTTCCAATGCAGCTTTTCCTTTTCAACAAGTAAAATAAGTTCTTTATCAATAGTCATTTTCAATCGAAGTCTTGTAGAAGCTTCAAACCATATATCAAAGCATTTTAAATGATTGGAAGAAGTTTCATGCGAGTTTAGAATTTGGTGTATGTATCCAATCAGAGTTTCCTTCTTGAGCCAATGATAGTTTTGAATTTCCTTCCAATAATTTACAACATAAACAGAATACTTTATCAACAGTTTTAGAATAAATCAACCAAGTTCGCTTAAATTGCTCTCCATTTTTAGCTTTTCTATTAAAAAGACTATGCGAAAAGCTTCGCTTTACTTTGTCGTTTAGTGGGAATTTAAAATTTAAATCAATATCATTGTGTTTTGCTGTTACGAATATATGGTCAATTTGTCGTTTATTTAATATTTTTGGATATTGGCTGGGATCGTTAACATTAAAATTAAAAGTTACCTGTTCCTGTGATGAATCGTTGCTATTAGAGGCCATATTACGTGTGCCTTGATCTAATGTTAAGACAACATTTTCAACTGGGACTGCGATTATAGTAGAAACATTTCCAGATTTTTCTTGATCTTGCGTTATTGTATTCTGGCTTGTATTATTAAGCTGGTGTTCTAATTCTTTATCGGAGTTCGTCTTATCTTCATGAGAATTATTACAATTTCCATCAGTCTGTTTTTCAAAAAAATTCACAATTTTCTTGCTTTGGAGGATAGATTTTTCCATTTTTAATTTTCTTTTTCTGTTTTCCGAACTAGACAGTTTTTTTGGTGGCATTATGATAAAAACTTATCTGAATATTATATCGCACCAAAATTTGGAATAAAGCTGAATAATCAAATAAGGAAGCGTAAAGTTTAATGGTACACAAACAAATGATACTTTAGAATTATTGTTTAATGTGATTTTGAAAATGTGCATTTCTCATGGCATTCTACAATTTTCAACAGATATTTTTTAAAATTTTTTTTCAACGGATATTTTGTTATATTTTTTCGAAGTGCTATAATTTAACGATTGATTTGTGAAGTTTGTGTTAAATATGACAAAGGGATAAAGTTTTAATTTTCCTGCTAAAACCTGTGAATTTTAAAAAAAAAATTATGAAAGTTTAGAAGCGCAAAATTTATTTTGCACAGGGCGCCAGCATATCTTCCGCCGGCACTGATTGTATGTATGCATGGTGGACATACGTTTCACTATTGCTGCATAGAGTATTTTTTTTTCATGGTTAAATTTTCTCTAATTAATTTTATATTTCCAAAAAAATTTTTTATACAGTGCAATAGTATTTTACACACATGCAACAATTACATACTTCTCTTCTTGAAATATTGGGATTAGAATTGATTAACTCTCATCTTTTATATTTATGATATGGAATTTTGAGACATTCTGTTAAAAATAAGTATTACAAAGTATTCTCCTGTTATCTTCGATTTTAATTTTCAATAAAACTCTTAAGTTATTCGAAAGAATATTAATTTATGATAATATATATATAGGTTTACATATTTTAATGGGTTTTAATGTAAACTAAAAACATAGACTAGGTTTTTGCCACGGAATTTAGCAATTAAAATTTTTAAAAATTTAAAATAATTTAAATTCCTAGTTACAAGATACATCTTTTTATGTAGAAAATAACAAATTTTTAACCTTAAAATTTACACAGATGCAGCAATTACTTCTCTTCAGGATTATTAATTTTAGCCGACCTGCAGTTACTTTAGATAACCTGTGATTACCTTGAATAATTATTTAATCTTTAAATAATTTTTAAATATATTCTTTTAATTGACTTGTTTAATACAAATAATTAAATTTTTAATAGTTTCGTTCTTTTCTTTTCATTGTTTTTTTTTTTGTTTTCTTTATTGACAATTAATATAAAATATATGATACATAAATGTTACATTAGAATTTAATTTGGCCTTAGCCGAAGCTATCAGGTCTTATAGAATTTTACATATTTAAAAAAATCTGGTTTGATTTAATTTTTAGATTTATAGGAATCCTCCTTAAAATTCTTATAGATGAAAACTCAGTTAAAAACTAAGTTAAGCTAAGTAAAATTAATTGTTACATCATCTGTACATAATACTTTATTTAAATTTTTATACAAGCATTCCACAACTTCTTCATATACTTCTAATACTTTACTTAATTATTATTTAATTTTAGAGAACTATTTAAAAAATGGTGCGCAATATGATATAAAACGGTCAAAATTCTGTGACGGGCTTTTTGAAAATTTAGCCTACAACGAATTAATTGATCAAGGTTGATGTGGAAAAGAACCTCTTTAGTGGGGTTTTTTAAAAATGCCAACAAGAGTGGCAACAAGTTTAGCTCTGGCACTTTTACCAACATCTTTTCAACTCACTTTCATCTTTGTGAGCCACCGCTAAACTTGATGACACCTGCTCATCTAGAAATTCGTAAACATAATTGTTCTGAAATTACAGTAAGGCGTATAACATCGTTTCTGAATTATTACATTCGTTGTATATTGGTGTTTGGCAAAAAAAAATACCGCCTTGAATATTTGCTATATTATATTATATTTGTTTATTTCATTAAGTTCCTGTGTTCTTGGATATTTGATTTTTTGTTAGTTAAATATACATTTCTATATGATATATGTAGTCTTCTTGCAATCTTAACTAAATTTTTACACATTCTATATCGAACCGAATATTAAATTATAAAAAAATACATAGTTTAAACACAATTTTGTTCTAAAGTCACATTTTTAAATTTCTATTTCTGTTTATTTTTCACGATTTTCTTAAATGCAAACCACAAACATATTATTGACTTAATTTCTACTTGCACTGAAAAACATTTTTGGATAAAATTTCATTTAAAATTTATTCAAAAACATTTAAGATCACTTTACGCTCTAATTTTTATGTAGCTGTAAAATGATATCTCTCTTTATACGTATAAAAAAAGATTTAGCTTTTTATAAACACTTTTTAGTGCAAAACTTGTATTCATAGAAATTTTAAGCTCCAGACTAAAAACCTTAGTCTGATAATGCAATTTTGTATAAAAGAACTCAAATGATGTCAGTGACTTTTTCGTCTAAAATTTCAATGCAAAAATAGTTAAAAAATTCATATTTGTACATGGATATAAAAGTAATAAATTGATATAAAAAATTATTATATTAAAAATTTTTTATTTTAACTTTAGTTTATTTTTAGATTTCAGATATTTTTCTCTATTGGATTTCTGGTTATAAGATTTATATAACCTACGAATCATTACATTATAATTATGGAAAATGGGCGCTAGTTTATCGATAACATTGAAGTTTTTTAATGAACTACAATAATTTACAGAAATGTAAAAGCGTTATTTAAATTTTCGTATGCAAAAAAATTACAGCTATTAAAATTAAAAATTACAGTCCATATTCATTTTGATGTAAAGTCGCTGCAGTGTGAGATGTCGTGTCGACTTCCTTCGAATTTCGGTTTTGATAGAATGGCATATAACCTACTATCAGGTCCAATTTCAACTGGTGTGTTCCCATATGTTTACAAACATTGGATACCTGTTCCTCGCTGATATCATTTGGATCTACCCATGAGAATAGTGTTTCAGCATATAACATCTCTTGAAAACCCACCATGAACTGATCATTTTTTCGTTCTCTGCTTCGCTTAGTTGTACGCTGGCGCGATTTACAATCTTGTGTTCTTCATACTTAATTAATACAACTATAGTAAAGTAATATTTTTGTCGTAATGAATAGTACGAATTCCCAACATTTTTTGCAGTTCATCAACGGATGGGCGAGTTAGAGCACTATCCAATAAAAAAATTCCTTTGTTTGGCCAGTTTTATTTGTTAAAAAGGGTTTAGCATTACATATTGTGCAGATTTTTTTTAAATTAAAAAGCCTGAATTAAAAATAGTAAAAACTTATTAATATTCAAAAAGCCTATAATTAAAAATGTTTTTTTTTTAAATTTTTTTAAAATTGTCTTTACTTTAACATTTAAAAATTATAAAAATTGAAAACAAAACATTTCCGAATTTTTTATTTATTATTTACCTTTATTGTCTTAATTTATATTTTTACATATCACTTAAAACTAAATTTCGTTAAGTGTTACAGTAACTGCTTCTCAACCCCAGAAATTTTTTTTTTTTTTATTAGTGGCCAAATGTTTATAAATATTTTATAATATGATTAAACCTAGGAGAATGACAAAAAACCTAATTGACAGTTTTAAGAATTTTTAAAATTTTTTTTTTCCGAATTCAATTTACGAATATTTATGAAGTCATAAGTTTGGTCATGAAACTTACTTCCGGAATAAACATTTTTAAAGTTCTAAAAATTTGAGCAGTAATCCATGTTTTCTCGGAAAAATCCTTTATTAAGCCACAGGTACAATAAAATTTTTCCAATTACTAATGGTTTTAATGTATGCGTTTTTGCATGTTCATCGTTGTTTTGAAATTTTCAATCCCGGTGTAGTTTTTCAGTAAGCCCTTTTTTTTCTGATAAAAGCTTGTAAAATAGCCCAGTTTCATCAGCATTGTATATTTGTTCCTTTATTAAACATAATTCAGCTATTTCAGCACTCAGAAGTTGTTTTAGTTGATTTGAAAGGCCCAATAAAATTCGGCTGCGGAGAAGGCTTCCCTCCACAAATTTTTATCAATTCAATACTAAACTTTTTTTTTAAATTTTTAAACCAGCTGACATTTGCATTAAATTAATTCACTGGTTTATTTTAATTTGAATTCTTTGGCTTTATTTTTATGAATTGCGCTGTCAATCGGCAGATTCCTGGATCTTTGCTTTTGAAACCATTGGTTCAATTTTCGTTTCATTTTAGGCAATTTATGTGTTTTTTCCAGGAATCACAATTTGGCTTGGATTTTTTTATGAGCTGTTTTTGGTTGTTAAAAGAAACTGTAGATCTAGCATATTTTATATTAAATAGTGGTAATCGTATGTATTTATTTTGTTAACTTTTTCAAGTAAGTACACTTAAAAAAAAAGGTTCGTAAAAATTTTTACGAATTCATTTCGTTGAACATATTTTATTCCGTTTTCCGTTCAAAATTGTCGAATTTTTAGATTTTTACGGATTTTTAGTTAATATTATTAAAATAAACGTACTAAATCCGTAACATTTGTATTACGAACTTTTATTTATTGACTCCGTAGTTAGTTAAACGCTTCCGTTTCTGAATTCTAATAATATTCAAATAAAAAAAATAAAACAAAAAAAAAACAAACCACAACAAAAAAAAATTAACTAATAATAAATTCTACGGATTTATGCGTTGATTTTAACGGACATATTTCTGTTTCTACGGAAATTCTACGGATTTATACGTTGATTTCAACGAACATTTTTTGTTATATAATTTTAACGTACAATACAAAATTTTTGCATTTCTTAAAACAAAAAAAAAAACAAATTCTGCGGAATTGTACGTTGATTTCAACGGATATTTTTTTATTTAGACGGTTTTTACGTACAATAAACAATATTGTTCTTTAGTTTGTGACGACCGATCGAAAAGAGAAGTAGTAACAAATAATAAAAATTGAAATAGTGCAATTATTTTTTGAATAATACTAAAAATTAAAAAACCCAAAAATTAAAAAAAAAAGTGATTTAAGAAATAAAAATTTTCAGCCGCTTCAAGAATTAAAAATCAAAGGTAAGCGTTAATATTAGATAAAATTTTCTATTAAATTTTAGTGCTTTTTAGATTTTCGCAAAAAATAAACTTGATTCCATTTAAATTGTTAGCTATATTAAATTATAAAAATATTTCTTAATTATATTTTACACATTTTTTTCATATTTTAATTTAATATATTGAAATGTCTAAGTGCTTTATGTGTCATCAAACTTTTGCCCAGGCAATTTCATATTTTGAACATTTAAAAATACGGCATAATAAAAAAACTGTAGATCAATACATATGTTTAGAATGTAACCAAGAATTTCCATCTTGTTCCAATTTTAAAAAACATATGCGCAAACAACATTTCGGCGTCGAAATTTCTATTAATTGTATTTATTCACAAAACAGTATTCAACCAAATATTTTAAATGAGCAAGCCACAAAAAATTTTTTAAACCTCCAGGTTACAGATTCTATGAACGAAAATGTATCGGTTTGTCCAATTTTTGAATTAAAGAACATAATCAAACAAATTGAAGATTCGGCATTAAAGTTTTGTTTGTCATTACACTCCAATACAAATCTCACAAGAAAGCAAGTTTTTCAAATACAAAATTTAATAATAACTGGATTACTTTGCTCAATTGTTTCTGCTTTAGAAAATTTCTTTTCCACAATAAAACTTTCAACTCAAAAAAAAAACATTTTGTTCCAAACAATTAAAATTATATCCAACCCATTTGAGAAAATTTACAAAATAAAGACTTAATAAAAAATTTTGTTGAATTCACTATTGACAATAAAATTTGTGAAATTTATAAAAAATGTTACTTAGAACTTGGTGAGAAAAAATCTAAAGGTATCTTAATGCTTGATTTTCAAATTAAACGTTATTTCCAAGCTAATAATAAATTAAAAAACATTTTATCTATTATAAAAATGTTATATGAAAAACCAAATACAGAAATAACAAATTTTGTCCAGGGTGAACTATTCAAACAAAAAAGAGACCAATTTTCTGACAAAGAAAACGTCGTACCATATTTTTTATATGTGGATGATGTACAGCTAAATAATCCTCTAGGTTCCCACACAGAATACGTAACAGCTTTTTATTACTCATTTCCAAATTCACAAGACAATGAAATACAACTATGGGGTTTTTTGAAAGCTTCTGACGTGAAAACATTCGGCAATGACGGTTGTTTACCACATATGGTTAATCAAATTAAAAATTTAGAAAGTGAAGGTATAAATTTTATTATTAATAAAGAAGAAATTAATGTCAAATTTGTATTAGGTTTAATTTTAGGCGACAACTTAGGGTTAAATACGTTGCTAGGATATAGAAAATCTTTCTCATCGAATTCTTTTTGCCGTTTTTGTTATGATATTAAATGTAAGACTCAAGAACTTACAATTCAAAGTAACCTGTCTTTGCGAAATCGCCAAAATTATGAAGAACATATAAGCAACGACGATCCTTTCAGTTCTGGGATTTCCGAAAACTGTATTTTAAATACAATCGAATCATTCCATGTTACCGAAAATTACTCTGTCGACATTATGCATGATCTATTTGAAGGAGTTTGACATTATACGGTTTGAAAAATACTTCTAAGATGTATACTTACTTACTTTACTTTAATTCCTTTAACCCCTATTGGGGCATAGGGCAGAAACAAACTCCTTCCATCGCTCGCGTTCTTTAGCCAGACGCTTCACTTGCAGCCAGGTTTTCTGTTGTGACCCTGCTTCAGCTAAGACGGTTGTCCTCCATGTTTTCTTTGGCCTTCCCACTCGTCGTGTCCCTTGAGGATTCCAATCCAAGGCTTGCTTTGCAATTTCTGTATTGTCTTTCCTCAAGGTATGTCCGATCCACCGCCATTTCCGTTTTCGGATCTCGACATCGATCGCGACTTGGTTAGTTTGCTGCCACAGTGCTCTGTTTGAAATAATGCGTGGCCAGCGGATTTTCAATATGCGACGAAGGCATCGGTTAATATACACCTGCAGTTTTTTAGTGATGGTTGCGGTGACTTTCCATGTTTCGCAGGCGTATAAAAGGACACTTTTGACGTTTGTTTCGAAAATTCTTAGCTTAGTGCGCATGGTGATTGCGTTCGATTGCCATACCCTAGAGAGAGCGCCAAATGCAGTACGGGCTTTGCTGATTCTGTTTTCAATGTCAAGCTCAGCTCCTCCATCTGGTGTCAATATACTACCCAGGTATTTAAACTGCTCTACTTCTCCTACTGCTACTTCATTGAAAAGTATGGCTTGATGTGTGCTGCGGCTCGTCCTAATAATCTTTGTTTTTTCAACATTGATTTTTAGCCCAACTTTGATCCCGTTGTTATGTAGGGCTTGACACATTTCGTTGAGTGCGCTACTTGAATGTGCCTTAGACACACATCATCGGCATAATCTAAGTGGCTTAGGCGTTTGAATGTATGCCACTGTATGCCATTTCTCTCATTTTCACCAACAGCGGTAGTCATAACGTCATCAACTACCGTTAAGAACAATATTGGTGAGAGTATGCATCCTTGACGCACACCTTGCTGCACTTCGAAGGGTTCAGTCAGCTGTCCGCAGTGCAAGACGTAGCTCCTTGCATTTTCATAGGAAGCTTTTATGATGGCTACTATCTTTTCTGGAATTCCTCTCCTATTTAAGGATTTCCAGATGTACTCCTGCTTTACGCGATCAAAGGCTTTCTCAAAATCTACGAACATTAGGTGTAATGGTGAGTTTAGTTCTGTAGATTGCTCAATAATGATACGTAGGGTGTTTATGTTATCAACACAAGAATGGCCGCTACGAAATCCTGTCTGGTGCTTTTTGAGCGTTGAGTTAATTCTTTCTTTGATGCGTTCTAGTACTATTCTCGCCATAAGCTTGGAGAAAACGGATAATAGTGATATACCTCGCCAGTTATTGCAATTGGTCAGGCTACCTTTCTTAGGTATTTTAGCAATAACTCCTTCTTTCCAGTCACTCGGGTATATTTCTTCTTCCCATATAGCCTGAAATAAGGGAAGAAGTATAGATGCCGTTGTGTCTGGGTCTGCTTTTAAGAACTTTGCTGGTATACCATCTATTCCTGCTGCCTTGTTGTTTTTTAATGAGCTGATTGCTGATTTGATTTCTTGTACGGTTGGATTGCCCGTGTCAATGCCTCGAAAAGATCTGCGGTTTTGGGGGCTCACGGGTGTTGACTGTTCGACAAACTGATCATTGAGCAGTTTGCAAAAATGCTCCCTCCATCTTCGCAGTTGATCTTCCATCGTTACAAGTAGTTTGCCATTTTCGTCGGCAATTGGTTTTTGCGCTCTATTTTTACGGCCAGAAATTTGCCGTGTGATTTTGTAGAGCTCTGCAGCATCATTTCTGGCAGCAGCAGTTTCCGCTTTCTTTGCAAGGTCTTCCATATGTTTTCTTCTATCTCGTCTTACACTGCGCTGTGTTAACTTATGTGCTTCTTGATATTGAGTGCGAAGGATGTCTCTTTGGTGTTGATGTTGCTGGTGATTAATGTTATTCTTCAGCTGCTTCCTCCGGTCTATAAGATCCCATGAAGCTTGAGACATCCATTGATCCCCTCTTCTTCGCATCGCACTCGGCACATGTTCCAAACCAGTGTCAATAAACGCTTTTTTGATATGATCCCATCTGTCGTTTATAGATATTAAGTTGTTCGATGTTGCGGTTCTGTCACGAAGTTTATTTACAAAATTGCGACAAGTTGATGGGTCTTTTAAACCGTTGACATCGAATTTCGGTATTCTGGTTTGGTTTAACAATCTACGCTGGACAGCTGCTGCTGTAACTGTAGACTGGCTACTACCAAATGGTGATCACTTCCGATGTCTGCACTTCTTCTGTTTCGAACATCGCAGAGGGATTTTCTCCACCTTTGTTGAATAATGCAATGGTCGATTTGGTTTTGAACTTGACCATTCGGAGACACCCATGTAACTTTATGACAAGTTTTGTGTGGAAACAGGGTTCCGCCAATTGTTAGTTGTCGTTCGTTGCAAAAATCAACTAACATTTCGCCATTATTGTTCCTTGTTCCCAGCCCGTGCCTGCCCATTACACGCTCTAATCCTACATTTTCCGTGCCGACTTTGGCGTTTAGATCGCCTATGACGATTTTAATATCGGCTTTTGGAGCGCTGTCATAAGCATTACTCAATTGGGTGTAGAAATTAAGTTTCGCTTCTTCCTCTGCGTCTTCGGTTGGAGCATAACAATGGATGATCGTGATGTTTCTTACTCTGGATCTGAAACGTGCTGATATCAATCTTTTGGAAATAGGAGCCCAGCTTATTAGACTGTGCTTTGCGCCAGTAGTCAACATGATACCAACACCGCCTATTCTTGGTCCAGTTTGGTGTTCATCTTCGCCAGAGTATAACATGAATGTTTTCCCTGTAGAGGATGTATGTTCTCCAAGTCCTCTCCATTTGGTTTCGCTGATGCACATTATTTGGATGTTAGCTTGAAGCATTTCACGTTCTGCTTGCTCATATTTTCCAAGATCTAGCAAGGTACGGGCGTTCCATGCCCCAATCAATGTGCGAACCTTATAATTGAAGGTCGGCTGTTGCGAGCGATTTCTTTCGTTTGTTTTTGATTCTTTTATCTTTGATTTATTTCCACTATTTTTGCATGAAATTCTTCGCACCCCCACATCCGATGTGCGATTTACTGCAGTTCTAGGAGCTACAGGAGGATTTCCTTCATTTTGAAGGTTACCCCGTGAGGACCGATTTTTCCACGTTTTAGATTTCATGTTTTGAATACTAGAAAGTAGACCTTCTTGTGTTTCCAGAGATATGGATGATAACGCCATAAGCTCAGATCTGACAGGCACACATGCCCTGCGGACGGTCAGATACATCTACAATTTAGGCCGCCCACTGTGGGTACAGACGCCTTTCATAGCCGCTTCTTGGAAGTACAGACGCTACTCGTATTTGTGTTTAATTTCGGAGTTTACCTCTCCTAGCCTTTGGGAATCCAATCCCACGTAGTACAAGGCAGCACTATCGGCAGTTACTTTGAGAAGAGAGTTCCAGGAAGGAGTCTAGGTAGCTATGCTACCAGGCCAACACTACAACCCACTCCTCTATTTTCGCTGCGCATCCCATATGGGTGGCTCATCCGCCTTCTTCGCCGTTGGACTTACATCTCATCCGCCTCCGAAGCCGTTGACCGGTTTTCACGTGTATCCTCGTCAGGAGCCCTCACAAGGTGCTATCAGCCGGGCCAGCTGAACCTAGGTTTTTTAACGAGGTTGGTACTCCTCCCCCTCCTCCTTTCTCATCCGGGCTTGGGACCGGCATTGGCAGAGTTCTCTAAGATGTATAGAAAACAAATATTTCACCTTGGAAGAACTAAATAGACGAAAGCAATCATTCCGTATTTCCACACTATTCATCTTCACCCTTTTTTAATCTAGTTTTTTCATTACGTTTCGTCCCTCTTTACTATAAACTAATTTTTTTTGTGGTTTTGTGGTTGTGAAATTTCTGTCTTCTTTTTTAAAACTAAAATTTTATGCGGTGTACCTGAGAATCTACAAATACAAAGAAAAAATTAAATAAAGAATTTTATGAGGGTCAGAAAAATTTTGTGTATTTTCACGTTTTATTTATTTTTTGAAATTTAAACGGAGAGGTAGAAATCGGAAAAAATTTTAAAGAGGTTTAGAAAAATTTTGTGTACCTACACATTTTATTCAGTTTTTAAAATTTAAACGGAGTGGTTAAAATCGGAAAATACTTTAAAGTGTATTTATTTAATAAAAAGAAGCTAAATAATTTTAAAATAAATTAATATAGGTAAGTATCATTAATAAATATAGATATATCAGTTAAATTTGTTAAATTACCTAACTAAATAAATAAAAAATTTACCAGAAAATATGGAAAAACCTAATTTGGACAATTGGAAAAATAATCAAACTCTGATATTAATCAGAGAATTACAAAAACATGCTGAATTATATAATCCTTTGGATCAGCATTATGCATATCTGTCTATTTTGGAAGAAGTTAATAAAGTAAAGGAAAATGTAACGGTTCCAGATATAAAGAAGAAAATTAAAACGTTACAAACACAACTCTCTAAGGAGAAAGCCAAAATAAGGAATTCCAAAAGAAGTGGCGCTGGAACGGACGAGGTTTTTGAACCAAAATTGTGGTGTTACAACGAGCTATCGTTTTTAAATAACATCACAGATTCTGAACCGAGCGAATCAACTATAGATTTAACAAAAGTAAGTTAACTCAACTTTATTTTAAATTTTTTATTTGTAATTTTTTTTTATGGATATGCTTTTATTTATATGATTTCAGTTTGGAATCGAATCTGCTGAAGAAGCAACAGAAAACATTAAAATACCAGAAAATATTAAAACACAAAAAGTAAGTTTTTAATAAGCAATTAAATATTTTTATTTTACTTCATAGTTTCTTAATAATTCTTTTACATCTTAAATATAAATACGAAAATTAGTTATTTAATTTTCCTTCATTGTTGAAATAATTTAATAATTCTTTTCTGACCGCTTCTCCATTTATAGAAATTTCATTTTCAATTAAAGTTTCATTATCATTATCATGTACCGAAACATTTGCATCGACGTACCCGCGGTTTCTTGTAATTAAAAAATTATGTAGAACACAACAACATTGAACAATTTTTTTTACTTTATCTTCACGTAGATTAATACGTTTTTTAAATATTAGAAATCGGTTGGATAATATACCGAAGGCACATTCTATAGTTTGACGGGCTCTACTTATCCTATAATTAAATGTTTTTTTGTTCGGATCTATCGAAGTAAACGGATAAGGTATTATTAGATTTGGTAGCAACGGAAATGCATTATCTCCTATAAATAAATGTGGTAGCATTCTATTGTTTCCAACAAACTTTTTTGGCGGCAAGAATTTTTCTGGTTGTTGCAGAACATACATAAATTTTGAACGGTTTAAAACACCACCGTCACTTATCCTACCGTTGCAACCCACATCAATAAAAATAAATTTTGAATTCGCATCTGCAAGACCCAGCAGGACAATACTGTTGTATCCTTTATAATTATGAAAAAGTGCAGCATTCTTTTTCGAAGGACGGAAAGCTATATGTTTCCCATCCAAAGCACCAAGACAATTAGGAAATTGCCATTTTAAAGCATAATCCTCAGCAATTTTTAACCAATCTTCTACTTTATTTGGAAACTAAAATTATAAATATTTTCTCTAGTTAGAAATTAAAATGAAAAAAATATTTTATTAATTTCTTTAAATAAAAAGACTAAAAATAATTTTCGAATTTAATTTTGAGTTAAAATTTGAAATTAAATTTGTATTTTTTAAATGTAAAATAAAAACTAAATATTTATAATTTTCAGAAAAGACAAAGAGAAGAGGCTGAATCAATTTTGGACAAAAATATTGAAGATATCCTTCTAAGTGCAAAATGTTTAATAGATCAAAATAAAAAATCGGCAAAAACAAAAGAGGAACAATTTTGCGAATTACTTTGTACGTTGTTGCAAACTTTAAAATCAGAAAATAGTTTTAACGAACTAATCGTTGAAATTTTTCAATTGGTAACAAATAAGGTTAAGGATGAAAAAGAGAAGCTGCAACAGAAAGAATTGTTTCAATTCAACAAACGTAGAATTCAAGCATCATCTACTCCTACTCCATCAACTTCTGCTTCATTCTGTAGTGACGAAGAAGACATTTTTTATTAACTTTATGTTATTTATTTTTTATTAAATTTATGTAAAATAACTTTTTATATTAAGAAATTTCATTAACAAATTAAATTTATGTAACGTAACTTTTTATATTAAAAAATTAAATTATGTAACGCGGTAACATGTTTTTATGTAAAAACTCGTCCTTTAAATTTTTATAAATGGCTTCACATACTTCTATGACTGCTTCAGCTAAGAAAGACTTTGAAAGTTTAGAAATGTAGTCCAACTCCATATATGTCTCGCCAGTTGCTAAAAACCTAAGCGTAATTGCTAGTTTTTCTTCGGGACTTATTGCCTCTCTGAAAAGAGTATTTTACTTTTGAATGTCCATTCGAATTGCTGTTAACAAAAAGTTAAAGCAATTTTCGTCCATCCTTAAAAAATTCTTATAATCTGCAGAATTTGGAATAAGTTCCTTTATTAAATGTTGTGTATTCCCAATGGCTTCTCTGGTTTTTCTATACTGCTTTATCCACAACTTTCTTTTTCGTTCTTTTTTTATTTTTTTCTTTTTCAAAAGCAATAAACCAGCAGCTGATGCCAATAAAGCTACTGCTACAGCGGAAGTATTTTTATCCCCCATTTTTTCCTGATTTAAGAATGTAATTATGTATGTAATTAAAAATAAATAATTCAAATTTAATTTTTAAATTCAATAACAAACTTACCTTTTAATATAATTTTTTTTAAAAAAGATTAATGTATGTAAATTTCAAACACAAATGTCATTTATTTTTTAAATTTTCCAAAAACCGACTACTGCAAATATAAACATTCAATCAGTTCCAAGTAGGTATAAATATTGAATAAAAAAAATTCAAACAAAAAAATGTATCCGCTTTTATTTTATACTCTTCTCTCTTCAAAATTTATTTTCAAATACACATACATATAAAAAAGGATCTACTTTTTGAAGACCAGTATGGAATTAAAGCAGTGTTAAAAAATTAAAAAGTATCTCAATCTAATGAATAGTGTGGAAATAGCCATTCAGTTACGGTGAAACTGATATCGGAAATATTTCCCCAATTATAACATTGGATAGATTAAACAGCAATTTTTTAAAGATGACTGCCAAAGAAATGTGGACATTTGTTCATTTTTTACCATTTTTAGTTGGTGACTTGGTAGACAGATCCAGTAAAGAATGGGTTTTGTTGTGTACACATCTCAAGATAATTGATTTACTTCTTTTACCTAAATTTAATTCAGAAAAAATTCAAGATCTCAAAAATTTAATACACATTCATCATACGAGCTTTAAAGAATTGTTTCACGAACCATTGCGCCCCAAATTTCACTTTATGATTCATTATCCAATGATAATAAAAAAATCAGGTCCACCACGTTTTTATTACACTTTTATGTATGAATCAAAGCACCGCGAATTTAAAATTTACGCTAACAATATGTATTCCCGTAAAAACACGTTAATGTCGTTAGCTATCAAATATCAGTTGAGGTTTGCAAATACATTATTACAAAATAAAGATCATGAATATATTGAATTTGAATTAACTTATAAAATTGAATCATGTTACCGCGATTTTATTTTTAAAGAAAAACAATTGACAGACTGTCAATACAATTGTTATTCTCGTATTAATTATAAGGGTACTCTTTAAAAAACAAATTTTTTCTTGCCCTCATATAATAAGCAACAATTTTATCTTTATCAAATCCAAGAGTTAATAGTTACTGTCAATAACGTAGTTCATGTTTTGTGTTCTGAAATGTATTGTTGTAGGTACGATAAGTCTTTAGAGTCATACACATTACATTGTGTTCCAAAAAAAAATAAAATAATTAACATACCTAAATTTTGTAGCGCTCCTTTACATACATATACATTATCCGATGGCACTAAAGCAATGCATTTAAAAGTTTGTTTTAATAATTAAATTATATATTTTTTTAAAGTTAGCTAAATACGATATTAAAAAAAATGGAATCAAATCAATCTCCTAATAAAACAACCGTATCCAGTTTGGAATTTTTGAATTTAACAAACCAAACGAATTTTTTGGATGATATTTGTGTTAACGTAGAAGATGAACTTTTAAATACCCTGATAGAAATAGATGACGAAAATACTTTACTTGTATATATTTATTTGTATACAATTTATGCATAGGTAAGTAATTTGTATTATAAAGTATGTAATATAGTAATCTAAAAATATAACAAAAACATATGTTATTAGTAAAATATAGTTGCAAAACATTATCTTTCTTTCTTAACCCTTATCCTGTCTTAAAAAAAAATCACGTAAACTGTAATCATGGGTCAAAATTGCCCAATATATTTTTATTGTAATTCTTCACATTTTTTACATTTAATTTCAATATTTGAATGAACTTTACAAATAAATTTGTTACATTTATTACATTTAGTAGAAAATTTTGTACTATTAGAAAATTGTGGGCACATAAAGCATCTTGCTCTTTTCAAACTTGGTTTATCTTGCTTATATTTTGTATTCGCACTCTGAAAATTTTCTTGGTATGTTTTAGCACACAGATCATGGGATTTGGCGGGACGTCTTTCTATTTCTGGATTAATGAAAGCAAAGGCTAATTCTTCCAGAAATAGTCTTTGCTTATATTTTTTGTTACTATTCCAGGAAGGATAAATTTCTGTCCAAATGACAAAGCCATTGTATGCAGAAGTATCCACCATATTAGAAAATAAAACCATTGGCCGTCAATTAGTTCTACGTTTGCAACTGTAAGTTCCTATAAGTTGATCTAAAACGTCCACCCCACATTTTGTTTTATTATAAAATTTGATAATCTCCGGTTTTTTTTGGTTACCAGAGCTAATTTCTATTTTGTGATGTAATGTACTGAGTAGATTAACACAACGATTATTTTTTGGTATGTAGGAAACCAGAGTAATGTTATTTGTATGGTCGAAAAAGAATTCGGAGGAACATACAGGTTTTTGTTTTGTGTTAGCTGCATTTAGAGGAAGAAATGCTTTATTTTTTCTTACAGTGCCGACCATGGTTAATTTTCTCTTTAGAAGTTCACAGTCCAATTGATGAGTACTAAAAAAATTGTCGCAAGTTACGTTGCGTCCTTGGAGATCTTGGGTAAGATCAAGTAGAACTCTCATACGTTGGTTTATTTCAGATGAACAATTTCTATTTTTGCCTAAAAAACATCAAATTTTAGTTATATTATATTAACATTATATTATTTTACATTCATATTTTAGTAGATTATTATCTTACCTGTATAAACCTGAAGCCGCCAAGCATAACTAGAAGAAGCATCACATAAAGCCCATATTTTCAGACCATATTTGGCCGGCTTTGATGGAATAAATTGTTTAAATGGGCACCTTCCTCTATAAGGCACAAGTTGTTCGTCTACAGTAACAAATTCACTGGGATTGTACATTTTTCGTAAATTATTTTCCCATTTGTCCCATAACATTCGAATCGGTGCTAGTTTATCTCGTTGACGCCGTTCTTCTCGATCTTGTCTGTTATCAAAACGAAGTACACGAGTAATATTTCGAAATTTTTTCAAACTCATTGTTGCTTTAAAAATTGGGCGACCTTTTACACTGTCCCACAGAGATTCTAATGCTTCTCCTTTAGATCTATAAACACCAGCAAGTAATAATAATCCAAAATAGGCTTGAACTAAAACATTATCAATTGTTGCCCATTCACTGCCAAAAACCCTAGTTCCTGAAAAAAACTTCAAGATTTTTATCGAAGAAAAAATATTTTTTATAAACCTACCTTCGATATTTGTCGTTTCAATAATTATTGTCTCAATTTCTTTAGACATAAACAATTCGAAAGATGATTTTATATCTGTTACTCTTCTTCTTTTGTTGCCTATCCATAATTGGATGTCAGCGGTCATATGATATTAGCAACGATGCCCTGAAAGATGTTTCCATATGTTGCTGAATGGATTAAATCACCAATGTTTCTGATGCCTGTCCAGTTTCTAATGTTACGCAACCATGATAATTGCTTCCTTCCTATACCTCTTTTTCCTTCAATTTTCCCTTGAACTATTAACTGAAGTAGCTCGTATTTGTTTCCACGCATAATATGCCCAAAGTAAGAGATTTTTTGTTTCTTCAACCTTATAAGTAGTTCTCTTTCCGCGTTTGCTCTACGTAGAACTTCTTCGTTTGTAATGTGATCCATCCACGATATTTTTAGCATTTTGCGGTAGATCCACATTTCGAACGCTTCAAGTTTGTTGATTTCTCTCACTTTCAAGGTCCACGTTTCTACACCGTATAGGAGTATAGACCAAGCATAGCATTTAACGAATCGTAAGCGAAGGCCCAAGTTCATTTCGCGACAACAGAAAACTTTTTTGTGTTTAAGAAATGCATTTCTTGCTATTTCGATTCGGCATCTAATTTCTTTTTCGCAGCTCCAATCCTCGTGTAACCAGCATCCGAGATATTTGTATGTGGAGACTTTTTCAATTGAGCGGTTATTTATTTTAATTGTTGCTGCAGTGTAAGGTGTTCTTTTTCTGCTTACGATCATTAATTTAGTTTTTGATATATTTATTTTTAAGTTGAATAATTCGCTATGCTGGTTGACTTTATCGACTATATGTTGTAAATCCCTTAGATTGTCTGTTATGAGAACTGTATCATCTGCATATCTGATGTTATTTATATATGTGCCATTTACTTTTATACCAACATCTAAATCGTTCACTGCTTCCTGAAAAATGGCTTCAGCATAGATGTTAAACAGTAAAGGGGAGATAATACAGCCTTGTCGAAATCCTTTTTGAATATCAATGCTTTGTGTCAGCACATTATTTATCTTTACACAGGCTGTTTGTTGCCAATATAAGCTATTTATACACATTATGATATTATTATCTATGCCAATTCTATTTAATACCTCCATAAGTTTTTGATGGTTGACCTTATCAAACGCCTTTTCATAATCCACAAAACATAAGAAAACATCTTTATGAACATCACGACAATTCTGTACAAGTACTTGAATATTAAAAAGTGCTTCTCTGGTTCCAGTTCCTTGTTTGAATCCAAATTGCGTTCTGCCCATGTGTAACTCACAATTTGTGTAAATACGATTATGCAGCACTCTCAAGAAGATTTTGAGTGCATGGCTCATTAAACTTATTAATCGGTGGTCGTCGCATTTTTTGGCATTAGCTTTTTTCGGAAGGGCGACAAATGTTGACTTTAGCCAGTCTTGTGGGAAATTTCCGGTGTTATAGATATGGTTGAAAATTTTTTCGAGCACAGTGAGGTTTTCGCCATTGATCAGTTTAAATATTTCTGACAGGGTTTCGTCTGGTCCTGCGGCTTTATTATTTTTGGCTGACATAACCGCTTTTTTGATTTCATCTTTGGTTATATGTGTTTCAGATGGTTCTATAGACGTTTCAATATTGTACTCGGGACGGGTAAAATCACAAAACAATTTCTTAATATATTCTTCCCAGGTCTTCGTTTTTTCATTAATTTCAGAAATTATTTGTCCGTTTTCATTAAGAAGTGTGGAAGTATGTGATTTTTTGTACACCCCTGCTGTTTCTTTGAGTTTTTTGTGTAAATTGAAGTCATCGTGCAGATGTTGTAGTTTTTCAATTTCATAGCATTCCTGTTTTAACCAGTTTTCTTTGCTATTCTTATTTTCGACCTTATTTCGCGATGAATACGTCTATATTCTGCAGGTTGTTTGTTTTTGTAATTGCGTCTTTCATCCATCAACTGTAGTATTTCTATTGTCATCCAATTTTTCTTTGCCTTATATATTTTTGTACCTAGAATATGTTTGGACGTTTCATTTAGTACAGTTTTTGTGCGCTCCCAGATGTTATCATTTTCTTCTAAGACGAGACTTAACTGATCATTGATTGCGTCTGTCAATTGATTTTTCACTTCATCGATTTTTAGTTTTTCGATATCCAATTTCGGTTGCTGGTTACTTCTTCTAGCTTTGGATAATTTTATGTTTACTTTTGCTAAAAGAAGATTGTGGTCAGACGGTACGTCAGCCCCTGGATATGTACAAACTTTTCTGATGGAAGAACTGAAGCGTTTGTTGACCAGAATATAATCAATTTGATTGCGCACAATGTTTGCACTCCTGTCCTGTGGTGATTTCCAGGTGTACAACCTTCGTGATGGTAAACAAAACCATGTATTAGTAATTTTAAAGCCTTCTTCTTGGGCGAATTCTATGAGACGTTCACCTCTCTCGTTTCTGGAACCTAGAGCAAATGGTCCAACAATTTCATCTACTTTTCCGGTGCCTACTTTAGCGTTAAAATCTCCCATTATTATGGTTAACTTATGTGGTTTTGTTTGTTTTTGAAGATATGATACTTGTTGATATAACTCTTCTATTTCATCATCGGGTTTGTCAGCAGTTGGCGCATATATTTGTATGATGTTAAGTGCTACTGGTTTTGTATTAATCTTTATCAACATAACTCTGTCAGAATGTGGTACAAATTCGGTTATGTGATGTTTTATGTGTTCAGCAACTATAATGCCTACGCGCCATTTCGGTGGTTTGGTGTATCGTTCCCTGAGTAATAAAATTTTGCACCATTTATATGGCACTCGCCACGATTCGGCCACCATGTTTCGCTTATTCCTAGAATATCGATGTTTAGGCGTTGCATTTCTTGGACTGCGTTAGCTAGTTTACCTGCTTCAAATAGGCTATTAACATTCCAGGTGCCTATATTTAGTGTGGTTTTTGTTTTACCTCCGGGGATTCTTAGCACCCTCTTTTTGCCGGAGACTGAGGGCCGTTTTTCTTTTTGACTTATCATATGATTTTTCTAGGGATGATGATACTTCAGTGGTTTCCCGTTGCCTTCTGAAGGGTTTTCGGTAGTTTTCCTTCTTTATAACTCAGCCGCCCTTTCAGGAAACAGACGCTGTTTGTAGCCGCCTATTATAGGACATACGCTACTGTGAATTAAGCTTCCAGTTGACGTTCAGAAACTTAACCCGCCAAATTTAGTTTGCTCGCTGACCCTAACTACACCACTTGGGTTGGATACCAAATCTTTCATCGGGGTTGCTCAGCTTAACAGGGGGGACCACGTGAAGGTAAAATTTGGCGTTGAGTAGTAGAGGCTAGGTTGATGTAACTGGATTCACATCAAATATATTCGCATACTACCCCAATTCCCTATTCACGACATAAGTTATTTTGGTAAATAAAATGTGTCGGGAATCCCAACGATGCTGGTGTTGTCGCACTGTTACTCGGGCCGTTGCGAATTGTGTGGGTCCTGGTTTAGTACGTAAAACATTTTCAGCACCAAATCTTCCTTTATAACTGTTTGCTGGTTCTTTATGCCAAACAATTTTATTGTCTTTTGAAAAATAACTAATATTATTTGTGGACAAATCTACCTCTGATGCTTCACTTTCTCCATCAGAAATAAAAATTTCAGAATCAGATCTATTATCTGATAAAATTACATCTTCAAAATCCGAATATGAAGAATTTTGTGAACCATCATAATCAGAACTAATATGCATAAGCTCCTCAACTTCTATTTCATTTAAAATTTTCTAAATCATTCGAAATAACAAACAAAACAATATAAGTATTTGGACAATATTTCAAAGCAAAAACACAGGTGTACACTGTACATAAATATATAATAAATTATAACTTACTCTTCGTGACATTTTTATGAATTTCATAAAAACACAATCAATATAATATTATACACACTAAAGAACTTTATCAACCCAACTAAAATATTTTTTCATAAAATTCCGTTCTTCAGAGACGATAAAATAGTTGCCTACTTGTGTATTGCAATATTCAAATCGATGTTATTGTAATATCTAACCAAAAACAATAGAACAAAACCAAAAAATTGCTTAATCAAATAGAAATTGTTCTAATTTTTATTCTTGGGCAATTTTTGCCCAAGATTACAGGATATGTAACTTTTTGTATAGGGGATTCCACGGCCACGGTTCATCTTTCTACTTCTTAAAATACGTTTATATATCTATTAAAATTAAATTCCGTGGATTTGAAGTTTGTAACGTTTATATTTTAAAAAATATGAACATCCAAACTTGCTTTTGGGCAATTTTGACCCATATGTACAGGATAAGGGTTAATTCAATTCCATCATTTTTTGGTTTGTTTTTTTCGAATTCCAATATTCACAATCTTCATATTTTTTTTTTTTTTGGTTTGTTTAGATTTTTCTTTTTTAATTTTTAAATATAAATTTGTTAAAGAAATGACTAAATGCCTGACATTGACACTTTTTGTTTCAATTTCACACTAAATTCATTTTTTTTCTAATGTTTCAATTCGACTAATTTCATTACATACTTAGGTACTTTTTTATTTAAGTACATTTCGGTAAAATTTTGAAAAGTATCAAAATATTGTTGTGCATTTACATTTTTTTCTTTAAATTTCAACTAACAAAATAATTTTTGAAATTATAATACTGTATTAAAAAAAGAGAGTATTGTTTTTGTAAAAAGGAAACTATATTGCATAAAATAGGCTAACAAGTATAATTATTTTATTAATTTTTTTTTAAATGTATTTAATTTCAGATAAAAAAGTAAAAGCTAAAAATTTGAAAGAGATGACAAACTACGATATTACAAGCCTTTTTCCTTCCAATAAATTGGGACGGCGGATTGAATTCAGTACTGCCTTAAAGAAGTGGAAAATTAAAAATAATTTTGTGCAGTGCCAATGCCAATGCCGTGATTCATCATCTACAGCATCTGCACTCACATGTGTGTCATCTAACACTCCTTTGACCGAAAATGGTCCCTTTTTTTCTAAGGAATACGTAAATATTTTTAAAAATTTTAAAACATTAACTATTAAATTTATACCATAGATTTGAATTCAATTGTACCAAATTTTGCTGCGTTTGTCACAAAAGCAATAGATAATAAATTATGTGAAAGCGATCGCAATAATTTATCAAACTAAATTGTAAATTATTTCATTGAAAGAAATATAGCACTCTCATCGTACCATTAAGTACGTAGATCTATTATTAAACTTTAATTTACTCTATTTTAAGTATGCTTGGTACAATAAATCTAAAAGTTCCAAAGCGAGTGGTAAACTTTACTATAGGAGGTACAACATTCGGAAGCAAAAAACCGGTAAAAATAGTGAAATTACGGAAGAAACCGTTTCCAATAATTCCGAAGAGCTTTCCTACCACATTAATGGTAACTAAACTTTAAATATCTTGTTTAAAAATTAACCAATAACTGGTAAATTTTTTAAACTATTATGATAAAATTACAGATTCTGAAGCTGAAAATATAAGAAATTGGCTAATGGAATTATATTCCTTTCAAAAATACCCCAGTTCGTATATAATATGGTTTCCGCATTTGGATGAAGAAAATCAAAGTCAATATCAATCTAAAAAAATTATAATTATAAAGATCTTTCTAAATTATTTAATTTTTTATCATATTAAATATATGCTAACCAATTTAGAACCAAAAGGAAGTCCATAGCTGGGACATTCTTTTAAAATTTCATTTATGTTATTTTGATTATCGTATTTATACCCGTGCATACATATATGACATCGGGTATATTAGATTTACTCCTCCGTTTGTAACGCATCGATCTAGACGAGCTAGATATAGTGCCAAGGGTACGTATCGGCTTAGAATCGAAAAATTAGTCGATCTAGCTATGTGTGTCTGTCTGTCCGTCCGTCCGTCCGTCTGTGTGTCAGCACGATAACTCAAAAACTAAAAGAGCTACAGTTTTGAAATTTTCACAAAATATTATTAAGATCGGACCAAAACTTCGGGTAGCTCTCGAACAGCTAACTTTTTTAACTCCAACATTTTCATATAAAAATTTGAAATATTGCTATGCATCTTGTATTTAACATGAAATTATATGAATTTTGTTTTTTTGTTTTTGTTTTTTTTTGTGTAGATAACGATTTCGAGTTAGAATTTCATATTATTTAAATGATGCGTAGTTTATTTAAGATAAGCAAAAAAGAACACAAAGATTCTTTTTAAGTAAATGGCTTATTGATATTGATAGATATACTCATTGTGAATATGATGATTATGTGAATATGATGATTATTAGCACATTTTCAAAAAATTTTGTAAAAATGTGCCTATATAGCTTCACTCTGTCCGTCCGTCCGTCCGTCCGTCCCTTTTTACCTACGATTGACAAAAAAATATCAGGAATGGATAGGTATTGCAATAAAAATAATTTAATGTTAAAACTTTTTTTTGTAGCCCCCCCCGTTACGGAGCTACAGCCCCACAAAGTTGAAAAAAGCCCCATATTTAAACAGTTATAATTAGAGTTCTATAAGGTATATCTCCAACCTGAAAACGGTAGCAGACAGCTGCTTTTATAAGCTTTACAAGTTTTTAAAAGCCAATTGTATAGGGTTACCATACGGTACTAAAATTTACCGTTATTCAAAACTAAGTTTTACAAAATTTTTGGACCCTCATAACTTCGGAACGGCTAAATCTAGAAACTTGAAATTTTGGGAAAAGTTAGATCCTTAGAAATAAATAAGAGTCAGTTAACAAAATTTTTTTGTCACGCCCCCTCTTTAGGAGCTGTAAGGGGTCGAAAATTGAAATTTTGCTAAAAATTTAGCTTTTAAACACCTATAACTTGAATACCTGTCAACATTTTTTTTTATTTGTATACAAAATTGAAAGCTCAAAAACGAAAGTTTCAATTAGTGTCAAAGGTTTTTCTTAATTTTGACTTTGTCCGTCCGTCCGTATGTTTACAAAAACTTTTACACCGTTTGAAATAGAGTAAAGAAATTTTAACCGCGGGTAGATATTACAAAAAAATTAATTTCGTAGAAGAATTTTTTTTCGTAGCCTTACCCGTTACGGAGCTACAGCCCCTCAAAGTTGGAAAAAGCCCTATTTTTAAATTATTATAACAAGAGTTTTGTTAAGTGTATTTTCAATCTGAAAACGGCAAAAGATGGCTGGTTTTATAAGCTTCACAAAAATATAAGGCTAAAATGTATAGGGTTACCATACGGTACTAAAATTTACCATTAAGCTAAACTCAACTTTTGCAAAATTTTTGGCCCCATATATCTTCTAAACGGTACAACCTAGGCTCTTGATATTTTGGGAGAAGTTAGGTCCTCCAAAATTAATAGGAGTCGGTTAACAAAATTTTTTTGTCACGCCCCCTGTTTGGGAGCTATAAGGGCTCGAAAATTGAAATTTTGCTATTTTCAACCACCTGTAACTTTAACACCTGTTCAAATTTTTTTTTACAAATATGCAAAATTTACAGCTGCAGCATTATATTTCAACATCCGTTAAAGGGTTTTCTTAAATTTGAAAGGGTCTCTTTAAATTGAAGAAATTGTTTCTTAGTATTAACCATTTTTGGTTAGATAATAATATTCTAGGTAAAATTCCAAATTTTGTTGGAGTTCCAAATTGATTTCCTAGAACCGGAAATAAATGGAAGGGTGAACACAGGAGGGGGGTGAGCAGATCCATCATAAGTTTGCTAAGCAAAAATTTGGGAACCTTCCCAATTGAAGGGCTACTAGGTCTTCAAAATTAAAACTTTTATGTTCTTATAAAACAGTAACTTATTCACCAGTGTAAGTTTTTCCAAAATTAAACGTTAACATTGAAGCTCCAACATTATATTTTGCACTTATTAACAGGTTTTCTTGAATGCATTGGGGTTTTATTCTAAGTATTTCACTATTAGTCATATAATTAATTATTAATGAAATAACAAAATTATAATATCATAATATATATTTTTATAAAAATAAATGATAAAATACTCAGTAAGAAACCGTATATAATTTTGAAAATGTGCTTTTTAAAAACCCTTGGTTTTTTTGCCTCACTTGTTATCTATCATGATTATCATTATATGAATATGATCATATGAAGCTTATTTTGCTTAAGTTTCATATATTCGTGAATTAAAAATTAATTAAAAGAGATAGAATTGCAAAAATTAGAGCTAGAGTTTTGAAATTCACACAAAACATTTTTTGGGCATTTTTGAGGTTCCCTATTCTTTTTGGTTAAGACCAGACCAAGGTTTCGGGGAGCTGCCACACAACTTATTTAAACCAATATGAATTTCTTCAAAAAGAATTATACCAGGAAGACGAAAATTACACACGGTTAGTTATATAATGAATCGAGCACTTATATGAAGTTTCAAAATGTTACGGCTCCATTTTCGGGGGGCTGCCATACAACTTCTTTGCATCAATATGAATTTCTTGGAAACTGATTATACTACGAGGATGAAAATTACACACTGTTAGTTATATAATGAATCGAGCAATTATATGACGTTTCAAAATGTCACGGCTCCATTTTCGGGGGGCTGCCATACAACTTCTTTGCACCAATATGAATTTCTTTAAAACTAATTACACTACGAGTATGAAAATTATACACGATTTGTTATATAATGAATTGAGCACTTATATGGAATTTCATAATGTTACGGCCCCATTTTCGGGGAGCTGCCATTACAAGTTGTCGATTCGATAACTGTGAATCTAATGAAGCTACGAGGTTAAAATTAAAACTGGGCAGGTAAAGTAATAGGGCAAGTTAGTTGGCAAAGTTGGACATCATCCAGACCAACTTTTAGGGTTTTTTTTGTTTTTAAGCAATAATGATGGTACCTATGGTAATTATGATAATTATGGTATGAATTAAAAATTATATATATTAATTAATTATATTTTTTTTTGTAATATTTACAATAGCATAAGGGAAATAAATAACGGTTAGTAGGTATGCACGGGTATCTAAAAGTTGACAAGGGCAACTATAATCTTCCTCGTTTTTTCTATTTTTTTGTCGGAAAACAATAGTATTTTCCCAGTTTTCTTTGATTTTTTGAAAATCGTCCTTGTTGTATATATTAGCCAATTTTTTTTTCAACATAAAAAATTTTATTTTTAAATATATTTGGTTTTTTCTATATAATATATATATTTTCGAAATATATTTTATAATATGTGTTATATTAAATTTTTTGAAAATCACTTTTATTTAAACGAAGCTTTACATTTTCTGTTTTAAAGGCTGTAATTTGATACAATAATTTGATACAAAAAACAAGAAGTAAATTATTTAGAATTTCAAGACGGAATTATTGAAATCCGTCTCTTTTACGAATCAATTCATAAAATTTTACTATGACCTATCCCTAAACATAATATACGATTATTTTTTTATTTCCTTGATATGCTTGGCGCTTGCTTAATGATTTTATTCCTAATTTCATTTGGTCCTAATCTCAAATTTGCTCATACTGTTACCCACAAGGTGGGTAAGCCTTGGCTTACACAATTTATTATAAGAGAGTGACAGCACTGACTTTTATATAATTTTTACATCAAAAAATGATCATGATGTACGCCGCCATTTGCTTTTAGGGTGTGTTGTTGTTTTTTTGTGTTTTTTTGTGTAATAATATACACTGTACACAATTATACCAAATACAACCATACATTTTACAACAATTTAATTATATAATTTTAAGGAATAAATCCCTGCTATTCGACTATGTTTGCCTGGTATAAAATAAAATTTTAAAATTCAAAATTTAGTTTTTAATTGGAATTTTTTGATTTTTTCTTTTTGTTTTTATTGCCTACTTTCCTAATTATTATTATTAATATATTTGTCTACAATGAGGTGTAACAAACGCATTCAATTAAATGTGTTTTGTTGGATGTGTTTAATTATAAAAATATAAAATATTAATGTTTAGTTGAATATGTTTAATTTTAGAAAATAAAATATCATAAATTATCATAAGCAGGCCAAAAAATATTTTTTTAATTTTGAATAAAACACAAAAAATAAACAAAAAAACGAAATAAAAAAATTTTTTTTTATGAATTCAAATTATTTTAAATGTTCATGAATAAGTTCATTTACGTTATTAAAACTCACAGAACATTTTCTGGAAATTTTATATAAATAGAAAAACATTTAGATAATAATAATTAAGACTATGCTTCACAGAAAAATTTGTGTAGTAAGTCTTCATTATTCAGTGCAAATCTGAAATAATGGCGAAAGCCTAATGTACGCTTTGTTACATTGCTTGCTTTGCTTTGAAATAAACCAAGCAATGTAATCAAAGGAATTTCAAAGTTCCCTCTTCCCCCTCTCATCTCTCCATCTTTCCATCATCAATCTTTCCCTCATAACTTCTATTAACTATTTTTTCTATTTAAAAACGGTTAAAAATGGAAAAAAAAGGGTGTAGAGGTAGAGAAATACCTGAGCTTGATGCACCATAATAGAAGTCAAACAAAATATATTTTTTTTCAACTTAATTAGGTATAATAAAAAAAATTCAAAATAAAATTTATTACACATTACGTACAGACGTACATGTAAATAGGTACATTATTAAGCATGTTGAGTAGGTACATTATAGAATTTTGGCACAAACAATTATTTCGATGTGAATCTAAACAAAGGTTGTGAAACAATAAACCCATGTATAGCTACCTTTTTTAAAAATATGTATACAACAAATTAATAAATAGAGAAACAGATCATTATTGAAACAAAATAATTTTATAAAAAAAATAAAAATTAAAAATCTTTTACTAACAAACAAATTTATCGAATTTAATTTTAAAAATTAAAAATTTTACCAAGAACGCACTTAAATAAAAAAATATATTAATTGAAATTAAAAAAAATTTTCACCAAGAAAGGATTTGAACTAACAACCCCAACATTTTATTCAATTTAAAAAAAAAAAAAAGCGTAGATTATTATAACATATTCATCTTTAAGTTTTTAAGATACAACAAGAAATTATATGAGTCATTTTTTTTTTGTGTATCTATTACTAGAATCGAAGCATAATCTGCGTAATACAAATTGTAACGTTTGTGATTTTATTTAAGAATATGGTATTGATAAACAATATATGTATATGTAGGTATATAATGAAATAAGAAATAGTTCTTAATTAGAAAAAGTTTTCTTTTAATTGACCTTCTGTCATTCTGTGACGGGCCAACAGCTAGTTATCAATAAAAAACGAAGTAGTAAATTTATTGTTGATACATTTTAATATTTTATTGTAAATCACTAATAGATTATCTCCTAGATAGAATATAATTTTTGATTTTTTCTCTATTTATTTTAATTTAATTTTTATATTTAAAATAATTTTTCGTGTGGGCATTTTTCTATGTGGGCATTTGTCTATGTGCGCATTATTCCTTGTGCGCATTATTCTGTGTGGGCATTATTCTGTGTGGGCAATAATCGTGTGCGCGCAATACTATCTGTGGGCAATTTTCTGTGGGCAATTTTCGTGTGGGCATTTTTCGTGTGGGCAATAATCATAGAACCGATTAACGCTCTTAACCCTTTCACTACTGAACCTTTTTTTCCGGCAAAACCTGATGACACATATATAATGTTGTAAAGGGCCCTTAACATCCGACCAAAAATGTGAATAAAAAGAACATGTGCCTTATGGTTCGAAAACTAGAACCTGAAACAGTTTGGGACTATATATCCCAGCAGTATTTTATCGTGGGATTATATGTCCCAATGGTATTGAGTAACAAATTTTCTGTGTAATTTCAATATTTTTTATTTTCCAAACTAAAAATAAAACAAAATTAACAAAATTCAAATAGGTAAACAAAACATAATAAAATTAACAAAATTCAAATATTTTGAGAAGAATAATATAATAATGCATAATATAATTCATTCATGATATGGTGTAAAACATGATTGACACAATGGAACGTTACATGCAGAACACCCAAATTTTGTACGCTTGTCAATTTTTATTTTTGCGCATCTCACGCAACGTCTGCGTTTTCCCCAATGTTTAGCAATAAACGAGACCGTTTTGAACGAGGACCCGAAATTGTGTTTTTTTTTCTTTTTATGTTAGCTGACTGACGTCCTTTTTCAATCATTAACTCAGCTAATTGTACAATATATGGAAATAATTGCGATTTCTTCTTTTTAACTTTTTGAAAAATAATGTGACTGTTCACAACAGCAGAAAGCAGAAGTTTGTAAAAAACCTTTCTCCACCATTTTGTCGACTTTCGGTTGAAATCATATGTACTGACCTTTTGATCAGATAAGTCAACTCCACCCATTATTTCATTATATGTAGCAATTGATTTTGGACAACAAACGTCAATTTTTGTGCCGTCTTTTTGTTTCATTTTTACGGTTGTGTTTTCTGGCTTATGGCAGTTGCTCACGGTTATTACTTCTTTGGAATCCATCCACCTAGAAATTGTTATTCCAAATTCGTTTATCCGAAATTCGGATTCACCTTTTTTCAAGGTATTAATAAATTTTGGTACATTTTTCCTATTTTTTATACAAGTTCCAACTGCTGCAAATGGTAACTCTTGCATAAGCCTAACACTGGTAAAAAATCTATCAAATGACATTAATATATTCTCTTTTTTAAGAGTGCTGCAAAGTTTTTTAACTACTCTTTCTCGCAAAGTTTCATCTTTCGTAGAAGATTCAATTCTACCGGAATATACATTAAAATCAAATATGTAGCCAGTTTGTGAACAACATCTTTCCCAAATTTTTATACCTCTGCTTATATAGGCTTTAGAGTTAGATATTGCTTCATAGAAGACCTTCCTTTGAATTTTACCATTGATTCGTCTATACTCTGATGCGTCTTGTTCTTTTTACTTATTTTTTCTTTATTCATTTTGCAAACGAGTAAGTAACTGTAAATTTACAAGATTTTGTTTGCATGAAAGATTTGCATATAATACCATTGGGACAATGGTAACACTAGGAATTATATAAAAATAACACTAGGATTATATATCCCAACATTTTCTAAATTCAATATAACTATATAACTGTAATACTTAACTTTATAAATATAAACCAATATTTTAGTTTTTTCAATATTGCTTACAATTTGACAGTTTACGTGTAAGTTCTTAGTAATTTGAACATCAAATAAACAGAAAAATGAAGAATTTTTTCAAAACCAACTGCCACTTGTTTTTGACATATGACAATTAACATGAAATGAAATATTAAACACTGGCCGATAAAATATTTTTTTTGAAAAAGCACTTCACTACTGTTGGCATTTTAAAACGTAGTAATTGGATAAATATATTGCCCACCAGACATTTTCAAAGTTTCTCTGGGACGTATTGTCCCCATGGTAGTGAAAGGGTTAATGAAATAAAAAAAACTAATTCAATTTGCTTATATTTGTAAAATAATATTAATTTATGGTAGAATAGGCATTAATTTTAATTGTTTTGTTTTTAATCGTTTTTGTTTTATATTATATGTGTGTTTTGGTTTTAATTTGTTAATCATTAATGAATTAATTTGTTTATTTTATTTTTGTAAATATATAATTAGTTATTAAGAAAAAAAATTAAAAAGAAATATGAAATAATTTAACAAACGCAGTTTTAATTTGTAGTTTTTAAAACAAAATTTTTAAATTTATTTAAGTTTCAGATAATTACTAAATCAATAAAACCAAAGTACGGATTAAATTCTTCAGATAAAAAGAGTATCAGTTGAATTCGTTTATAATTTTTTTCACTTTTTTTCTTCTACAAATAATAAATAGTAAAGGATAACCAAACCTTATTAAGGAAACAGTATGTTATTAAAATAACGGATAAAAAAAAAATTTTACGGAATATATTTACGAAACACTCCTTTAGAAAAAAGTCACGAATTTGTCCGTTAAATTAACGTATTCTAGGGTAAATTTGACAGAATTTTTTTTACCGGATTAAATTAATATATTACGTAAGATTTTAACGGAAAAATCTTTTGAATAAAAAATTACGAAGTTTTACGTTAAATTAACGTACACTTTTAGTTGAATTTTCACAGAGTTATTTTTTAACGGATGAAATTAAAGTATTACGAAAAATTTTAACGGAAAACTCCTTTGGATCAAAAACTACGAATTTTTACGTTAAATTTTACCAACTTATTTCTTTAAGTGTAGGTGTTGAAACATGTTCTATTTGATGTAGTAAATGTAAATTATTTGTTCTCTATACCGAACGTTCAATATATCACATTATAACACTATATAATGAGTGTTCTGTATTCCAAATTTCAAAACAAAAAATCGTATAATGTGTAAAATTTAATTTTAAATTTTATAAACGAACCATTCTATTTAGTGAAGTTTATACGATTTCAATAATTCAACACTTTTGTATGCCCTGACATAAACTACTAACATTTTAAAAATATTAAAAAATGACTTAAAAAAAAATAATAAATCAATTTTCATCAAAATAAATTTTGGAAATTTAAAACATAAAATAAAATTCTTAATGCTGTATAAGATATAATAGATTAGTAGTAACTTAGTATAAAATTAAGTATTTTACAAATCAAAATTACTATTTAACAAGTGATGAAAAAAAACCAAGGGTTTTTAAAAAAGCACAATTTCAAAATTATATTGTATTACATACTGAGTTTAACTTTGGAAATATTTACTTGGAAATAGTTACTGCTTACTTATAAAATTTACTGCTAACAGTAAAGTTTTTATTTTAAAGTTGTTATTGCCCTTCAATAGAGAAGGTTGCCAAGTTTCTCAAGGATCTAACTTCATCTTACTTCTCACACCCTTCCCCTCCCCCTCCATTTTTTTTAGGTTCTAGGAATTAAATTGTGAATAAAAATAACAGTCTAAGCATAAATACAATCTAAGCAAAAATAGGTAAAACTGAGAGACACTTTCTTCAAAACCTTTCTTCAATTTAAGGAACCGCTTTTAAATTTAAGAAAAACCTTTAACATATGTTAAAATATAATGTTGGACCTTTAAATTTTGTATATTAAAAAAAAAAAAATTGGACAGGTATTCAAGTTACAGGTGCTAAAAAATAGCAAAATTTCAATTTTCGAGCCCTTATAGCTTCTAAACAGGGGGCTTGACAAAAAAATGCTAGGGGGCTTGACTAATTTCTGAGTATCTAACTTCTCCCAAAAATTCAAGGCCCTAGCTTGCACCGTTCAGAAGACATGTGTGGCCAAAAATTTTGCAAAAATTGAGTTTTGTGTAATGTTAAATTTTACTACCGTATGGCAACCCTAAACATTTGCCTTTTAAAAATTTATAAGTTTTATGAAACCAGCTATCGTTTGCCGTTTTCAGATTGAAAATATATCTAACAGAACCCTTGTTATAACAATTTAAATATAGGGCTTTTCCCAACTTTGAGGGGCTGTAGCCCCGTAGCAGGTGGGGCTACAGAAAAAAATTTTTCTACGAATTTATTTTTTTTGCAAAACCTACCCATGGTTAAAATTTCTTTACTCTATTTCAAACGGTGTAAAAGTTTTTGTAAACATACGGACGGACGGACGGACGGACGGACGGACAGAGTGAAGCTATATAGGCACATTTTTACAAAATTTTTTGAAAATGTGCTAAAAAGAGAGTTTGGTTTAATTTATCTCTTGATAGTCGATTTCTTCGTTGATTTATTATTAATCCACATTCCAGCAAATGATACCAATCTGTCAGAAGAAACCGATGTTGGTGAAAATAAATAAATAAATATTTTTCTGAAAATATTTGAAGCTCACAGAAATAATGGATTTTTTCACACTTTTTATCCTTTGTACTTGGGAAAATTTCCCCTCAATCATGCCCCATAATGAGTTAGAAGATTTCTCAGATACTTCTTTAGTTATAATACTACTAGTTTCCGAACTTCTATTATTTTTTGCAAATATTAACGATACTTCCTCAATCATCTTATTCGTGATCACTTGAACTGTTTGTTCCACATTCAAGTTTTTAAGACCAAGAATAAGTTTTTTTCACCGACATAATAGAACGATATTATGTCTTAGATTATAGTTGTTAATAAAAAGAGGTTATTTTTTTTATTTTAAATTAGACTTAGCATTGAAAACTTTCTTTCTGCCGTGGCAGAAGTGTGGTAAACTCATCATATCCATCATAAAATGACTAAGTTCCAAAAATATATACTCCCCATAGCATTTTTTATGTTTGAAATATTTTTTATATATTATTGACTAGTATTAGTAAAACTTTTTCATTTTTAATGACATTTTACTAGATAGATTAGAGTTTAACATTTTAAATTAGTATCTATAAAATTAGTGAAGATCTATAATGAAACTATGCACTCTGCAACTAACGGAAGACTATTGATTTTCTAAACGGCACCATCTTGCGCAATATACTACTTTCCTACTAAGAATTAATAAAGTCTAAAGCTAAAAAAGTAAATAAAACTAAATGAAAACAGAAAAATAGAAAATGCTTCAAATTATTCAAAAATTAACAGAGTCACAAAACTTCAAGCATACGAGTATTACATCAAAACTGAAATTAGAGATCATTTTTCAATTCTCATTATTTTTAAGCTTAGCCAATGGAAAACGTACTACCAAGCGAAAATTCAATTTCACAAAACTTTTTTAAAATTTTTAAAGTTAAATTAACCAACCAAAACTTTTCCTTGCCAGAAAATTAACTATTTCCCTAAATATTCAGGGGCTCTCGGAAACAAACATCTTAACATTTGTTATGTTTTCTAGATTTTATGTGCTTTCTAATATCATATCTTTCTCCCCCTTGAATTGAAAATTGCCCAGCATATATGTTGCATTGTAGATGAAATTGTAAGTTGGGTGTGGAATATAAAAATTCTTATTTTAATTAATTGTATAAATTAAGTTTTTTTAAATTAGAATTTTTCAATATCTTCATTCTAATGTATTGAGCGCGCACTTCTAATTATTAATTTTACTTCAATTCAGAGATTTTTATATTTAGGTTTTGTATTTCAGTAATTGCTATTCCGGGATTACAATGCTAATCGAATTATAGCATATACGACTTCTTCTTAATTTAATTAAGATGAGTCGACGCATAAGCGTAATTATCTTAAGTTGAAATGGTGAACACAATTGTATAAATTTTCGGCAAGCAAAATATCAGCAAATTATTATTAATTATTTTTTTTTTTATAAGATAAATTATTGAAACACAATTGTTTTGATTAGATATTTTATAATGCATTTGTTCTTTTATTAAATCATTTAAAATACAAAAATTTTTAAATTTTCTTTTGTATTTTATTAGTTATAGTTAATTGAAGTAAACACGATCTTAATAATAACTTTAACTATACCGACCAATTGAATTATACCCTATTGTTTAAAACTACAATCACGATTTATTCTCAAATGATTTTCTGAGAACATTTTTTCATTTCCTCCATTATAATTTTTTTTTAAAGAAATAATAAGAAAATAGTTTAAGTACTTTACAATTTCATGAAAACCATGAATTTGACGTTCAGGAACATTGGTTAAGTAAATAATTTTCCTGCAAGCCTTTTCAATTTGATTCAACTGGTTCCGATTTAATCGAATCTAATAATCTTTTAAATAGAAAAAAAAAAAAATTTAATTAAAGAATAAAAGAAAAATTGAAAATAAATAAATAAAAAAAATAAAATAATAAAAACTCATTAAAAATTAAGGTAGGAAAAAAATACTAAAGTACACCATGAAGAATGAAATTTTATCTTATACTTTAATGCATTTTTCATGGAATTTAAACTCAACATTTCTGATGCGCATCAATGAACCTTAAATAATTGTATCAGAAAATCAAAAAGTAGAATATAAATAGTAAGAAATATTCAATAGTTACATAAATAGATTCTTTGAGGGTCTGAAAAACAAAAGAAAAAAAAAATGAAATATAATAAAAACAGCATAATAATTTTATAATAAACATAGGCAAAAAATCAAGTAAAAATTTCAGGAATGAATTTTTTATTTTATTTTTTTATAAACGCTTTTGTTTTCTTACCTTTTCTTTGATAATAAATAATAACGACTTTTAAGGCGTAGCCCAGGAACTTAAAACGCTTTTGATATTCTTGTATATATTAATATACTTACATATAAAAGAATCGTGGACTGGACGTGACAAATTAAAACATTTTGAAAGTATGAGGCACGCCTCTTTTGAAAATCTGAAAACATCATAATATTTGGTATTATATACTTTCCTCCAAATAAAACATAATAGGTATGACACTTTTTTCTAATCTAAAAATTTTGTACTAAAAGATGTGAGATTTTATTATTTATAATTTTTTAAATAATTTATAAAAACGTCATAATATTATTTATTTATTTAAAACTCATATTACAAAAAGTAATTAATTTTTATAATATTAGTATACCCTCTGCATTATTCTAAATTCTTTATATTATAATATATACTAGTTTTAATAAATATATCGCCTTATTTAATTGATTATACATAATTAAAGTATCTAATCTACATGTTTTAAATTTAGAATATAGAACTGAATGAGATTACTAAATAAGTTTCCAGATATCGATTTTATTTGAATTTTTTATATCATACCACGGATTTAGAAAATCACTGCTTTTAATAATAAATGAGCTCTTTATATTTATATAATCATTTCTTCGATATATTAATTTAGCAATAGCATGAAGTCTTTCAGTAAAAAAAATAGGATAATTTGTCTGACAAAAATTTTAAAATTTTATTTTTTTTTTTAAATGTACTAGGTCGTCGAGATGTGATTTTCCCATAAATCCCAAATTTCTAAGCCATAAAGTATTAAACTTTGAAAAATTGATTTGCAAAGTAATATTTCGTTTTTTAACAATGGTGATTTCCGGCTTATAAAGGGATAGTAAGTTTTTATGATGATGTTGCATTTTTTATTACGAAATCTATAAATACTTTAAAAACTCTTCCGAAATAATTTCAAGATAAATAAGTGATTAAAAATACATTAAACTAAAAATTAAGTTCAAATTAATTTGATCATAACTAAAACAATTGGTAATCTAATCACTAAAATTTGTAAAAATAAAGTGTTCAGTAATCCTACTTTGTTTTAAACATATATATACAGGGTGTCCGGGACTCAAGTGCGCGCACTACACTCAGTGATTGGGGGCATTAAAACAAACAAAAAATTGTATTGGAGGGGGGGGGGTCTATTGTGAACCCTTTTCGAGATATGAGGGATTAAAGATTTTTAGGAGACTTTTCATAAAAAAATCAATAACTTTTGAACAGCATCCTGTAGAGAGATAAAAAAAATCCATTTTGTAGAGTAAATTGTCAGCTTTAATTTTTGTGTACTAATGATCCCCATATACCCAACAGTTAAAAAGTTATGAAGGTTCAAAATGATTTAAAATTTCTTATAAAATATTAATGAAAAAATAAATAGATAAAAAAAAAATTTCATAATTTTTCTGTTTGAACCGATTGAAAATAACACACTTTTTTATTCTTTATATCAAAAATGGTTAGAGATAGAGAAAAAGTTATTATGTACTAATTATAGGGCTTGAAAAGTTGTCTTGAAATATGCTATAAAAAGTACCCCAAATACAGTGTGTTTCAAAAGAAAATAGAGTTTGAAACATAATTTTTTAATTTTAGATCATTTTGAACCTACATAACTTTGTAAATGTTGGGTATATGGGGATTATTAGTACACAAAAAATTAAGCTGACAATTTACTCTACAAAATGGATTTTTTTTATCTCTCTACAGGATACTGTTCAAAAGTTATTGATTTTTTTATGAAAAGTCTCCTAAAAATCTTTAATCCCTCATATCTCGAAAAGGGTTCACAATAGACCCCCCCTCCAATACAATTTTTTGTTTGTTTTAATGTCCCCAATCACTGAGTGTAGTGCGCGTACTTGAGTCCCGGACATCCTGTATAATTAAGAGCAATGTATAATGAACAAGAATAAATTAAAGAATATTAAATTGTATCTTCATATGTATATCAAAAGTAACAATGACTTAAATTCAAATTCTTAATTGGATAATATGATTTCTGAAACAATAAAGAAAAAAAAAACTATGTAATCTTTGCAAATATACCTATGATTAAGTCTGAATTTTACCATTATCTAAAACATGTTATTTAAATAATTTTCAATTGGTTTTATTAGTTAATCGTGCAACTTGAAATTTTTATTTAGATTCTAAAAGACTAAGAATTGAAGAAACATTCAACCGATAAAAAAAATGCGTTTTAAGATATTAATTTATTCTTCTGTATATAAGAACTTATCAGTTGTCAAATTACTGTTAAAAATTTATCATATTAAATTAAATTGTAATACAGATAATTAACGAATCTGGTGAAAATTAATAGTATTTACAGTGACAACACAGATACAAAATACAGCATTTTCGTATACATAGCTATGCTTGAACTCAAAAATGTATATGAAAAAGTAAGATTTCAGTTCAAAACCAGAATTCTCACAAATACTTTAATTTTTCAGATATATCATCAGATGTATCATAGATCAACTGAAGAATTGGCTACCACTTCAAGATTAAGATTTCTTTTAAGTAGAACACACCACTTGATTTTACTATTTATTTTGGACTTTTGTGACAGTATGTTCTGTGGCATTCTTATTCGAAATATTAAAATTTTTTTCTCTTGGGAATTTGAAAATTTATTCCCTTGGGATTTTAAAATTGATACCATTCAAACAGACTATAATTCAACCATTTGAAAAAAAAAATTAATGGTGAAATTGGGATAAATGTTTAGATTTTAGAGATTTCTACCATACAATGAAGATTAACGAATTGATAAATTGAATTAACATGTTACTATGGTTAGACACGATATTAGGATTTATACATTAATATAACAAACCACAGAATAAAAACTTCTGATTGAACTTATTGCATTTCAAATTAATTGATAGTTCCATAGAAGTAAAATTTATTTTCTTTAATATAACAATAGAATGAATTCATCTATTCATCATACAGTGTTTATTTACTTAGAATTTTAAAGTGTTATTTAAGCTTTTTTTTTTCTTTTCAATTTATCTTTGACTTGTCAGATATTTTCATCTTTAATTTTTTTTTATATTTATTTTTGATTGCATTGAAAAGGCTTATAACAATGTAATATTTCCTCATTCTAATTCTTTTTTTAAGATTAGACAACTGATTTGTTTAAATATGAAAGAAAAAATTAAAAAATAAATAAAAATTCGAAAAAAAACTAAAGGCAACGGTACTTATACGAAATAACTGCATCTGATTATTATTAAGTACTTTCTTTTTCCTGAGGGAAAACACTGTTTTTTTTTTTCCATTTTCAAAGGGATCTCTTGTCATACAAAATACAAACTCATTGAGATAATATCTAATATTTTTTTTAAGAAAAGGTAATAATAAAAAAAATGTTTGTATAGAAATGATGATGATAGTGCAGAATTTTAACTCTATAGTACTTGATTTGGAATGAAATTCCAAATTATACAGTTGTAAATGTATATGTAATTAAATAACGTTTTCGATGCTAGGCTTTAGACTTTTCTACAATTCAATTCAATTTCATTATTATAATGTTAATTAGAACTGTCCATGACTTATAATGTCTTATTATAATTATGTAATTTCTAGGATTTTTTAAAGTTATGAAATACCACAAACAGATTGTTCAAAGCAAGATTCATTTCCAATCAGAATATTGTTTGTAATGATTTTAATGGCACTTACGTATATGAAATATTTTAGTAATATTTCTCTATTTTTCCTAGGCTTAGTGTTTTCTCATTACATCGAAGATTTAAGTTATTATTTGTTGTACTTTGAACTTTTGAAAAAAATATTTCATAGGTATTTGAATAATACTCATTCTAAATTTGATTTTTCTCGTTTTTTTCTTTCACAAATTACAATAAATTTTTTTTTTATTTATTTCTGTTATGCCTTAAAATGCGGTGAACTGATATGGTACGAACTAAGGCTGAAAAATAACTATCTTTTTAATTCTTGTTTTATTAAACGTTAGTTTTATTCTAATAGAATTTTTGGTTTTAAAAAAAAAAATTTGGAACATTTGGACGTTTTATAAACGTTCATATTCAAAACCATCTGAATCTCCTAAAATGTAGCATTATATTGATACGAAGTACGAAATTTAATTTCAAAATACAGTTTTTTATAATTTCAATCATCGAATAAAAATATATAGAGTTTGCTACACTTTAATTTTAAGTATGTTTAATTTAATTAGTTTTGAATTATGTCATTCAGTTGTGTAATAAAATTTTGTTCTAAATGCTTACGAAAAATTTTTGTAATATGTTAAAACTGCTATAATATAATCAAAAAATCTTGGGCAAAACTTCCGCAAAGGGGTTGTGAGCTATCAAGATGACGTCATCACATAACGGTACTAAATATCTCAAAGTTTCCGAATATATATACCACTAGTGGCGATGGCGCCATCTAGTGGTCGAAAAATGCATTACAAAATGTTTCTAAGATTTTGTAGCATTTTTATTAAAATGTTATATTTTTCCTGTTAGTCCATAAACTGGAACCAACTACTTACACTATTGTAGGGCATGATATTGTCTTTCATAAACATCTTGTTTCATCTGGATCGGTGCTACCATTTTTGAGATATTGCAATTTAAAGTGAAAATTTAAAAAAAAAAAAAAAAAAAAATCAAACTTTCAAAAAAACTACTATAACTGTGAAATTTTCAAAAACACCCTGTATTATTATTATACCATTAGAAAGGTCTCTTAAAACTCTTTCCAACGGTATATAATAAGTATGGCATATGTTGACAAATAGCCCCACCAGAGAACATAAATGCAAAAATGACGCAACAATTTTATTAAAAAATACATTTTCATACTTTATTTGTCATAAATTTATTTTGCCTTTTTGGCAAATTTAAAAATGTAAGAATGCATTTTAGGTTTGGATACAATATTGAGTTTGGTTCTGACAATTTGTTTTGAGGGATTTTGGAGGTGACAATCTCAAAGTTTTAAAATTTTTTTTATTTAAATATGTATGTAAAAATATAATTAGAAAGGCCCTTAGGCTACAAAATCAGAAGTAATTGTATTTGTGAAAGTAGAAGCAATTTAATTTTCCAAACTTTTTTATTTAAATAGTTAGGAAGGAGTTTTAGAGTTGGTTTCAAAAGCAGGGTTTTACGCTTTTTCCAGAATATTTATATATGTGTATATGTGAGATTCTCAGTTAGGAGGGATTTTAGAGTTGGATTCAAAAGCAGGATTGCCGCTTTTTCCAGAATATTTATATATGTGTATACGTGGGATTGTTAGTTGGATTCAAAAGCAGGGCTTTACGCTTTTTCCAGAATATTTATATATATGTGTATATGTGGGATTCTCAATTAGGAGGGATTTTGGAGTTGGATTCAAAAGCAGGATTGCGCCCTTTTCCAGAATATTTATATTTATTAATTAGGGTTGATTATTTTTTGTATGAAATAGCTATGCCGAATTCTCATACCATTCTTTTCATTATAGTGTTGGATTCAAAATCTAGTTTCAATAATTGAGTTAGCGGGGGTTCGGGGGCGGCAGCCTCCGTAATGAAAATATAATATTATTTAACATGTTTTATTACAGTGTATTAAAAAAATTTGAAACTTATTAATTTTTTTAATGAAATAGGTATCCGAATTCTTATACCATTCTTTTCATTTTAGTGTTGGATTCAAAATCTAGCTTCAATAATTGAGTTAGCGGGGGTTCAGGGGCGGCAGCCCCCGTAATGAAAATATAATATTATTTAACATGTTTTATTACAGTGTATTAAAAAAAATTAGGAACTTATTAATTTTTTGAATGAATTAGGTATTCGAATTCTTATACCATTCTTTTCATTTTAGTGTTGGATTCAAAATCTAGCTTCAATAATTGAGTTAGCGTGGGTTCGGGGGCAGCAGCCCCCGTAATGAAAATATAATATTATTTAACATGTTTTATTACAGTGTATTAAAAAAAATTAGGAACTTATTAATTTTTTGAATGAATTAGGTATTCGAATTCTTATACCATTCTTTTCATTTTAGTGTTGGATTCAAAATCTAGCTTCAATAATTGAGTTAGCGGGGGTTCGGGGGCAGCAGCCCCCGTAATGAAAATATAATATTATTTAACATGTTTTATTACAGTGTATTAAAAAAAATTAGGAACTTATTAATTTTTTGAATGAATTAGGTATCCGAATTCTTATACCATTCTTTTCATTTTAGTGTTAGAATTTGTATCAATTTTACTATATGGCTTTATTTCGCATTTGAATGTTGTACAGGTTGTTGGAACAGTATAAGCGTAATTTTATATCCAACTCAAAACCCTGTCAATCTTCAAAATCTTAGTATATAAATATTCTGGAAAAAGCGTATAATTCTGACTTTATAACCAACTCTAAGGTCCTTTCTAATTATACTTTACATACATATAAATACCACAAAAATCCTCTAAACAAAACCCAACTCAATATTGTATCAAACTATAAAGAACATTCTTAAATTTTAAAATAAATATTTCAAATGGAAAACAAAAAGGCAAAATAAATTTATGACAAATAAAGTATGAAAATGTATTTTTTAATAAAATTGTTGCGTCATTTTTGCATTTATGTTCTCTGGTGGGGCTATTTGTCAACATATGCCATACTTATTATATACCGTTGGAAAGAGTTTTAAGAGACCTTTCTAATGGTATAATAATAATACAGGGTGTTTTTGAAAATTTCACAGTTATAGTAGTTTTGTTGAAAGTTTGATTTTTTTTTTTTTTTTTTTTTAAATTTTCACTTTAAATTGCAATATCTCAAAAATGGTAGCACCGATCCAGATGAAACAAGATGATTATGAAAGACAATATCATGCCCTACAATAGTGTAAGTAGTTGGTTCCAGTTTATGGACTAACAGGAAAAATATAACATTTTAATAAAAATGCTACAAAATCTTAGGAACATTTTGTAATACATTTTTCGACCACTAGATGGCGCCATCGCCACTAATGGTATATATATTCGAAAACTTTGAGATATTTAGTACCGTTATGTGATGACGTCATCTTGATAGCTCACAACCCCTTTCCGGAAGTTTCACCAAATCTTGCTCTCCTAATTCAATATATTAATTCATAATGGTATCTTCATAATCTTTTTTCTTTTTAGAGTTGTATAACAAATCAATAATTCATTTTTGTAATTCCATTACCATATCTGGTTACTAAAAAACAATTATCTTTATTAAAAAAAATAATGGAGGTAACTAGTAAGCAAAATTTGAAATTAACATAAAAGATTTAAGATAGCATATTTTTATAAATTTATTATGTTTTTATTTATGTAAGGTTAATATTTAAGGCTACGGCTTATGTCATATTTTACACCTGCGGGTGGTTTCTATAATTTAATTTTGTATTTATATCAAAACCCAAATTAGAAAGCAGATCATATTATTACCAATAATTACTGGTAGAAAAAAAAACATTTTTTTTTGATTCAAACTAAAATGAAACAAAAGATACGTTGCTATTTTCAAATTCAAAGTTTTCTAGAATAGAATAGAATAAAGTTTTTTAAATTTTTGAAATTTTGAAGGAACTTCTGAATATGTTTGAAAAAATTGGGCCACTTTCTCATTTATAGAACTTTGCTTTTTAAATCTATCCATACCTATCAAAAACATAAAATTATATTTTATTTATTTTTTTTTAATACCCACCCTTGCCCACTTATCTGGAGTTTTTGTAGGAGGATCTAGAAAGTTTAGTTCCTCACTAAATATTTTCCACTTTTCATTCGAATCTTTTTTTTTGGAAAGTTCTTTGCCAATTACTTTAAACTAATTAATTGTTCTAATTGTTTCCTCCTGTTGCTGAATAATTTTTCCTGAGAATAATCAATAAAAATTTTCTTATTTATATAAATTATTTAAATCTTTTATTTACCTTTCTAAATAATGTCTCATTTTAATTTTCTTTAAATTTTTAAACACAACTAGCAACAAACAAAGCCTATAACAGAATAATGCAATAATAAATGATGCAATAATGTAAAATCAAACGCAAAAATGTAATTGAATTTCAAAGTCGACGACTCAAACGACTTAAAACAACACAAATTGTTTTCCTCGACACCGATAGTTTATTCAAATCCACTAAAGTTGAAAGTTAAAAAAAAAATTGATTATCGCGACACCACCTTTAGTCGACCTACTCGAGTCAATGTCTGGTAAGATGTTTTGCGCAGAGTTTGAAAATGTTTGTGTTTCGTAAAATTTATGAAATCAAGGCCAATTCATGAAAATAAGAGGCAGAAGACTCAACAAACCTTTTTTTCTTTTCCGTGTATATTGAAAGCGTACTGAATATAATCTTTTGAGTTCTAGTTGTAGATTCGGAGCTCCTAGTTTTAGTAAGGATAAAGTTTTAAACGGATCATTATCTTGTAAACAAGTTTTTAAATTAATTTCGCAGGGTGTTTTAGTATAACGTAATCATTTTGTTTTATTTCTTGAATCCTTTTTTCTTCAAACTAATTCGGATTTTAGCAAGGATGCGTAATATAAAAACTGTTCATGCCTCATTGCTTTATCTACGAACTTTTTTTTGCACCCATTTCTATTAGATATTTAAAAATTATTTCGCTGAGTTGCTGGACGGTATGGATTCCTATCGTATAATTTTTTATTATTTAGATAGTCAAATAAATTATTAATTTTAGATACAAATTTTGCAGTAGATTCTGCATAAGACTTCCTAGTAATAAATTTGATTGTTGAAATTATAGTTCTAATAGCAGCAGCAACAGAATTTATTAAAAATTTGAATTGCCAACCACACACTCATTTTTTCCCATGAATTAGGTGATATATGTTTTTGAGAAAGTGTGTGATACATCTTTTTACAATTTTTTGTTTCATGTAAATAAAAAGAGTTAATCATTTTAAAAGAAACTTCGCTGTCATCAGTTCTAATATCTTATTAAGCAACACACGAAGAGAAATTAGTGCATTGGATCGTAAAGCAAAAAAAATTCTTTTTAACTTCATTAAATTAATAATTAAAATAGGGTTAATGCGTAGAAATCTAAACACTTTCTTAATACTCTTACCGGAGACAATGATTTTTACATATACTGTTTAAGAAGGAAAAACTGAAATGCTTTTCAAACATTCCGGAACAAATTCATATGCACATAACAATATCAATGCTGAATACGCGATATTAATCTTAAATGAAGATAATAACTAAAACTGGTTTTATTAAAATTAGTAAACACTTTGAGCGTCAAGCTGAATATGGGAATGGGTCTAGTTGAAATATGATATGAAAATGAAATTAATTTTTTTTAAAAAGGATTTTTAAGATAATAAAATTTTTGAAAGATTAATGTCATAAAAATCAGGGTCTTTGTAAATTATATTATGACTCATTATACCTGTATGACTATATAGTCAAAGGGTATAATAAATTTGCCATTACGTTTGTAACGCAGAGAAGGAGGGGGGTAGATATAGACTCAAGTGTATGGATCGGATCAGAATCGAAAAATAAATCGATTTAGCTATGTATGTCCGTCCGTCCGTCCGTCCGTCCGTCTGCACGATAACTCAAAAACTAAAGGAGCTAGGATCTTGAAATTTTCGCAAATTCGTTTTTTTACAATAGCCGTCATCGCTATTTAAATCCAGTCATTTTGTCCATAGGTTCGGGTAGCTGCCATACAACTTCTTTTTTTATATGAGCATTACTCTGTACCTATTACAGCTGCGTGTCTGATATTTTGGCAAAAGTAGTTTAGTTTTATGGCCAAAGTTTCTGCAAAATTTGGTTAGTGTACTGCAGTGGGTTCGAGTAGCTGCCATACAACTTCTTATTTTATATGAGCATTACTCTCCACCTAATAAAGCTGGGTGTCTGAAATTTTGGCAAAAATAGTTTAGTGTAATGGCCAAAATTTCTGCAAAATTTGGTTGGTCTACTGCAGAGGGTTCGAGTAGGTGCCATACAACTCCTTCTTTTATATGAGCATTACCCTACACCTAATGAAGCTGGGTGTCTGAAATTTTGCCAATTTTTCGGATGATATAGTGTATATGTTACGGTCATACGGGTATCCCAGAGTTGACACAGTCTACTCTACTACACTATTCTTGGTTTTTTTTCTAAAGTTATTCAAAACAATGAATGTAACGAATAATAAATCTATTTTCAAAATAAAGGAAACATTTTAAAAAAACAGATTACACAACCCTACAGAGATTCTTTTTAATTTTCTTTTATTTTACTCTTAGGTTACCTTACATTTCCTTATGGGCAATGTAAATGTTTCATTCTTTTATTTACCTACACTGATTTATTTATTTTTTCATTTATCTTTTATTCAATCTTAATTATTCCAAAAAAATCTCTAATTTTTTTTATTTCCGGTGACCGACCATTAATGAAATTTGAAAAGATTGTTTTTTTCTTCTTTATTTAGAATATAAACATATAATATATAAAATATGTAAATAACAATTTAAAGTATGTAGATGATGTCATTTAAATCAAACGAATTATTTTATCAAATATCTCATAAAAATTGTTGGATAAGAGTCATCCTGTGAGCGACAGGACTTATTTAAAAAAAAATTATGTTGGTTTATGATAAAAAAGAAAAGGTTTCTTAACATACAGCTTATTTTTATCTAAGGAAATGTCCGATCAAATTTCGTTAACCAAATTAATCACAGTATTTTGAATATAAATACCAACCCAGTGTAAAACAAACTATTCTTTTACATATACTTATTTTATGACTCAATGAAATGAAAACCTAGATAAAAATAAAAATAGAAAACACAAAATTTTTTAAGTAAAGTTATATTAATTATTATTTTTATTATTATTAATATTTAAAATAATATAAAAATAATAAAAATTCTTAAAATAATAATAATAATATTAATATTATTTTAAGAATTTAGATTTACTTATGACTCCTTTATCGACTTTCCGTACTTACCGAAATAAGGGAACAAATCCAAAGTATTTATCTTGCAAAAATCGATTGCAGTTTTTTATAAAGTTTCTGTTTTTTAATATAAATCGGTTTTCAAATATTTGAATATGAATTTTGCAATTTAAGGCTTTATCGATTAAAATAAACTCTTTTTAGTTGGTCGTTGAAATTTTGTTAAATTTTGGATTTTAAAAGACTTATCCATTCTTGCTGTGTTCAGATAGGTTAATACTTCTGTATTTACCGAAAAGGTCAAAATTAAAATTAAATCCTTTTTAGTGGAAAAACTTATTTTTAAATTTATTATAACAATAAATAAAAATTAGTTAAATCTCTCAAATATCTTAGTTAAGTCGTTTTCGCGTCGCGGCGTTGATTACTTTGCTTGGTTTATTTGCTTTTCAAAGCAAAGCGTACATTGGACATTCACCATTAATTCAGTATTTCACATTTAATTGAATGTGTTTGTTACACTTCATCTCCTGGACAAATATAACAATATATATCATCCTCTTTTTTTTAAAGAACGCGCTCTGTTCTGTATTCTATCAAATAAATATAAGGTTTTAGTTTGAAATAAAATTAGTAAAATTTTTTGTATATAAAATTTTGTATAATTAATATTAGGTTTTTATTAGGTTTAGGATATTAGGTCCAGACTCATATTGAATTAATTGAGCAGAATACACCATCGGACACTTAAAATATCAAATGCGTTGTCAATGCTTCCTGAGCTCTAGATAAACGTCCATTCAAATAATCCTTTTTATTAACGAGGAACCTGTCTGAATACAGTCTCAACAAATATGATTCTAATGGGAATCGTACATCCCCAATAAATAAATGTGGGTACTTTTTTCAGAAAATTTAGAAAACTCAAATATTTTTAAACACTTGGCTTCCAATTTAAATGTATGTGGTAAAGATATATAATTTCTGCCATGTTTCATGTTTCCATAATTATTTTTCTTATTGTGCTTGTACCCTAAACAAATTGGTTTTAGGTGCTCTTAAATCGCATATGCATATTTTACAAAATTTATATCGGATTTGCTTTGTTCTAACCAACCTGAGAAGCATAAATTCATATGTATTATTCAAAAGTCTGGATATCTATACTTTATTTCTAAATATTATGTATTTCGTACCTACCTTTATATTCTTAGATCAATTCCCAAGAATCGTTAAATTTCTTTATACCCGTGCACAAATAAGGGCACGGATATATTAAAATTACTTCTCCGTTTGTAACAAATCGATCTAGACGAGCTATATATAGATTCCAAGTTACGTATCGGATCAGCATCGAAAAGTAAATCGATCTAGCCTATGTGTTTCCGTCTGTCAGCATGATAATTCAAAAACTAAAAGACCTAGAGTTACGTTTTAATAAAAACGTAGAAATCCAGGTCGGAGCATATTGTTTTTAATAATATTGTTTTTTTATTTTTATTTATTCTCTTTGTAATTTAATGCAATATTTTTTATATGAGAAATTCATACTCTACGGAAAATTTGATAGAAAGCTCTAGTTTATTTTAATAATTAAATGTCGGTTTGAATCTCGGTCAGATCATATTTTTTTTTTTGAATACATCTTTTTTTCAAAAATCGCGTATTTTAAAAAAGGGACGTAAAATTTAGACTAACCCCCATGTTTCAACTCGTATATATCGATCGTTTTCAACTAAAGACAAATTTAAAGCTGAAAGAACAAATTGACCCATTTCTAGAAATGTCAATATTATCTATACTAAAACTACAGCTTTATTATTTTTAAAAGCTTTTATACTAAATAACAATTTCTTATGCGGAATGATAAGTTAATAATATATTAACTAACCAAACTAATGAAAATTGTACTTATTTAGCTATTAAAAAGAACATTATAAAATTAAAACCGAAAAATTTATTACTATTTTAAAAGATGTATTCAACTACGGTGTGTAATGAATGATCTTATATTATTACAAAGGGTTGGAAAATTTTTCATTAATTGAAATTAAAGTCTTAACAAAACAAGGTAAATAAATTTTGCAAATCATTGCTCCTAATAATGGCAAACGGTGTGGCGTAAGTACTTGCAAACCCATAAAAATGTTAATTTAATGTATAAAACAATGTTTAGCATGTGCTAAAATAAACTTTTTCTCTTTTATTATGGTAACGTATCAAAATAATGCAAATAATCATTCAAATATGCGTAAAATTGCTTAAAATCAAATACAACACGCTTTCCAAGAAAAAATTTAATGTAAAAAAATATAATGTATTTTTCTATGTGACATTTTATATATATATAAAATATATACAACTATTTTTAATAGCATATATATATATACCTTTTTAATGTTTATATATTTTAGTGTCACGTTTTAATATTAGTAGGTGCTAATCCATTGATTTACTACTAAGTAATAGATAGTTGTTGATTAAATTAAATTTTTTATACTATTTTTTATGATATTTTTGCACAGTGTACAATTTATTTAGATTTATTACGTTACTTAATAACTTCATGATATTTCAGTTTTCTACAGACTACGTGACTTTTTATTTTAAATTTATTTTTTTCGCAATTTAATTGATTGAAAGTGCTTTTACTTTCTAAATATCAGCATTGCAGATGCTTAATTTTGAACCTAATAAAAGTTTGTTAATAGCTTTTTCAAAAAACCAATTTTGTATAAAAAATTATTTTAATTTGTTGTTTTAGAAATTTTTTAATGTTGATTTTATGTACAGGGTGCTCAACATCTGATAATAATAAAGATGGTAAAAGGGGGTTAACCAAATAAAAAAATATTCAAAGACAATTCTTCATTTGTTCACTTCACTCCATTCTTCATTTGTTTATATTGTCTCTTGTTATGTTTGAGATACATATTACATACTAGCTGTTTGCCCGTTTTTTTTGTGGAGCTCAATTACTTATATAATTACCACAAAACAATTTGGATATTTTGACCCCCGCTCTTAAAAACCTTATATTTATTTTTTAAGATAAACTTTTCTCAAAATTTTAAGTTCCTTACCCATACTGTCTGGAAGATAAAAGATCAAGAATTTACGAAAATTTTCTCTTCTAAAAACCCTTTATATTTTGTTAGATAAATTTATAAAGCTGGAAAAAGCTGTTGTCTTTCCACGGTTTTTGATTGAATTTCTTATAGAACATTTGTTATATCAATTTAGCTAAAGGCTTTTCCGAATTTTTGGGGGTTGTAGCTCCGTAACGGGTATATCTACAGAAAAAAGTTTTTCCATGAAATTATTTATCAAACGGTGTTAAAGTTTTGTAATAATAAACAAACAAGCGAACGGAAGGAAGGACAGTGTAATGGAATTTAAATGTATGGTTATATAGGTCCATGTTTTTCAAAATATTTTGAAAATGTGCTAAAAAACTATTTGTAATTGAAACCAAAAATAAAGCATTATTTATTGGGGTACCCTTTAATAACAGAGTTTTTGAGTATACAAATATATAAAATTAAAGTCTAGTAATAACAACAATCAAAATATCGGTGAACCTGTATCAATTGCTGATATTCTCAACTTCTGAAAAAGATTGAAAATGAAGTTTTTCGACCGTGGTATCCAACTACAATCAGCAACGATTTCTTTAAAAATATTTAGATGCAAGGAGCATTTGATATTGAAAATCACTGAAATTATTTTACTTTTTTTGGCTGAAACTTTGCTTCAATTACTATATATTTTAATTATCACTAATATCTTTCTATGGAGAGCAAAGTAAGATTGATAAACCTTGTGACATTGACGACCTGAGAGACCTGCAGATGCTATTGTTACAGGTTTTGTTAAAAAAATTTCTCAACAGTATATAGAGAAATAGGAAATTAGGATATAAAGTCGTGGTTTAAAGTAATTAACGTGTTCGTTCCAGTGGTATACAGTTCCTTAACACTCAATATTTCGTTAAATAATTTAGTTCCATTCAAGCCTTTTTCTATTACAACCATAACATTCATTTGTAAAAAAAAACTAGGGATGCCACGAAAAACGAACCTAATAAATAAGTTTATAATAAGCAAAAAAAATGTTGTTGAAGGTGATGGAGTGGTGTATTTCCTCAAAATTGTGCCTTCAAAATAATTGTTTTCGCTTATTAAAGAAATATCAATATCTTCGCGGAATAGCCTTCTCTTCTCTCCTTTTCTATGTTTAAACCAAAGTACTCTTCCCTTTCATACTCGATTTCTGCACTATTTCTAACTATAACCGTGGGTTATTATTTGTATAGTAGTTGTGCAAAATAGAAGATTCATGTGCATTATAAGCATTAAGTCTATCCTGCTTAAATTAAACTTTTATGTTTTCGCAATTGATGGAATATAATTATATTAGTCTGTTTTAACATTAGAAAGTGACAGCATACATCTTAAAAGATTCATTTGCAGTAAAATTATTTTTACAATTTTGTTTTAAGTATAATATCTATATATAAATATTAAAATCTTGCATATTTATAAAATGAAGTGCATGATATTTTCTTTTTTAATAATATTTAGGTGAACTTAAAATTTCTCCACTGTCTCCGAATCTATGGTTATTGGATATTTATTATATTAGAAAGAAATTCTAGATTTTGAATAGACTTTTGCACACCTATTTGTGGATTTTAATTTGGTGATGGCTTTCTTTTTCATTTTCTTATTCTTCACTCAATTCTAGAAATTTTGCATATATTTCAAATGTTTTCTTTTGTCTTCAATTTATTTTTCTTTTCAGATGTTTCAGAAGTTTAGTTCTTATTCTCTTGCTTGTGACTTTCCCGAATATGATTGCTACTCGGTTTTGATTTAAACATTTGGCATTTTTGCATAGTGTTTCAATATCTTTTACAAAATTTTCAATAGAACAAATATCAAATGAAGCATCGATAAAATTTATAGATCAAATACAATTTTAAACCACATTTAAAATTCATAGATAATTTACTTCAACTTTTTTCCTCAGAATTTACTAAAAAATTTATTAAAAAAATGCTATTGATCCACTTAATTTATTTTTGGTTTCTGAAAAATTTTACATTTTTTTGTGAAAGTTTTTCTAAAACTGAATATTTCTTTTATTTATTGAGCAGTGAAAAGCGTGAACTGTAAGATTAACTATTTCAGTAATATCTGACATAACCTTGAGAAAAATATTTTTCACATAAATATATCAAGATTGGGATTTTTTTTTTTTGTGGGAAAATTGTTTTAAAGTAAGTGAAAAGTTCATAGCTTACAAGTAAAAATAATCCGATAAATTTTCCAGGATTTTAACAAAAAAATCCCCTAAAGCATCTTAAGATTGTGCAAAACATTTAAGTTTTCATTTTAATTTTTTTTTTTTTGTGGTAAAGAAAGTAAATTTTCACTTCACATAATTGGGTGTAAGAGTTAAAATCTTTTTGAGTTTTCTAAATGCACATATTTATCGACTTCATATATTAAATAAATATTATTTTTAAAACACGTGATGAAAAAACGAAAGGGTTGTAAAAAAGCACATTTTCAAAATTATATAATGTGAGTTTAAAATAAAAAATCTATAAAAAACGAGGAAGAGTGTAGTAGAGTAGACTGTGTCAACTCTGGGATACCCGTATGACCGTAACATATACATTATATCATCCGGTTAATTACTTTTGACAAAATTTCAAACATTCAGCTTTATTAGGTGTAGAGTAATGCTCATGTAAAAGAAGGAGTTGTATGGCAGCTACTCGAACCCTTTGCAGTAGACCAACCAAATTTTGCAGTAACTTTGGCCATTACACTAAACTATTTTTGGCAAAATTTCAGACACCCAGCTTCATTTAGTGTAGTGTAATCCTCATATAAAAGAAGGAGTTGTATGGCAGCTACTCGAACCCTCAGCAGTAGACCAACTAAATTTTGCAGTAACTTTGGCCATTACACTAAACTATTTTTTGCAAAATTTTAGACAACCAGCTTCATCAGGTGTAGTGTAAAGCTCATATAAAAGAAGGAGTTGTATGGCAGCTACTCGAACCCTCTGCAGTAGACCAACCAAATTTTGCAGTAACTTTGGCCATTATACTAAACTACTTCTTGCAAAATTTCAGACACGCAGCTTTCATAGGTTTAGAGTAATGCTCATATAAAATTAGAAGTTGTATGGCAGGTACTCGAACCCGTGGACCAAAATGGCTGAATTTAAAACTCGATTCCGTTTTTTGCATAAAAACGAATTTGTGAAAATTTCATAATCCTAGCTCCTTTACTTTTTGAGTTATCGTGATGACGGACGGACGGACAGACGGACGGACGGACATACATAGCTAAATCGATTTATTTTTCGATTCTGATCCGATCCATACACTTGAGTCTATATCTACCCCCCCCCCTCCTTCTCTGCGTCACAAACGTAATGGCAAATTTATTATACCCTTGGACTATATAGTCATACGGGTATAAAAATATTGATATTATTTTTTTTTTAATTCTTCTCTTTTTACAAAGTAACTATAAAAATTTATAACAAATGACTTTTAATTTTTATACCCGTATGACTATATAGTCCAAGGGTATAATAAATTTGCCATTACGTTTGTGACGCAGAGAAGGAGGGGGGGTAGATATAGACTCAAGTGTATGGATCGGATCAGAATCGAAAAATAAATCGATTTAGCTATGTATGTCCGTCCGTCCGTCCGTCCGTCCGTCATCACGATAACTCAAAAAGTAAAGGAGCTAGGATTATGAAATTTTCACAAATTCGTTTTTATGCAAAAAACGGAATCGAGTTTTAAATTCAGCCATTTTGGTCCACGGGTTCGAGTACCTGCCATACAACTTCTAATTTTATATGAGCATTACTCTATACCTATGGAAGCTGCGTGTCTGAAATTTTGCCAAAAGTAGTTTAGTATAATGGCCAAAGTTACTGCGAAATTTGGTTAGTCTACTGCAGAGGGTTTGAGTAGCTGCCATACAACTCCTTCTTTTATATAAGCGTAACACTACACCTGATGAAGCTGGGTGTCTGAAATTTTGCAAAAAATAGTTTAGTGTAATGGCCAAAGTTACTGCAAAATTTAGTTGGTCTACTGCTGAGGATTCAAGTAGCTGCCATACAACTCCTTCTTTTATATGAGGATTACACTGCACCAAATGAAGCTGGGTGTCTGAAATTTTGCCAAAAATAGTTTCGTGTAATGGCCAAAGTTACTGCAAAATTTGGTTGGTCTACTGCAAAGGGTTCGAGTAGCTGCCATACAACTCCTTCTTTTATATGAGTATTACTCTTAATTAATTAACCGGATAATAATATAATGTATATGTTACGGTCATACGGGTATCCCAGAGTTGACACAGTCTACTCTACTACACTCTTCCTCGTTTTATGAATAAAATTAAAATACCAAAAAAAAAAAAAAAAAAGAAAATTAAATAACAATATGTATTTCTTCATATTGTATGTTCCCAGGGTTACCAACAGGGTATTTTTACCCTGGAGACTCCAGTTTTTCAACTAATATTCCAGTCTCCAGGTTTTGTGAAAATTTTACCATTTTTTGCAAAATTAAAAAATTTTAAAGTTAAAATCTTCACATGACCAATAGATGTCACTTTATTTAGATTTTGTTATTAATTTTTAATGGGTTTTTATATTTCTTTGTTGATTCGTTGTGTAACTGGGATTATTTGACAGCCAACTGTGTGTTGTTTTTGAATATTCATTGTTGTTAAATGTTCTTGCTGATGCTGTTTGTTTTTAAACTGTTTACAAAAAGAAGAATTTAATTTGGATTTGTAAGTACACAATTCATTATTTTAAATTAAGAATTTACTAGTGCGAAATTAAAAATTTAATTTACAAATAATCTCAAAAATAAATTTTAATATGGATTGTGAGGATTTTTTGAATTGGATTAAAAAAGATGATCAAAAAGCTTTGGTATCATGTGTACCTAAACAAAATAAATATAACTTTAAAAAGTGAGAAATAATTGATACCGTAAAATTGGCTTAAAAAAAACTTTTCTGTTATTTGATATTTGAATATATTTTATTTTAACTTTCTTAACATAACAAACTATTCAATATGCAATAAGAAATAACTAGAAATAACTAGGGAATAACATTTTTCTTTTAAAATATAGTTTTAATTTCATTTAATGACTGACCTTATATATAAGAATAAAAAAAAAATTAAATACTTTAAATTGTGATGTATATAACATAATACATAATATACATTATTATATAACTAGCAGTTGGCCCGTCACAGAATGACGAAAGGTCAATTGAAAGAAGAACTTTTTCTAATAAGGAACTATTTCTAATTTAATTATATACATATATATACATATATTGTATATTAATATCATATTCTTAAATGAAATCGCAACCGTAACTCCATCTAATAATATTTTGTATACATATTTAAAAAAAATATTGCTATACATAGTTTTGACAACCATTGCTTAGATTCAAATCGAAATATTTGTTTGTTGCTAACATTCTACCCAACATGCTAAAATGTTAAAATGAGTTTTGCTTTATTTATAAATTTGGAATTATAAACTTTTTGTTTGGTTTCTATGGTGCTGACTGCTGGGCTTGGTGCATCGAACTCAAGTATTGTACACCAGAAGCCACTAACCTCTACACCATTTCTTTCCATTTTTAGCTTTTTTTAAATAAAAAAAATAATTAAAAGGAATTATGATGAAAAGATGCAGGGATAAGAGGGAGATGATGGAACTTTGACGGAACTTTGAGGGAACTTTGATTGCATTGCTTGGTTTATTTGCTTTTCAATACAAGCAATGCAACAAAGCGCACATTGGTTATTTCAGATTTTCACTGAAAATAATTAAGACTTACTACACAATTTTCTTGCTAAGCATAGTTTTCTTAATTTTTATTCACAAAATGTTTTACTATTTATATAAAATTTCCAGAAAATGTTCTGTGAGTTTTAAAAACGTAAATGAACAAATTCATGCATTTAAAATAATTTAATTTCAAAAAAAAAATTTTATTTATTTTTGTTTTTGTTTTTTTTTTTATTAAAAATAAATAAAATATTTTTTGGCCTGCTTATGATAATTTATGATATTTTATTTTCTAAAATAAAACACATTCAACAAAACATTAATATTTTATTTTTTTATAATTGAGCACATCCAACAAAACACATTTAATTGAATGCGTTTGTTACACCTCATTCTAGACAAATATATTAATAATAATAATAATAATAATAATTTTACAAATGAAATAATTTTCAAACAAAATAGGTACATATAAATTTATAACACAAAAAAATATATAATATATACCTACTTATAACATTTGAAAAAAAAAAAAAAATACTTCTAGACTTTTACACAGGAAATATCTTAAATCTGTTTCAAATAAATAATATTTATATATTCGTATAAGGAAACAAAGACTTATCTATCTATCTATCTTCTATCTATCTATCTATCTATCTATCTATCTATATATATAAAAATGAAAGTTTGTTTATTTGTTTGTTTGTTTGTATGTTTGTTTGTAGCGAATAGACTCCTAAACTGCCCAGCCGATTTTCATGAAAATTTGTATATAGGGGTTTTTGGGTACGGAAGGAAATCGTGGCCCAAAAATTTTGCTCTAACGGACCGCCAAGTTGGGGCTGTGGTGCAAGTATTTAAACTTCTTTGTTCTAAAATGAAAACGGTTTGACTGATTGACTTCAAATTTTGTATACGTGATGCTCTTTGAGAATTGAGTAGACGCTATTAACAGTTTTGGAATTTGTTAACCCATGTCGGGCCGACGGGTGGTCAAAAAAAATTTTGGGTCCAAATTTTGTCCGATTTTATGAAATTCAGCTTTGGCTTAAAAGCAAACCCCAAAAAAAATTTTGGTGAGTTCCATTAACCCATTGCGGCCCAACAGCTTTTTATAGGTTTTTTCAATACTTTACTCTAAATTCGAAACGGTTTGACCGATTGACTTCAAATTTTGTATACGTGATGCTCTTTGAGAATTGAGTAGACGCTATTAACAGTTTTGGAATTTGTTAACCCATGTCGGGCCGACGGGTGGTCAAAAAAAATTTTGGGTCCAAATTTTGTCCGATTTTACGGAATTCTGCTTTGGCTTTAAAGAAAGCCTCAAAAAAAATTTTGTTGAGTTCCATTAACCCATTGCGGCCCAACAGCTTTTTATAGGTTTTTTCAATACTTTACTCTAAATTCGAAACGGTTTGACCAATTGATTTCAAATTTTGTATACGTGATGCTCCTTGAAAATTGAGTAGACGCTATTAACAGTTTTGGAATTTATTAACCCATGCCGGGCCGACGGGTGGTCAAAAAAAAATTTGGGTTCAAATTTTGTCCGATTTTATGAAATTCTGCTTTGGCTAAAAAGAAAACCCACAAAAAAATTTTATTGACTTGCATTAACCCATTAGGGCCCAACAGCTTTTTATAGGTTTTTTCAATACCTAACTCTAAATTAAAAACGGTTTGACCGATTTTCTTCAAATTTTGTATACGTGCTCCCCTGTGAGAATTGAGTTGACACTATTAACAGATGTGGAATTTGTTAACCCATGTCGGCCCGACGGTTGGTCAAAATAATTTTGGAAGATAATATTGTCAAAATTTGCGAAGTACTGCTTTGACTAAAAAGAAAGCTTCAAAAAATTTTGTTGAGTGATTTGGAAGCAAATTACGTCCATTTTTGCGTAATACTGCTTTGCCCAAAGAGAAAGTGTAGTTCCGTTAACCCAGTGGGGCACAGTGGCTTTTAATAGATTTTTGCGTTACTTAACTCTAAATTAGAAGCGATTTGACCGGTTTTCCTCAAATTTTATATGTGTGAAACAACTTGAAAATAGAGTTGAATCTGCTAACAGTCGGTCCTACGATTGTTCAAAAAAAATTTTTTGGAAGTAAATTACGTCAAAATATGGAAAGTAGTTTGTACTGCTTTGAATTACAGAAAGTTTCAAAAATTACTATAACATTATTCTTTTTAAAACCTAGAAAAATGGTTTTAAAAAGATTGCTTTCATTCATTTTAAAATTTACATGTGTAAACCGAGTGTAATTTTTGTGTTAACTTTTTGCAGTAACATCAACTTCAATTAAACCTCCATTGAGAGGCGCAGCAACGCGCACCGGGTATTAGCTAGTATAATATAAGTTTAGAATATAATTTATTTTCTTAAAAAGTAAAAAAAAAACGAGGAAGAGTGTAGTAGAGTAGACTGTGTCAACTCTGGGATACCCGTATGACCGTAACATATACATTATATCATCCGGTTAATTACTTTTGGCAAAATTTCAAACATACAGCAGGGGGGTAGATCATTAATAAAATATTTTAGGTCAGTACCAGGAGAAACTGAAACCAATAGACATATTGACGTACAGCCGTATAAAAATTGTACGTCGTATGCTTTAATTTAGATAAAATAAATATTTAATTATCTACTCCTTTCATCTACTATTTTTCAAGAGGCGGTGTGGTGTAGCTGTAAAAAGAGTACTTCATTCGTATACAAATAGGTATAATATAAAGTAAAATAAAGAATTCAGAACATGAATTTACGAGAGCAACCAAAATACGCGTAACGCGTATTTTTATTTTACATTTGTAGTAAAAATTTCATATTATATTATTGAAATGTAGTGCTTATTTGCCTATGTAGCTACTAAATTTAAAAATGGAATAAGGAGAGGAAAAAGTCATCAATCAAACATATCTATATAAATTTTAAAATTGTGGTTTTAAAAAAAATCTCGACTTCTGTTAACTTAACTATTATTTTGTATTTTGGCAGCTTCAATATAATATAATACTAAGTACTAAACTTATTTACTTATGAATTATGATAGGTATGTTAAATTTTGTTGTACATATTATGCTCTATGAATAAGCTTTTTAATTAGGATACAGAATACATCATCATCAAATTTTCAGAACATTATATATTAGAACACTATTTATATTTAGAATGTAAATCGCTTTTTTTGTGTAATAACTGTACAAAATTATACTCTATTTATAGCGCGTTAAGCTACAGGAATAAAATTCAAAAATACTTAAAAACGTTTTTATAATTGAAAATATTATAAATTTTTTTTTAATATGGAAATTTCAAACGCAAGAACTGTTGCCATAAATTTTAGTATGCATAGGAAAAAAAAAATAAAAATAATAGTCTAAAATAAATTATACAAAACGGATTTTTTATGTAAATTTAAAATCACAAAAAGCTCGAATTTCGAGCACAGGGCGTTACTAGTTATTACTTAATACATAACATGCCAAGAAGTTTAATATTTTTAAAGAAAACAAAAAAAAATTATATTATAAATAAAAATAAAAATAGGTAACTCTCAGTGTTTTACTTTAAATCAAATGAGAAGAATAAATTTAAAAACTAATTTTTTTGTGTAAAGTAAAAATTATATTATTTTATTTTATACTAGCTGTTGTCCCGTCACAGAATGACGGAAGGTTAAATTTAAAGAAGAACTTTTTCTAATTAAAAACTATTTTTAATTTCATTATTTACATTATGTTAAAAGTACATTATGTTAAATAAAATTGCAACCGTAACATTTTATATAACGCATATTATGCTTCGATTCTAGTAATAGGTACACAAAAAATAAATAAATGACTCATATAATTTCTTCTTGTATCTTAAAAACTTGAAGATGAATAAGTTAGTTAGTCTACTTTTTATATGTTTCGTGTTTATAAAATTTTGGGGTCGTTAGTTCAAATCCCTTCTTGGTATAATTTTTTTTTAATTTCAATTATTATTTTTTTTTTATTTAAGTGAGTACTTGCTTAAATTAAATAAATTAATAAAAGATTTAAAGATTTTTTATAGGTTTATTTTGTTTCAATAATGATCTATTTCTCCATTCATTAATGTTTTGTATATTATATTTTTAAAAAATGTTGCTATACATTCTATATCGTTTCCTTTGTTTCGATTCAAATCGGAATACTTGTTTGTTGCTAACATTCTACAATGTGTACTCAACATGCTAAATAATGTATCTATTATTTAAATTTACGAAAATTGTATTAAATAAATGTTGATTTTTGAATTGAGTTTTGCAATATCACAAATTATAAATTTTATTTGAAATTTTTTAATATACCTAACCTAACTAAGTTCAAAAAAAATTTATTTTGTTTGGTTTTTATAGTGCATTGAACTCAGGTATTGTATACCCGAATCCACCTTCCCAACCGTTAGTCGTTACGTTACATTATTTTTTTCCATTTTTAACTTTTTTTAAATAGATAAATAAATAAAAGTTTATGAAGGAAAGGATGAGAGATAGTTGAGAGCGAGATGAGGGCAATCTTTGAAATTACTTTAATACATTGCTTGGTTTATTTGGTTAAGCAAACCAAGCAATGCATAAAGCATACATTGGGCTTTCGCCCTTATTTCAGATTTGTACTGAAAATTATTAAGACTTACTACACAAATGTGCCTGTGAAGCATTGTATTCTTAGTTTTTATTTACAAAATGTCTTACTATTTATTTAAAATTTCCAGAAAATCTTCTGCGATTTTTAAAACTGAAATAAAATTATTCATATACTAATAAATAAATTTCATTTCAAAAAAAATTTTTTTTTTTTTGTTGAAAATTAATAAAATATTTTTTGGCCTGCTTATGATAATTTATGATATTTTATTTTCTAAAATAAAGCACATCCAACAAAACATTAATATTTTATTTTTTTATAATTGAACACATCTAACAAAACACATTTAATTGAATGCGTTTGTTACACCTCATTTTAGACAAATATATTAATAATAATTATTGTTACATTAAATGTTATTTTACAAAAAAATTCATGTAATATAATCTAAATTTAATTTAATTGAACTTAATATATAGAGGATTATGAAAGCTAAAAACACTTTCGTAAACACTTGCTACGATCTGATCTATATTCTTATTCGTAAACAACCAATCTATTTGGGTCATTACATTAGTTGTGCCTTGATCAGCAGATAAAACGGAACATAACCCTATTTCCCTCAAGTACTCCGCCACTAAATTATTTGGAACATGTCTTAAATCTATGTTAAAATCACCAAGAACAATTAAATTATTTGTCGATAATACTCCGTTACGCTCAAGTATGTTTGCAATACCTTCCTTTAAACTTGTTATAGAGCAGGAAATAGATTTATATATGAGAAGTACTACGGTCGCACGGTACCGAAACAAAGAAAACATAAAATAAATATTTTTAAAATTGGTTACAGGATAAATAGAATTAGTTTCCATGTGAAAAACTTAATTTAAATAGCAGTTTCTCACATAGCAAACAATTCCTTTTCCTGCTCCCGTGGCTCTTTGACTATCGTCATTATTTAAGCGAGAAATTTGAGTAAAATTTGGAAAATCAAAGCTATGGTTGACACAAATTCCCTCAATATTCAAAGAGAATATTTCTACAAATAATAATAATTGGGAAGATGAATAAGCTAAATCAGATTTGATTAAAGGGAAATGTTTTGCTAAACCTTGCACATTATGGTAAATGAGTTGATTACTGTAGTTATTTGATAAACAAAAAAGATGGGCAAAGATTGGGGTAAGATATTTATTTTCCTTAAGATTTGTAATCTCTACTTGAACCGGATGATTTGGAAGAGGTATTTTAGGAGGCACAAAATTTCCTACTAAATGCAAACCGTTTGCAGATGTTGCTCTACTGCAAGCTACATACAATGAAGCCCGTGTCATTCCTTTAGTTAAATGAACCGCAACTGAACTATATGTCCCGCCCTGACTTTTATGTCTTGTAATATCTTCCGCAGGAACAACGGGAAATTGTTTTCGATCAATTTGAACCTGTTCGTTCTTACGATATTGGAAGGATTTGGTACAAATAGAAATTGGTGTACACGAAGCATCAATAGTACAAGTTTGAATAGATCTAGCTTTGCGACCAACGAAATTATCGCAAAAATCTATCCAAAGTAAAATCGGCTTTAATTCATTATTATATGTCTTCATCATAACGTGTTTTAAAACTCCGGTAGCTCCATTTACTAAGCTACCGGAGTTTTAAGGGTTCGAGTACCTGCCATACAACTTCTAATTTTATATGAGCATTACTCTATACCTATGAAAGCTGCGTGTCTGAAATTTTGCAAGAAGTAGTTTAGTATAATGGCCAAAGTTACTGCAAAATTTGGTTGGTCTACTGCAGAGGGTTCGAGTAGCTGCCATACAACTCCTTCTTTTATATGAGCTTTACACTACACCTGATGAAGCTGGTTGTCTAAAATTTTGCAAAAAATAGTTTAGTGTAATGGCCAAAGTTACTGCAAAATTTAGTTGGTCTACTGCTGAGGGTTCGAGTAGCTGCCATACAACTCCTTCTTTTATATGAGGATTACACTACACTAAATGAAGCTGGGTGTCTGAAATTTTGCAAAAAATAGTTTAGTGTAATGGCCAAAGTTACTGCAAAATTTAGTTGGTCTACTGCTGAGGATTCAAGTAGCTGCCATACAACTCCTTCTTTTATATGAGGATTACACTGCACCAAATGAAGCTGGGTGTCTGAAATTTTGCCAAAAATAGTTTCGTGTAATGGCCAAAGTTACTGCAAAATTTGGTTGGTCTACTGCAAAGGGTTCGAGTAGCTGCCATACAACTCCTTCTTTTATATGAGTATTACTCTTAATTAATTAACCGGATAATAATATAATGTATATGTTACGGTCATACGGGTATCCCAGAGTTGACACAGTCTACTCTACTACACTCTTCCTCGTTTTATGAATAAAATTAAAATACCAAAAAAAAAAAAAAAAAAGAAAATTAAATAACAATATGTATTTCTTCATATTGTATGTTCCCAGGGTTACCAACAGGGTATTTTTACCCTGGAGACTCCAGTTTTTCAACTAATATTCCAGTCTCCAGGTTTTGTGAAAATTTTACCATTTTTTGCAAAATTAAAAAATTTTAAAGTTAAAATCTTCACATGACCAATAGATGTCACTTTATTTAGATTTTGTTATTAATTTTTAATGGGTTTTTATATTTCTTTGTTGATTCGTTGTGTAACTGGGATTATTTGACAGCCAACTGTGTGTTGTTTTTGAATATTCATTGTTGTTAAATGTTCTTGCTGATGCTGTTTGTTTTTAAACTGTTTACAAAAAGAAGAATTTAATTTGGATTTGTAAGTACACAATTCATTATTTTAAATTAAGAATTTACTAGTGCGAAATTAAAAATTTAATTTACAAATAATCTCAAAAATAAATTTTAATATGGATTGTGAGGATTTTTTGAATTGGATTAAAAAAGATGATCAAAAAGCTTTGGTATCATGTGTACCTAAACAAAATAAATATAACTTTAAAAAGTGAGAAATAATTGATACCGTAAAATTGGCTTAAAAAAAACTTTTCTGTTATTTGATATTTGAATATATTTTATTTTAACTTTCTTAACATAACAAACTATTCAATATGCAATAAGAAATAACTAGAAATAACTAGGGAATAACATTTTTCTTTTAAAATATAGTTTTAATTTCATTTAATGACTGACCTTATATATAAGAATAAAAAAAAAATTAAATACTTTAAATTGTGATGTATATAACATAATACATAATATACATTATTATATAACTAGCAGTTGGCCCGTCACAGAATGACGAAAGGTCAATTGAAAGAAGAACTTTTTCTAATAAGGAACTATTTCTAATTTAATTATATACATATATATACATATATTGTATATTAATATCATATTCTTAAATGAAATCGCAACCGTAACTCCATCTAATAATATTTTGTATACATATTTAAAAAAAATATTGCTATACATAGTTTTGACAACCATTGCTTAGATTCAAATCGAAATATTTGTTTGTTGCTAACATTCTACCCAACATGCTAAAATGTTAAAATGAGTTTTGCTTTATTTATAAATTTGGAATTATAAACTTTTTGTTTGGTTTCTATGGTGCTGACTGCTGGGCTTGGTGCATCGAACTCAAGTATTGTACACCAGAAGCCACTAACCTCTACACCATTTCTTTCCATTTTTAGCTTTTTTTAAATAAAAAAAATAATTAAAAGGAATTATGATGAAAAGATGCAGGGATAAGAGGGAGATGATGGAACTTTGACGGAACTTTGAGGGAACTTTGATTGCATTGCTTGGTTTATTTGCTTTTCAATACAAGCAATGCAACAAAGCGCACATTGGTTATTTCAGATTTTCACTGAAAATAATTAAGACTTACTACACAATTTTCTTGCTAAGCATAGTTTTCTTAATTTTTATTCACAAAATGTTTTACTATTTATATAAAATTTCCAGAAAATGTTCTGTGAGTTTTAAAAACGTAAATGAACAAATTCATGCATTTAAAATAATTTAATTTCAAAAAAAAAATTTTATTTATTTTTGTTTTTGTTTTTTTTTTTATTAAAAATAAATAAAATATTTTTTGGCCTGCTTATGATAATTTATGATATTTTATTTTCTAAAATAAAACACATTCAACAAAACATTAATATTTTATTTTTTTATAATTGAGCACATCCAACAAAACACATTTAATTGAATGCGTTTGTTACACCTCATTCTAGACAAATATATTAATAATAATAATAATAATAATAATAATAATAATTTTACAAATGAAATAATTTTCAAACAAAATAGGTACATATAAATTTATAACACAAAAAAATATATAATATATACCTACTTATAACATTTGAAAAAAAAAAAAAAATACTTCTAGACTTTTACACAGGAAATATCTTAAATCTGTTTCAAATAAATAATATTTATATATTCGTATAAGGAAACAAAGACTTATCTATCTATCTATCTTCTATCTATCTATCTTCTATCTATCTATCTATCTATCTATCTATCTATCTATATATATAAAAATGAAAGTTTGTTTATTTGTTTGTTTGTTTGTATGTTTGTTTGTAGCGAATAGACTCCTAAACTGCCCAGCCGATTTTCATGAAAATTTGTATATAGGGGTTTTTGGGTACGGAAGGAAATCGTGGCCCAAAAATTTTGCTCTAACGGACCGCCAAGTTGGGGCTGTGGTGCAAGTATTTAAACTTCTTTGTTCTAAAATGAAAACGGTTTGACCGATTGACTTCAAATTTTGTATACGTGATGCTCTTTGAGAATTGAGTAGACGCTATTAACAGTTTTGGAATTTGTTAACCCATGTCGGGCCGACGGGTGGTCAAAAAAAATTTTGGGTCCAAATTTTGTCCGATTTTATGAAATTCAGCTTTGGCTTAAAAGCAAACCCCAAAAAAAATTTTGGTGAGTTCCATTAACCCATTGCGGCCCAACAGCTTTTTATAGGTTTTTTCAATACTTTACTCTAAATTCGAAACGGTTTGACCGATTGACTTCAAATTTTGTATACGTGATGCTCTTTGAGAATTGAGTAGACGCTATTAACAGTTTTGGAATTTGTTAACCCATGTCGGGCCGACGGGTGGTCAAAAAAAATTTTGGGTCCAAATTTTGTCCGATTTTACGGAATTCTGCTTTGGCTTTAAAGAAAGCCTCAAAAAAAATTTTGTTGAGTTCCATTAACCCATTGCGGCCCAACAGCTTTTTATAGGTTTTTTCAATACTTTACTCTAAATTCGAAACGGTTTGACCAATTGATTTCAAATTTTGTATACGTGATGCTCCTTGAAAATTGAGTAGACGCTATTAACAGTTTTGGAATTTATTAACCCATGCCGGGCCGACGGGTGGTCAAAAAAAAATTTGGGTTCAAATTTTGTCCGATTTTATGAAATTCTGCTTTGGCTAAAAAGAAAACCCACAAAAAAATTTTATTGACTTGCATTAACCCATTAGGGCCCAACAGCTTTTTATAGGTTTTTTCAATACCTAACTCTAAATTAAAAACGGTTTGACCGATTTTCTTCAAATTTTGTATACGTGCTCCCCTGTGAGAATTGAGTTGACACTATTAACAGATGTGGAATTTGTTAACCCATGTCGGCCCGACGGTTGGTCAAAATAATTTTGGAAGATAATATTGTCAAAATTTGCGAAGTACTGCTTTGACTAAAAAGAAAGCTTCAAAAAATTTTGTTGAGTGATTTGGAAGCAAATTACGTCCATTTTTGCGTAATACTGCTTTGCCCAAAGAGAAAGTGTAGTTCCGTTAACCCAGTGGGGCACAGTGGCTTTTAATAGATTTTTGCGTTACTTAACTCTAAATTAGAAGCGATTTGACCGGTTTTCCTCAAATTTTATATGTGTGAAACAACTTGAAAATAGAGTTGAATCTGCTAACAGTCGGTCCTACGATTGTTCAAAAAAAATTTTTTGGAAGTAAATTACGTCAAAATATGGAAAGTAGTTTGTACTGCTTTGAATTACAGAAAGTTTCAAAAATTACTATAACATTATTCTTTTTAAAACCTAGAAAAATGGTTTTAAAAAGATTGCTTTCATTCATTTTAAAATTTACATGTGTAAACCGAGTGTAATTTTTGTGTTAACTTTTTGCAGTAACATCAACTTCAATTAAACCTCCATTGAGAGGCGCAGCAACGCGCACCGGGTATTAGCTAGTATAATATAAGTTTAGAATATAATTTATTTTCTTAAAAAGTAAAAAAAAAACGAGGAAGAGTGTAGTAGAGTAGACTGTGTCAACTCTGGGATACCCGTATGACCGTAACATATACATTATATCATCCGGTTAATTACTTTTGGCAAAATTTCAAACATACAGCAGGGGGGTAGATCATTAATAAAATATTTTAGGTCAGTACCAGGAGAAACTGAAACCAATAGACATATTGACGTACAGCCGTATAAAAATTGTACGTCGTATGCTTTAATTTAGATAAAATAAATATTTAATTATCTACTCCTTTCATCTACTATTTTTCAAGAGGCGGTGTGGTGTAGCTGTAAAAAGAGTACTTCATTCGTATACAAATAGGTATAATATAAAGTAAAATAAAGAATTCAGAACATGAATTTACGAGAGCAACCAAAATACGCGTAACGCGTATTTTTATTTTACATTTGTAGTAAAAATTTCATATTATATTATTGAAATGTAGTGCTTATTTGCCTATGTAGCTACTAAATTTAAAAATGGAATAAGGAGAGGAAAAAGTCATCAATCAAACATATCTATATAAATTTTAAAATTGTGGTTTTAAAAAAAATCTCGACTTCTGTTAACTTAACTATTATTTTGTATTTTGGCAGCTTCAATATAATATAATACTAAGTACTAAACTTATTTACTTATGAATTATGATAGGTATGTTAAATTTTGTTGTACATATTATGCTCTATGAATAAGCTTTTTAATTAGGATACAGAATACATCATCATCAAATTTTCAGAACATTATATATTAGAACACTATTTATATTTAGAATGTAAATCGCTTTTTTTGTGTAATAACTGTACAAAATTATACTCTATTTATAGCGCGTTAAGCTACAGGAATAAAATTCAAAAATACTTAAAAACGTTTTTATAATTGAAAATATTATAAATTTTTTTTTAATATGGAAATTTCAAACGCAAGAACTGTTGCCATAAATTTTAGTATGCATAGGAAAAAAAAAATAAAAATAATAGTCTAAAATAAATTATACAAAACGGATTTTTTATGTAAATTTAAAATCACAAAAAGCTCGAATTTCGAGCACAGGGCGTTACTAGTTATTACTTAATACATAACATGCCAAGAAGTTTAATATTTTTAAAGAAAACAAAAAAAAATTATATTATAAATAAAAATAAAAATAGGTAACTCTCAGTGTTTTACTTTAAATCAAATGAGAAGAATAAATTTAAAAACTAATTTTTTTGTGTAAAGTAAAAATTATATTATTTTATTTTATATTATTGTTACATTAAATGTTATTTTACAAAAAAATTCATGTAATATAATCTAAATTTAATTTAATTGAACTTAATATATAGAGGATTATGAAAGCTAAAAACACTTTCGTAAACACTTGCTACGATCTGATCTATATTCTTATTCGTAAACAACCAATCTATTTGGGTCATTACATTAGTTGTGCCTTGATCAGCAGATAAAACGGAACATAACCCTATTTCCCTCAAGTACTCCGCCACTAAATTATTTGGAACATGTCTTAAATCTATGTTAAAATCACCAAGAACAATTAAATTATTTGTCGATAATACTCCGTTACGCTCAAGTATGTTTGCAATACCTTCCTTTAAACTTGTTATAGAGCAGGAAATAGATTTATATATGAGAAGTACTACGGTCGCACGGTACCGAAACAAAGAAAACATAAAATAAATATTTTTAAAATTGGTTACAGGATAAATAGAATTAGTTTCCATGTGAAAAACTTAATTTAAATAGCAGTTTCTCACATAGCAAACAATTCCTTTTCCTGCTCCCGTGGCTCTTTGACTATCGTCATTATTTAAGCGAGAAATTTGAGTAAAATTTGGAAAATCAAAGCTATGGTTGACACAAATTCCCTCAATATTCAAAGAGAATATTTCTACAAATAATAATAATTGGGAAGATGAATAAGCTAAATCAGATTTGATTAAAGGGAAATGTTTTGCTAAACCTTGCACATTATGGTAAATGAGTTGATTACTGTAGTTATTTGATAAACAAAAAAGATGGGCAAAGATTGGGGTAAGATATTTATTTTCCTTAAGATTTGTAATCTCTACTTGAACCGGATGATTTGGAAGAGGTATTTTAGGAGGCACAAAATTTCCTACTAAATGCAAACCGTTTGCAGATGTTGCTCTACTGCAAGCTACATACAATGAAGCCCGTGTCATTCCTTTAGTTAAATGAACCGCAACTGAACTATATGTCCCGCCCTGACTTTTATGTCTTGTAATATCTTCCGCAGGAACAACGGGAAATTGTTTTCGATCAATTTGAACCTGTTCGTTCTTACGATATTGGAAGGATTTGGTACAAATAGAAATTGGTGTACACGAAGCATCAATAGTACAAGTTTGAATAGATCTAGCTTTGCGACCAACGAAATTATCGCAAAAATCTATCCAAAGTAAAATCGGCTTTAATTCATTATTATATGTCTTCATCATAACGTGTTTTAAAACTCCGGTAGCTCCATTTACTAAGCCATCTTGTGTACCTATATTTATGGTAATCATATATTTAGCCGTTGTTTTTAATAGTAAATTAAAGGGAAGACCGGCTGATTCCGAAGTTTTAAAAGATGTGACCTGTTCAGGAAGATTGGCTCTCACTTTATCTAAAGCTCTAGATATTATTAGTTCAGTTGAGATACTATTTAATTTAAAGGTATTATAATTATCAACGGCTGCATTAGATACGAAAAGGTGTATGGTTTCTAATGGTATATTATTTGGTTCCCTATTTGTAACAGATCTAAAAAGTGCGATGTCGTCCGTGGTTAATTTTCCTTTTGCTAAGTTATTTAAAATCTGTGTAAACGGAAGATCAGATCTCTGCCTCATTATTTCAGTTAATTCGAAATATTTAAAACAATCCCAAAGAGGATTACCAGTTAAAGATGAATATGGGTTTGAACTATTTGGAGCAAAAATCCATCTATCCCCAACCGAGGGTAATTGCCGCAAATCTCCTAAAACCAAAACCGATAAACCTCCAAAAGAAAGGGTGCTTTTAAAAATTTGTTCTAGGCGAGCATCTAAAATACCAAACATTTTCGATCCTACCATTGAAATTTCATCCATAATAATTAGTTTAAGATTCATATATGCTCTAAAGAGGGAATTGCAGGTATTACTACTAAGTGGAATGAGTTCTCTACCTAATTGATTTAACGGAAACAAAAAAGCGGAATGCAATGTTACACCCTGAATATTAAAAGCCGCTTTACCGGTTGGTGCGCATAATAAAATTTTTATAGTTTCAGTTTCTCCTGGTACTGACCTAAAATATTTTATTAATGATTGATATATAGCCTGAATTAATCTACTTTTACCTACACCTGCACCACCGCTAACAAATTCGAAAAAAATTTTGTTTTCCCTAAAGTTATTTAAAATATGGGTTAAGAAAAGGAATTGCTTTTGGTTTAAAGTTCTAACAAATTCTAAAAAATCATTTTCTGGAAATTCTTGGGGTAAATTAATGGCACCATAAACATAATCACTAACAGAATCAACAATTAAAGGAATATCGTCTACTGGCTCTTGAACTCCAAAGGCCCTAAATTCTTCATCTATATCATGAGAATCTTCGTGAATACTATCGCTATTTTCTGCTAATTCGCGAAGAGCTGTGTTTAACTCTTCGTCTGTCTCAAACGCATTAAACTTTTTTCTATTTTTATAATAATGTTTAAATTAATTAAATATGTCTCTTCATTGCGAATTCCGCGAGACACAGATCACTTAACTCATCTGGCCGTTGAACATAATGATCTAACATTGAGTGTGAGAATATTTCGGTTGATTCAGGATTAGCTGCTGCTAGTAATTCTAATTCAGCTTTGGATTTTAACATTCGGGTTCTTTCCTGCAGAGGAACAGTGTTAATATATACCTCAGAATTACTACATTCAGACATATGCATACCGAGAATATTATACGTAGCTTCTTGAGCTGAAATTTCCGATGCATTTATAAAAGTTTTGCCTATTGCCTTCAAATTTTCTTTGACAGATAAGTTGTCTGCTTGTATTTCCTCAACTGCATCCCTCATGAGTCTTGACATTCTCCTATCTGATTTATTAATGTACTTTACAATATAACTGACACAAGCATAGAGGCCTAAGATATACTGAATATCCATATTAGCTCTATGTAAACTCAGCATAAGAGGTTAAATGGATTTATGAGAATTTCTGTCGGTAAACGTTTCAAAAATACCGTTGTCTTAGATATCCTTGATCGAATTGCTAATAAGTAGTTTTCTTTTGTCATAAGTATATCGGAATAGTCAAGAAAATCACTAAAAGTTAGAACATTGTTTGGAATATTAGAATTAAGAAAATTTTTGATTTTTAAATAATTTTCCTTAACAGTTTGATTTACATTTCCTGGCTCTAAGGGGTCTCAAATAACCGTTGCGTCCATAGGGGGAAATGGCATATTATACCAACAGTATGACTGTCCACTAAACTCGCGATAACAGTTACGACTATGTGTATGTTTTTGATAATCAATGAATGTTGAAATTTCTTCAATTGAGCTATCGCAAGAAACAAACCTGTCAATGAAACTAGTCACGTTTTGATAACTTTCTGGGTTATTACGATCTAATATTGGGGCATCATTTAACCAGTACATACCGTGTACGTTGTTGAAACTTTATACGATAATAAAATTTAATAACAAAATGACTTTCAAATATTCACGTGGAATTTTTAAATAGCTTTAAAAGAGTTCGAAAACGATGATCAAAATACCTAGCACAAGTTACTGGATCTTCCCTTACTAATCTAGCCTTTTCTCTATATTCTAAATTTTGGACTTCTAGCAATTTTACTATAATCTATCGATCTAACTGACGAATTTATTTCTCTAGTAAATAGTTGGAAAAGATAATTCTTCCGAATTCTCATCAAATAAAATAGATAAAGGACGTTGACCCTCACCTGGAGCGAGTGCTATATTTTCAAGGGGAACATTTTCTAACAATGTTTCTTGGCCTCCGGGATTAACATTTTCTATTTCTAAAGCATCAACATTTAGGTCAGGTAGTTCGTCACGTTCTTGAAATAACAATTGTGCTGTTTGCATATCTTTTTACGCAGCAACAAATGGAACTTCTGAGTTTTGGTCGACTATTCTAAAATTTCCTATCCAATTAGGTGAAATTTCGATACCCTCAGAAACATATAATGGCTTTGTTATTAAATATTGAATAGCAGTATAAATTCGAAGAGGCCTAATTGTTTCGCAAATATAATTATGGTTAAAGGACATGAAAAAGGGAAACGGGGATATTAACAACTTGACCTTTAATGCAACATTGTTTTTCATGTCATAAGCTACATATCCGCATAAAGGGAATTGGAGGGGCTATTAATCTTTCTTCCAAACACGAAAGATTTCTTAAAGGTTCTGGAACTGTGCGAAAATCTAAACCATTATAAAGACAAAGTGTTGGAATTTCCCTTGGAAACAGATGTTTTACAAGTAAAACAAAATTTATATTCACTTTGGTGACTACAAAATACCTTATTTGCAAAGGCTTCAGTGAATTTAGCTCTAATACTTTGTTTGGATAAAGTGTGAATGGATTCAGAAAACCAAAGTCCCCCACAGCAACAACAAATATTTGTCGGACCTTCTTTTATAATTTTATTATAATTAGCCTTAATTCTATCGTAATATCTAATTCTTTCAGCAAAGCGATACCGGTTTGTTTCCTCCACATCCATTTCTGCCCGAATGTCAATATTTCGCTGTGATTGTCGTTGAGTTTCAGCTAATCTATTTTCTTCGTTGAGGCGATATACTTGAGTCCGATTTCGAGTAAGATTTTGTGATCTTTCAAAATTATGAGAAATTATTGTACGACTTCTTTGCTGTCTTAAAGCATATTGATTTCTTTCATTTGTTCTATAATTCATTCGCCTCAACGAAATTCGCTTCATTTTCTCGTCTAATTCTGTGTTCTTCGCTATTTCTTTCTTGCTCTATTTCTCGTAAAATTGAATTTTCTCTTCTTAGCCTGGGATCTTGAGTGATCCTTTCCTGCTCAATTCCACATAAAATCTCATTTTCACGCCTGGCTCTGTGTTGCTCACTATTTACTTTTTGCTCCATCCGTCTTAAAAGTGGATCTTCTCTTCTTAGCATGTGTTCTTGAGTGTTCCTTTTCTGCTCCAATTCTCTTAAAATTGGATCTTCTCTTCTTAGGCTGTGATCTTTAGTATTCCTTTCCTGTTCCAATTCTCTTAAAATTGGATCTTCTCTTCTTAGCATGTGATCTTGAGTGTTCCTTTCCTGCTCCAATTCTCTTAAAATTGGATCTTCTCTTCTTAGGCTGTGACCATGAGTGTTCCGATCTTGCTCAATCCTATTCAAGACTTCATTTCCTCTCCTTGTTCTATGATTCTGGGTATTCAGCTGTTGTTCTCTCTGCCTGGCTTCTGCGTTTTGTCTCCGCGTTATATGCTGTACTCTATTTTGAATTCGATCAGCTATTCTAACTTCAACACTTTCTCGTCGTAATTGTTGTTCAGCCATATTTTGTAAATGACGCTAGTTATACGATTTTTTGTCGTTTTAGGCATTTAAAAAAAATAAAAGTTTAAATACGATATATACCGTAAAGCAAGATCAGAAAAAAATGGGTTTGAAAAATAAAAAAATTTTAAAAATCTAAAACTCAAGTCAAATTCAAAAATGCTCAAATTCTCAAATTGACTTCAAATATAATATCTCTGTATATAAAATTTAAAATTAAAAAATATAATCTAAACTACAGATTCAATATAATAAAATAATATAGTTTAAATTAATATCTAAGTATGTATAAAAAGGTAAAAGCAAAAAATATATTATCAAAGTAAGATTACTCTACATAGAATAAAATATCTAAATATATAAAAATTACAAACAAAAAATATTTGATCAAAATTAGATTCAATTTTATAATAACATATAATAGTAGATAAAATTATATACTAATATATATATATATATATATACATATATATATATATATATATATATATATTTATATACGGTTATTTTAAAAATTTTTAAATATGGAGAATTTTTATTCAAAAAGAAATTTTATTTTTAACCAAAATATCAATTTTAAAAAAAATTTAATTATTTCTGAGCTAAGAAAAATTACAATGCTAAAGCTTTTCAAAGATATCAAATTTAAAAGTTAAAAAATAAACTTTAATCTCAAAAAATTGATACGTTTGATAAAAAATGCTTGTTTTCATGTAAATATCAAGTTTAACGGTTTTTAGAATATCAATATTAATATGTTACAATTTCGGTTTAATTAAGTTATCATAAATTTAAAAACCCTAAATTGAGTTACAAATTGAAAGGTATTCAAAATAAAAAGTTTGTTTTATTTTTTATTTTTACATTTCTGTGTACTCGTATATAAATATAAGTTATAACTGCTTAATATTAATTTGAAATGGTATTGTAACTTTTTCAAACTTTTTACCCAAAACTAATAATTTAAACAATGCAAAAATTTAATACCTGTAACAAGTCATACCTTAATAAAGAACATTTGCACATACACTAAATAAAAAATTTAAAATGTAATATGAAGAAGTTCATGTAAAAAATTTCTAACTATTTAATAATATGAATAGTGTCTTGATTTAAAAATTCTCACTTTCAAACTTTCAACACTTTAAGTAGTAGTTGCGTCTATTTTCACAATAAAATTTTAATAATTTAGTCACAAATATTAAAAACACCCTAAATAAGCTTAAACGTATTTAGTAATTAATATTTTAAATTGTAAAAACCAAATCAAAATCAAAAATTGTTAATTTTTACTAATGTATGTCAAAAGAATAAATTTCCAAAAGACCTTCCAGTAGGAATTATAAAACACTTAAAAATGCTCTTTTCATGTAAATTACAAGATTAAGTATTTTTAGAATCCTAAATAATAATTATAAAGAGGTAAATTTCTTTTATACCTAACTGATAAACGGGATATTTTTTTCCAACTTTTTACCCAACACTAATAATTTAAATAATGTAAAAATTTAATACCTGTAGTTATACTTTAATAAGAAACATTTGCACACCCACTAATTAAAAAATTTAAAATGAAATAGGTTCAAATAAAAAAAATTCTAATAATTTAATAATATGAGTAGTCTCTTGACTTAAGAATTTTCACTTTTAAACTTTCAACACTTTAAGTATTAATTGTGCCTTTTTTCACAACAAAATGTAAAAAATTTAGTCACAAATATTTAGAAAACCTTAAATAAGCTTAAACGTATTTAGTCATTAATATTTGGCTGCTCTTTTTACACTGTCGCATAAATTTTTTGATTTTAATTTAACCGAAATCTCCTCACAAACGTCAACCTGTGGGCGACCGAATCTAAAGCTAAAGTTTTGCCAGTAAAACATATAGAAATAAAAATAGTTAACTTCCTGTTTCATACTAAACTTATCTACAAATATTTGATGTAATATTTTAATATTAAGACGCGAGTCCAAATAAGTTATTTTTTTCCACCATAATAAGTCTCTTTTGTCGGCAAACTTCTCATAAATTCAAATAGTTTGCTGGTTAGTGCTTCAGGTTTTGCATGAGCCTTCGAATTAAATCCACGATGATCAACAGGCGTTTTAACTGCTGCTTGTAAAGCGGCAAATCGATTTATTTCTGCACATGTTATTTCAAAATCTGACATAAGGCCTTCTTACAAATTTCAACTCGCCCGTTTTTGTTATTTCCATAAAATTTAAAGATAATTGATTTTGGCTTGGATTTGGGATCATCCAAACCTAATCTTGAAAGACTTCACACAACTGATTTCGCTTCAATAAAAAATTAAGCAAAATTTCTTTTTCATTCTTCGTAGCATGACTACGAAATCTTTCATGCATTAATTTTCGACAGTTTTCATTTATTTTTTCATAACATTTGAGCCTTTTACATCTACCAATAATCTATTTTATTAACACCAAATTATATTATTTATTCAAAAAATTAACCAGGTCTTATCCGCATATGTTTGAATATTTATACCCGTATGACTATATAGTCCAAGGGTATAATAAATTTGCCATTACGTTTGTGACACAGAGAAGGTGAGGGGGTAGATATAGACTCAAGTGTGTGGATTTGATCAGAATCGAAAAATAAATCTATTTAGCTATGTATGTCCGTCATCACGATAACTCAAAAAGTAAAGGAGCTAGGATTATGAAATTTTCACAAATTCGTTTTTATGCTAAAACCGGAATCGCTATTTAAATCCAGCCATTTTGGTCCACGGGTTCGAGTACCTGCCATACAACTTCTAATTTATGAGCATTACTCTACACCTAATAAAGCTGAATGTTTGAAATTTTGCCAAAAGTAATTAACCGGATGATATAATGTATATGATACGGTCATACAGGTATCCCAGAGTTGACACAGTCTATTCTACTACACTCTTCCTCGTTTTTTGCTGAAATAGTATCATCTCTCCACATAGACGCCCGCAAGATTTTTTCCAGGGGAGGGCAAAACAAAAATTTCTTAATAACCAATAAAAAAAATTTAATAAAAGAATTTCATTTATTCATTTTCCTTCTCATAAAATATAAAAATATAAAAACATTAATCATATTAATTTTAATCATAAAAAAAGAAATTGCAACCTCCTCTTCTCTAACCCAAAACGAATTAGAACGTTTATAAAATATCCACCTTGCATTTCGTCTATTATATGACGATGGACACTCATCATGCAAAGGCCATCCAGTCTATTCTCTGCCATAGTTGATCGCAACCAGGTTTTAACCCTGCGTAGAGTACTGAATGACCTCTCTACTGTACAAGACGTCGCTGGTAGTGTTAGTGCAAGAGTAATTGCCAAAAAAACCGAAGGATAAAATACCGATGAATACTGTTATAAATCTAAGAAGCTAAGATTTTCAATTTCTTTTATTGGTTTATCTTTCCAAACGGTAGCATCTGCTGTAAAATTTTCCAAAAAACAACCATACTTATTCTGAATGTTTATTATTGTGTCTTCATATTCCGCTTTTGCTAATTGACGCATATTATTAGGATGTAGCTGAAAAAGTAAATAAGCCGAATCATTCTCTTCAGAAAATCTTGCATTTAAAGATATTATTAACGAATCCAGGTATGGAATGAAAACAGATTTTCAATAATACGATTCAGGTGAATCACATGGTACATTTGACCGATTTTTTTGATTATTTGCAAGACGAGGTAACTTTATTTTAATATTAATTTGTTGAACGTTTTTCTCAACATTTTGCATGACAGAATGAAATTGTTGTTCGGCATTTTCTCGGTGATCCCAAAAAATTATTTTAATTGTGTTAATTTGGTCTTTAACAGAGAATAAGTTTTGCTCAGGTCCTTGAAGAATATTAACAACAGGCTCGAGTTAAGTTGAGTACTGTGCTATAACATGCAAACAGATTATGAAATTTGAAGAACTGCAAACGTGATATAATTGAAAAGCACGTTGTCGAGTGTTAACATTATTTCCTTCTACTGTCAACCGTTGTAGTCCTTCTACGATGGGGCAAAAATGTTGGTGAAAAATTCTAATACTTTTATATTTTGCTGTCCAACGTGTTTCGCAAAAAGGTGGTATACGCGGTATGTACTTTTTTCTCAAAGGACTTTCACGGAAAAAATTAATTACCTCTTTAATAGATGCGGCGGTATTCCGTATTTCTTGAACATTATTAAAATCATTTACAACCAGATTCAGTTTATGATGAAAGATGAAATCTTTCGAAATCATCTCAAGATGAAAGTATTTTGTTAGAAATTGTTATTGCGTCCATACTTTCCAGCGGAACAACTCCTAAGAATTCTTCCCTAATATAATAACCAGTGCTTTTTTTGTCTACAAATCGTATTGCAATTGATAATTGCACAACTCCTGATATATCAGCAGACTCATCAGCGATTACCGAGTAAAAAGCACTACTGTTTATAGCTTGCATAATGTGCTCTCTTAAAATATCTCCACAAAAACTAATAATTTCATTTTGTGTTCTGTGCGATAAGTATTTTGCATTTTTGGCAGATGTTTCCAGATGATTTTTAGCACATTTTCAAAAATTTTTGTAAAAATGTGCCTATATAGCTTCACTCTGTCCGTCCGTCCGTCCGTCCCTTTTTACCTACGATTGACTAAAAAATGTCAGAAATGGATAGGTATTGCAATAAAAATAATTTAATGTTAAAACTTCTTTTCCTAGCCCCTCCCATTACGGAGCTACAGCCCCTAAAGTCGAAAAAAACCCCATATTTAAACAGTTATAATTAGAGTTCTATAAGGTATATTTCCAACCTGAAAACGGTAACAGACAGCTGTTTTTATAAGCTTTACAAATTTTTAAAAACCAATTGTATAGGGTTATCATACGGTACTAAAATTTACCGTTATTTAAAACTAAGTTTTACAAAATTTTTGGTCCCTCATAACTTCGGAACGGCTAAATCTAGAAACTTGAAATTTTGGGAGAAGTTAGATCCTGAGAAATAAGTAAGAGTCAGTTAACAAAATTTTTTTGTCACGTCCCCTCTTTAGGAGCTGTAAGGGGTCGAAAATTTAAATTTTGCTAAAAATTTAGCTTTTAAACGCCTATAACTTGAATACCTGTCAAAATTTTTTTTTATTTTTATACAAAATTGAAAGCTCCAAAACGAAAGTTTCAATAAGTGTCAAAGGTTTTTCTTAATTTTGACTTTGTCCGTCCGTCCGTCCGTATGTTTACAAAAACTTTTACACCGTTTTAAATAGATTAAAGAAATTTTAACCACAGGTAGATATTACAAAAAAAATAATTTCGTAGAAGAATTTTTTTCTGTAGCCCCACCCGTTAAGGAGCTACAGCCCCCGAAAGTTGGAAAAAGCCCTATTTTTAAATTGTTATAACAAGAGTTTCGTTAAGTGTATTTTCAATCTGAAAACGGAAAAAGATAGCTGATTTTATAGGCTTTACAAAAATATAAGGTTAAAATGTATAGGGTTACCATACGGTACTAAAATTTACCATTAAGCTAAACTCAACTTTTGCAAAATTTTTGGCCCACATATCTTCTAAACGGTTCAACCTAGGGTCTTAAAAGTTTGTTTTATTTTTTATTTTTACATTTCTGTGTACTCGTATATAAATATAAGTTATAACTGCTTAATATTAATTTGAAATGGTATTGTAACTTTTTCAAACTTTTTACCCAAAACTAATAATTTAAACAATGCAAAAATTTAATACCTGTAACAAGTCATACTTTAATAAAGAACATTTGCACATACTAAATAAAAAATTTAAAATGTAATATGAAGAAGTTCATGTAAAAAATTTCTAACTATTTAATAATATGAATAGTGTCTTGATTTAAAAATTCTCACTTTCAAACTTTCAACACTTTAAGTAGTAGTTGCGTCTATTTTCACAATAAAATTTTAATAATTTAGTCACAAATATTAAAAACACCCTAAATAAGCTTAAACGTATTTAGTAATTAATATTTTAAATTGTAAAAACCAAATCAAAATCAAAAATTGTTAATTTTTACTAATGTATGTCAAAAGAATAAATTTCCAAAAGACCTTCCAGTAGGAATTATAAAACACTTAAAAATGCTCTTTTCATGTAAATTACAAGATTAAGTATTTTTAGAATCCTAAATAATAATTATAAAGAGGTAAATTTCTTTTATACCTAACTGATAAACGGGATATTTTTTTCCAACTTTTTACCCAACACTAATAATTTAAATAATGTAAAAATTTAATACCTGTAGTTATACTTTAATAAGAAACATTTGCACACCCACTAATTAAAAAATTTAAAATGAAATAGGTTCAAATAAAAAAAATTCTAATAATTTAATAATATGAGTAGTCTCTTGACTTAAGAATTTTCACTTTTAAACTTTCAACACTTTAAGTATTAATTGTGCCTTTTTTCACAACAAAATGTAAAAAATTTAGTCACAAATATTTAGAAAACCTTAAATAAGCTTAAACGTATTTAGTCATTAATATTTGGCTGCTCTTTTTACACTGTCGCATAAATTTTTTGATTTTAATTTAACCGAAATCTCCTCACAAACGTCAACCTGTGGGCGACCGAATCTAAAGCTAAAGTTTTGCCAGTAAAACATATAGAAATAAAAATAGTTAACTTCCTGTTTCATACTAAACTTATCTACAAATATTTGATGTAATATTTTAATATTAAGACGCGAGTCCAAATAAGTTATTTTTTTCCACTATAATAAGTCTCTTTTGTCGGCAAACTTCTCATAAATTCAAATAGTTTGCTGGTTAGTGCTTCAGGTTTTGCATGAGCCTTCGAATTAAATCCACGATGATCAACAGGCGTTTTAACTGCTGCTTGTAAAGCGGCAAATCAATTTATTTCTGCACATGTTATTTCAAAATCTGACATAAGGCCTTCTTACAAATTTCAACTCGCCCGTTTTTGTTATTTCCATAAAATTTAAAGATAATTGATTTTGGCTTGGATTTGGGATCATCCAAACCTAATCTTGAAAGACTTCACACAACTGATTTCGCTTCAATAAAAAATTAAGCAAAATTTCTTTTTCATTCTTCGTAGCATGACTACGAAATCTTTCATGCATTAATTTTCGACAGTTTTCATTTATTATACCCGTATGACTATATAGTCAAAGGGTATAATAAATTTGCCATTACGTTTGTGACGCAGAGAAGGAGGGGGGGTAGATATAGACTCAAGTGTATGGATCGGATCAGAATCGAAAAAAAAATCGATTTAGCTATGTATGTCCGTCCGTCCGTCCGTCCGTCCGTCCGTCCGTCTGTCCGTCTGTCCGTCCGTCCGCACGATAACTCAAAAACTAAAGGAGCTAGGATCTTGAAATTTTCGCAAATTCGTTTTTTTGCAATAGCCGTCATCGCTATTTAAATCCAGCCATTTTGGTCCATGGGTTCGGGTGGCTGCCATACAACTTCTTTTTTTATATGAGTATTTCTCTGTACCTATTACAGCTACGTGTCTGAAATTTTGGCAAAAGTAGTTTAGTTTTATGGCCAAAGTTTCTGCAAAATTTGGTTGGTCTGTTGCAGTGAGTTCGAGTAGCTGCCATACAACTCCTTCTTTTATATGAGCATTACTCTATACCTATTAAAGCTGGGTGTCTGAAATTTTGCCAAAAATAGTTTAGTGTAATGGCCAAAGTTACTGAAAAATTTGGTTAGTCTACTGCAAAGGGTTCGAGTAGTTGCCATACAACTTCTTATTTTATATGAGCATTACTCTATACCTATTAAAGCTGGGTGTCTGAAATTTTGCCAAAAATAGTTTAGTTTTAATGGCCAAAGTTACTGCAAAATTTGGTTGGTCTACTGCAAAGGGTTCGAGTAGCTGCCATACATTTCCTTCTTTTATATGAGCATTATATTTCACCTAATAAAGCTGGTATGTTTGAAATTTTGCCAAAAGTAATTAATGTTTGTAATAATAATGATATAATGTTTATATAACGGTCATACGGGTATCCCAGAGTTGACACAGTCTACTCTACTACACTCTTCCTCGTTTTTTCATAACATTTGAGCCTTTTACATCTACCAATAATCTATTTTATTAACACCAAATTATATTATTTATTCAAAAAATTAACCAGGTCTTATCCGCATATGTTTGAATATTTATACCCGTATGACTATATAGTCCAAGGGTATAATAAATTTGCCATTACGTTTGTGACACAGAGAAGGTGAGGGGGTAGATATAGACTCAAGTGTGTGGATTGGATCAGAATCGAAAAATAAATCTATTTAGCTATGTATGTCCGTCATCACGATAACTCAAAAAGTAAAGGAGCTAGGATTATGAAATTTTCACAAATTCGTTTTTATGCTAAAACCGGAATCGCTATTTAAATCCAGCCATTTTGGTCCACGGGTTCGAGTACCTGCCATACAACTTCTAATTTTATATGAGCATTACTCTACACCTAATAAAGCTGAATGTTTGAAATTTTGCCAAAAGTAATTAACCGGATGATATAATGTATATGTTACGGTCATACAGGTATCCCAGAGTTGACACAGTCTACTCTACTACACTATTCCTCGTTTTTTGCTGGAATAGTATCATCTCTACACATAGACGCCCGCAAGATTTTTTCCAGGGGAGGGCAAAACAAAAATTTCTTAATATCCAATAAAAAAAATTTAATAAAAGAATTTCATTTATTCATTTTCCTTCTCATAAAATATAAAAATATAAAAACATTAATCATATTAATTTTAATCATAAAAAAAGAAATTGCAACCTCCTCTTCTCTAACCCAAAACGAATTAGAACGTTTATAAAATATCCACCTTGCATTTCGTCTATTATATGACGATGGACACTCATCATGCAAAGGCCATCCAGTCTATTCTCTGCCATAGTTGATCGCAACCAGGTTTTAACCCTGCGTAGAGTACTGAATGACCTCTCTACTGTACAAGACGTCGCTGGTAGTGTTAGTGCAAGAGTAATTGCCAAAAAAACCGAAGGATAAAATACCGATGAATACTGTTATAAATCTAAGAAGCTAAGATTTTCAATTTCTTTTATTGGTTTATCTTTCCAAACGGTAGCATCTGCTGTAAAATTTTCCAAAAAACAACCATACTTATTCTGAATGTTTATTATTGTGTCTTCATATTCCGCTTTTGCTAATTGACGCATATTATTAGGATGTAGCTGAAAAAGTAAATAAGCCGAATCATTCTCTTCAGAAAATCTTGCATTTAAAGATATTATTAACGAATCCAGGTATGGAATGAAAACAGATCTTCCATAATACGATTCAGGTGAATCACATGGTACATTTGACCGATTTTTTTGATTATTTGCAAGACGAGGTAACTTTATTTTAATATTAATTTGTTGAACGTTTTTCTCAACATTTTGCATGACAGAATGAAATTGTTGTTCGGCATTTTCTCGGTGATCCCAAAAAATTATTTTAATTGTGTTAATTTGGTTTTTAACAGAGAATAAGTTTTGCTCAGGTCCTTGAAGAATATTAACAACAGGCTCGAGTTAAGTTGAGTACTGTGCTATAACATGCAAACAGATTATGAAATTTGAAGAACTGCAAACGTGATATAATTGAAAAGCACGTTGTCGAGTGTTAACATTATTTCCTTCTACTGTCAACCGTTGTAGTCCTTCTACGATGGGGCAAAAATGTTGGTGAAAAATTCTAATACTTTTATATTTTGCTGTCCAACGTGTTTCGCAAAAAGGTGGTATACGCGGTATGTACTTTTTTCTCAAAGGACTTTCACGGAAAAAATTAATTACCTCTTTAATAGATGCGGCGGTATTCCGTATTTCTTGAACATTATTAAAATCATTTACAACCAGATTCAGTTTATGATGAAAGATGAAATCTTTCGAAATCATCTCAAGATGAAAGTATTTTGTTAGAAATTGTTATTGCGTCCATACTTTCCAGCGGAACAACTCCTAAGAATTCTTCCCTAATATAATAACCAGTGCTTTTTTTGTCTACAAATCGTATTGCAATTGATAATTGCACAACTCCTGATATATCAGCAGACTCATCAGCGATTACCGAGTAAAAAGCACTACTGTTTATAGCTTGCATAATGTGCTCTCTTAAAATATCTCCACAAAAACTAATAATTTCATTTTGTGTTCTGTGCGATAAGTATTTTGCATTTTTGGCAGATGTTTCCAGATGATTTTTAGCACATTTTCAAAAATTTTTGTAAAAATGTGCCTATATAGCTTCACTCTGTCCGTCCGTCCGTCCGTCCCTTTTTACCTACGATTGACTAAAAAATGTCAGAAATGGATAGGTATTGCAATAAAAATAATTTAATGTTAAAACTTCTTTTCCTAGCCCCTCCCATTACGGAGCTACAGCCCCTAAAGTCGAAAAAAGCCCCATATTTAAACAGTTATAATTAGAGTTCTATAAGGTATATTTCCAACCTGAAAACGGTAACAGACAGCTGTTTTTATAAGCTTTACAAATTTTTAAAAACCAATTGTATAGGGTTATCATACGGTACTAAAATTTACCGTTATTTAAAACTAAGTTTTACAAAATTTTTGGTCCCTCATAACTTCGGAACGGCTAAATCTAGAAACTTGAAATTTTGGGAGAAGTTAGATCCTGAGAAATAAGTAAGAGTCAGTTAACAAAATTTTTTTGTCACGTCCCCTCTTTAGGAGCTGTAAGGGGTCGAAAATTTAAATTTTGCTAAAAATTTAGCTTTTAAACACCTATAACTTGAATACCTGTCAAAATTTTTTTTTATTTTTATACAAAATTGAAAGCTCCAAAACGAAAGTTTCAATAAGTGTCAAAGGTTTTTCTTAATTTTGACTTTGTCCGTCCGTCCGTCCGTCCGTATGTTTACAAAAACTTTTACACCGTTTTAAATAGATTAAAGAAATTTTAACCACGGGTAGATATTACAAAAAAAATAATTTCGTAGAAGAATTTTTTTCTGTAGCCCCACCCGTTAAGGAGCTACAGCCCCCGAAAGTTGGAAAAAGCCCTATTTTTAAATTGTTATAACAAGAGTTTCGTTAAGTGTATTTTCAATCTGAAAACGGAAAAAGATAGCTGATTTTATAGGCTTTACAAAAATATTAAAATGTATAGGGTTACCATACGGTACTAAAATTTACCATTAAGCTAAACTCAACTTTTGCAAAATTTTTGGCCCACATATCTTCTAAACGGTTCAACCTAGGGTCTTGAAATTTTGGGAGAAGTTAGGTCCTCCAAAATTAGCAGGAGTCGGTTAACAAAATTTTTTTGTCACGCCCCTTGTTTAGGAGCTATAAGGGCTCGAAAATTGAAATTTTGCTATATTCAACCACCTGTAATTTTAACACCTGTTCAAATTTTTTTTTTACAAATATGCAAAATTTATAGCTGCAGCATTATATTTCAACATACGTTAAAGGTTTTTCTTAAATTTGAAAGGGTCTCTTTAAATTGAAGAAATTGTTTCTTAGTCTTAACCATTTTTTGTTAGATAATAATATTATAGGTAAAATTTCAAATTTTGTTGGAGTTCAAAATTGATTTCCTAGAACCGGAAAAAAATGGAAGGGTAAAGACAGGAGGGGGGTGAGCAGATCCGTCATAAGTTTGCTAAGCAAAAATTTGGGAACCTTCCCCATTGAAGGGCTACTAGGTCTTCAAAATTAAAACTTTTATGTTTATATAAAACAGTAACTTATTCATCAGTGTAAGTTTTTTCCAAAATTAAACGTTAACATTGAAGCTGCAACATTATCTTCCGCACTTATTAAAGGTTTCCTTGAGTGCATTGGGGTTATATTCTAAGTAATTCACTAGTAGTCATATAATTAATTATTAATGATATAACAAAATTATAATATTATCATAATATATATTTTTATAAAAATAAATGATAAAATACTCAGTAAGAAACCGTAAATAATTTTGAAAATGTGCTTTTTAAAAACCCTTGGTTTTTTCCCTCACTTGTTTTTTTAATGCAATTAAATTAAATTTTAAGAGAAATACGTCTTATATGTAAATATCATAAAATTATTAAATCTATTTGACAAAAGCATTAAAATTCAATATAAAATTTTAACAGAAAAAAATTGGTCCACCCATGGACCTTTCGCACAACAGGCTTTCTCCCTAATAAAATAATATGCGTTTATATTATAAATATTAAAAATTAGAGTCGTTTTGAAACCAGAGTATCAAAAACTTGTTTAGCGGGAGTTTGGGGACCTCATTGCGGCAACCTGTACAGACTATATTAAGTTAATTTTTGTTAAAATATATTATATATATATATATATATTTTATGTATAGAAAAAGTAGTTAAACGGAATGGATGTTAGAGTTGCTATTAATTCAGTATTTCACTGAAGACTTACAAGAGTATATTTAATACCAAAATGTTCTACTATTTATTTAAAATTTCCAGAAAATCTTCTGTGATTTGTGAAACTGAAATTAACTAATTCATAAACTAGTACATAAATTTTAGTTAATAAAAAAAATTTTTTTTTATTATTTTTTGTTTTTTTTTTAATTTTAATTAACAAAAAATATGTTAATTATTAATTTAATTTTTAATTTAAAAAAATAGTTAACATATTTTTTGGCCTGCTTATGATAATTTTGGATATTTTATTTTCTAAAATAAAACACATTCAACAAAACATTAATATTTTATTTTTTTTATAATTGAACACATACAACAAAACACATTTATTTGAATGCGTTTGTTACACCTCCTTTTTTAAACAAATATATTAATATATATTAATTGTTCATAATTTTACAAATATTATTAGTAATCATAATTAATAATCACCATCGTTTATTTTTCTCAAAAATATATCAAACTAAAAAAGTTTTTTATGAATTTGTGTCTCCCTTTATATTATCTTTATTCTATGTATTACTTACTCGTTTTTCTTCATTCCAATAAGTTGGAATTGGCAGTTCAGTTGTTCTGAACTGATTCATTTTTTTTACTTAAGTTTCATTTAGTCAAAATATTTTAACCATCTTTTCTTAGCTTTTTGTTTATGAAATAAAGTTTTTTGACGTCCCAAAGCATTCTCGCATTTTATACACCTGCCCATAAATTTTTTTTCCTACTTCTAAATTAACAATAAAAATAAACTTGTGTATATAATTAACAATATTTTAGATTTCACGATTTAAAAAAATTTGAATGACAAAATAGGAAAAACGTAAATGTCATAAAAAAAAAAATATAAACTTCAAAAAGCGAAATACAAACTAACCCCAATTTTATTTAAAGACATTTAAATAAATTGCCATTTGACAGTAAAAAGTTTGAGTTTGGACACTAACAAGTTTGAGATGACAGATAGAAATTAAAAAATTGAAAGCCTTTAAGTTTTTAATTCTGTTCGATTGTAACTAAAACATGTTTTAAGTTCGAGAAAGGGTATGAAAAATTGACGAAGCATTGAAGTCTGACCGCTAAGTAGTTCTGATTGATCTAAAGTTTGCTCTTCTGGTATTAAATTTTCCATAATTTCAGGCCAAGAGGTAAAGTTGCGGTAAATTTAACAAACAGATCTGCAGCACCAAGTTTTGCAAAAATGACGATTGTCATCATAACAAAAAAATTTTAATATGTATGATACTTGTCCAGGCAACGCAACTATTTTTGCTCCCATTGAAGCGATGTTCTTAGATCTAATATTTTCTCGGAAATTAAATTACGATAGGTTATGTCAGACAGAATTTATTCCAAAACAACTAGGTATTCTAACTCATTATCTTTGAGGTATTTTGGTTTTTGTTATTTCATTTTTCTTTTACGACAGCTAGTAAAGTTTCTTCAGAAGAACGGTCATTAATAAAATTTTATAGATCCGCGAAATTGACAGTAAACATTTGAAGTACTTGAACTTGACTATGTAGCTCTTGCGATAATGTGATACTTGGTTTTGTCGAATAATATGTTTTCGTTCTGGTGTACGTTGCTCCATATATCGACGCTGATAATCTACAAGAGTTATTCGACCGACTTCAAATTTTGCAGGAATTAGTGCTTCTGTTCTACGACGCCGTTGCTCAAGACGTATTTGTCTCTGATGTACCATTTCTTGTTAGATAGATTTTAGATTTATTTTATTAGTTTCTAACAAACTTTATAATTTACAATTACCTTTAACAAACTATATTCTACATATAAGCTCTACTATAAGTTTTTTAAATATACTAATTCTATTTTCATTCTTAATATTTTGCGGTAAATCATTAAAAATTTGTACTCCTTTGTACATAAGCGAATTTTGTGTGCTGGTTTTTCTATATATCGGCGGTCTAAAATCACCTCTGTTTCTTAAATAATAATAACCACTGACATAATCAATGTGGTTCTACTTAAAGCTGGGAAGTAAATTATGTTTTAGTTTAAACATAAGCATCAATATGTTGAACTTTAGTCTATTTCTAACATCCATCTATTTTAATCTATTTAACATATTTTTGATACGTGTTCTAATACTGTATTTAAAAATAATTCGCATTGCTCAATTTTGTAGAATTTTAAATTTGTTCTTTTGTGTCTCGGTGCTTAAGTACAAAATTGAGGAACAGTAATTTAAATTGAGCAATATGAGAGTATATATATATTTATTGCACAATTTTTAGAAATTTTTGATCTTATTCTCTGTTAAAAATCCCTTCCTAAACCCAGATTGCATTTCATTTATTATATTGTTTTGCATAAAATAGTTTCCTAGCTGGAAGCAAACTACTTTCTACTGTAACTTGAATACCTGTTCAAATTTTTTTGTTGTGATTTACAAAATTGAAAGCTCTTTAGTTATATTTCAACGTGTGTCAAAAGTTTTTCTTTTGAAGGGTGACGAAGCTACAGCCCCCGCAAATTCCAAAAAAGGCATATATTTAAATTGTTATAACAAGAGTTCTCTTAGATATATTTTCAATATAAAAAAGGCAGAAGAGAGCTGCTTTCTTAGGCTTTACAAAAATACATCACTAAAATATACAGGGTTGCCATACGGTACTAAAATTTACCATTATGCAAAACTCAATTTTTGCAAAATTTTTGGCCCCACATATCTTCTAAACGGTTTAAGCTAGGGCCTTGAAATTTTAGGAGAAGTTAGGTCCTTAGAAATTAGTAGGAGTCGGTTAACAATAATTTGTCGCGTCCCATGTTTAGCAGATATAAGGGCTATAAAAAGAACCAAAAAAATCTAATTTTTGTTACTAGGCAGTAATTTTTTCATATTTTTAAACATAAATATTTTAGAGATAATAAAATATATGATAACAAATATAAATCCAAAAGTTGAAGTTTAACCCATTTAAACCGGCACTATGATCCAGTTAACTTATATTAATAAAATTTTCTGCATACTCTATTTTTAACCTAATTAAAAAAAAAAAAAAATTTCAAAATTGTGTCCTGGAAAGGATATTTTCTATGTTTCGAAAACGAAACATTAGGATTATGTGGAATATTTTCTCACAAGAAATTTTTCAAAAATTTACTTTTATAAAATAAGAAATATCTGAAAATAGTTAATTATGTTTACAAAATAAAGTAAAAACCATTTTAGTTATAAAAATTAGATTGTTATCTGTTTATTGTGTTTGTGTACTGAAAATATGTTTCCATTAAGGCATGGTATGATATCAGAAAAGCATTTTGGATGCAAGTTAATCCCACATTTACTGCTTTTCACTACGAATAACGTTGTGATCCACACGATCATATCTGATTGAAACTGATGAGGTGCTCACTCTTGCAACTGTTGCTTGTTTTATAGGTATTGTAGCGGATTGGAGCAAGCTTTCAGCTACAAAAACTCTAAATTCCAGTTGATGCATAAAATTTTTATTTTCAAATTTCCTAAATAAATATTGCAACTTCCACGCGTTTACCATTGCAGCATCCAAATTATTAGTAAAGCCAATACCACTTCTTTCCACGAATACGAATACGGTAGTTATTTATTGCATTATCGAATAAATCTACTCCACCCATTGTATGGTTATATTCAAAAATAGGGTTTGGTATATCTATTTTAACATATTTTTTGTTTTTTCTGTCAAATCGCTTAGCAGAATGTATTGGTTCATGTTTTAAAAAAATTGTCAATAATGTTACGACAGAATTGTCATTCCATCGCAAAGCAAGAATTTCATTAGATGAATCAAAACAAATGTCGCTGCTTCCTCTTTCCTTTTTCTTCATTTCACGCAGATCAACAAGATTTGGTTTGTTTGTACGGTTATCTCGAACAGTTCCTTTTTGTAATTTTGGAAAAAAACGTTATTTATAATTTTTATTTATAATGTGTTTATAAAAATTAAAACTTTACCTGTTGCAAAATAACCAAGTAAAGAAAGACGGCACAAAAGTTTGTGAGATGTGAAAAAGTTATCAAATGTAACAGTGTGTTGGTTTCGATTTTGTACATTTGCTAGTAAACGTAAAACAACGTTTTCTCCTAGACCATCTTGACTATCATTTTGCTCTGAAGCTCCTCCATAAGGTATAAATGAGTACAAAAAGCCTTCAGCAGAACACAAACACCAGTATTTGAAACCAAATCGGATAGGCTTACCCTTAATGAACATTTTGCAGGAATGGTGTCCAAAATATGGAATCATTTGCTCATCTATCGATAAATTATGAGCAAATATGCCAAATTGGATGAAACGTTTATTCATTATTTCATTGAATGGTGATACTTTTGAAAATTTATCCTTTCGATTAAGAGATTGGTTATCACAAACATGAATATATGATTTAATCCGGATAAAACGGTCGCGTGACATGGATGATTTAATTATTGGACAGCCAAGAGATGGACTTTGTGACCAATAACTTCTTAATGTTGGCAGAGTATGGTAACCGGAAACGAATAAAATTCCAATAAATTTTCTTATTTCATCAGCATTTGTTTTGAAGGTTTGATCATTTTTAGAAGTTGTGGCATATCTGTTCGTATTATTTAAAATTAAATTTATGACTTCATCGTCTACAAATAACTCGAACAACTGAAGTGGATTGAGATCACCTAAATAAAAAGCTTCAAAATTCTAAACCAATAAAGTAAATTACAAAATTAAGAAATTACCGTATTTTTATACCCTACACCTATATAATAGGTAAAAGGGTATATTAACTTTGGTATGGTGTTTGTAACCACCTAAAGGAAGCGAGCTAGATATAGAAAAGTATATATATTTGTGATCGGCGTGACCTCCTGAGTCGATATAGCCATGTCCGTCCGTCCGTCCGTCCGTCCGTAGGCACGATAACTCAAAAATTAATGGAGCTATCTTGATGAAATTTTAACTGGAGGTTAATAGGACTGAAACTACGGCGGGGATTGCACATGGGCGAAATCGGCCCATTGGTTCGGATTCTGGACCTTTTAATCGATCGAAGGGCTAACGATCATATATAAAAAATCACTATAACTGAACAACTAATGATGCTTTCTTCATCAAATTTGTGCTGTAGGTTACTAGTAATGAAACTACTTCGGGGATTGCGTAAGCTCGGAATTGGACCAAGGGTTCGGAACCTAGAACTTTTTGATCGAATTTAGGCCAAACGAGCATAATTCCGAAACCAAAGAAGATAGAACCTCCAAATTTTGTATCAGGGTATCCCTTCCTATTTTCCTAATGTCTTTGAAATTTGGGCCCCACTGGAGTAGTGGGTGTGGACCAGCCACTCAGTTCCAAGGACCTTAAAGCATATTTTCGAAATTAATAAAGATAGTAACTGGAAACAAATGTAGAAGCTTCAAATTTGGCACATGGCTGTTCTTTACTATTTCCTGCGTGTCCCTCTAATTTTGTACCTTTCTTAGACCCCCTAATGTGTAAAAGTTTATCATCGAAATTAATAAAACTAGTAACTTAAAATTAAGATAGAACGTTCCAATTGTGTACAAGGGTTAACTAGTATTTAAAGTATGACGGGGACTGCATATGGGCGAAATTGCAATTTTGAAAAATTTGGGTTATTAAATATATTATGCTTTGATTAGCTTTTTATCACAAAATTTAATAACTAGAATTTTTTCATTTTGTAATTGAAGTGGAATAAATATATTTTCATTTATAACAAGTTTTTTTGTTTTTTAATATTTTTAAATAAATAAATTAGTAAGAATTTGTAATATTTTTTAAGAGATAGTGTAATTAGAAAATGTTTTTAGTATTATTTATAAATTTGGTTAGCTATGTCTTACAATCAAATTAATAACAGCTTTTATGGCGTTAAAATGACTTATGGATATGTCATTAAATTTGAACCAAATAGGTGTAGGGTATTTCTAAGTCGGTTGCACCGACTGATTGTTTCTTTACTTGTTCATATAAATTTTGATATTTTTCATGTGAAATATCAACAGGTGTTTTTGAAAAGCTGTAATTCGTTTTAATCCATTTTGGTTTTGGTGCTTTTTTCCCTTCATCAGATTTTGATAACGGCTCTTTACTAATAGGTGCCATAGATAATTCGTGATCTGCAACACAATCACATAAAAGTTCAATTTCTCCTACAATTTTATTTGGCACATTTACAAAATTGTCATTGTTAACCATATCGTTTTCATCTAATTCTTCTTCATCACTGATTTCGTCAACTCGATCTGGTGGGAAAGCAATTAGATCGACTTTGTCTGCAGTTTTTATAATCACAGCGTCTTCATTATCGGAACACTCATCGAATAATTCTTTTATTTCACGCAAATTCAAATATTTTTTGCTGAACATTTTTAAATAATTTTATTCTCGTAGGTACTTTATTTTTGCTAATTTTAAAAATAACACTTTATTAGTTTTTTACACAAATACAAACGTTATAAACAACTTTTCAACTTCTTAGTTCTTTCTAAACTAACGCTTTAAAATTGCAAAAGAATTTGCAAACAAATGCATGGCCTACTTAATTGAAACAAAGATAAACTTTTTTCAAAATTTGAAATAGAGAAAAAATTTAGATTTATCGTTTAAACCTGATGTTTCGTTTTCGAAACATGCTCCCAAAACGCACCAGTACAGCTACAAATTTTAGTTCACAGATTTCGTATCGCATCTAAATAGCTGTTAGGGATTTATATTACTTATTTTTAAAAATTTTTGTTTGATTTAAGTTCCTTTTTTATTAATTGGTTAACCAAAGAACAAAAATAAAAAAACAAATTGAAATTACAAGCTTTCAAGTCTAAGGCAAAACTGTTCTCGGTCGTTTTTGAAAATAATCCAAAAACCGGTCAATTAGATATTTCTATGAAATATAGAAAGAAACTTAGGTTTAACTAAAAATACGAACCAGACGATCTCAATGATGAAAAATATTGTATGTTTCGTTTTCGACACACTCGGTTAATATGGGTTAAAAGGATATTTCACCCTCTTAATTGCAAAATTTTAACAAAATCGTTAAAGTGTTAAACAGAAGTTAAACAGAAATTTTTTTCAATTATTATTTTTATTTTTTCCTACCCAACCTGAACCTACCCAACTGCACATACTCATAAATTTTCTTGTTAATAATTGATCCACAATATTATAGCGACTTTATTACCTCTTTTATAGTACAACAGCAAATAAGTTAACTATATGCTGTCATTTCACTAACAAAATTTTTATAAATCTCTTTTCTCAATGTAATGTGAAAGATAATTTCCGTAAGTTTTTATTTGGACTAGTATTTCTTCTTTTAAGAGTTTAACGTCAATACTCTCCATCATACATTTTGAATAACATAAGGTGTTTGTGTTTAAAACAAAGTTTTCCAATTTTTTGGTAGACAGGGATGGTCATTTGAAAGAAGTTTTTATAAATTGTTACAAGCACTATAAGCTATGTTGAATTTCAAACCCCATGTTTTAAGTTCTCCAACTAAATTTAATTTTAATTCAAATATCATCATCAGTAAGTTTTGTTTCACTGGAAATTTCTTAGAATTCTTCAAATTAGTTACTTTGTAACAGATGAACAACCATCAAATTTTCCTCAGTATATTAACTTATATTAGAGCCAAATTCATTTTTTATCCTATCTTTCAGGTTTTTGAATATTAGATTTCTTGGTTGAATTTTTTGTGTAAACCTTTAAACTAACCTGGTTCATAAGGAAGTTAAAATTAACAAGTGGTAAACTAAAATCTGCACTATTTTTAAAACTATTTTGCGGTGCTTTTTGTTTTCTGCAGAACTATTTTCATTTTGCTTCCAATTTTTTAGTCTTAAATAAGAGTTTCTTAAAATACCTTTAAAAAAATGTTGTTTGTCTTCCACTGAGTATCGAGAATTAGCTAGATGAACTATATAAAAAAAATGCTTTTACAAAGGAAGAAGTTGCTAAAAAACTTTAAGATTTTTGCTGTTTTGGTGAATCTATCCAACCGCACATTGTGATAAATGTTCTTGTAAATAATTGATCCACAATATCAAAGCGACTTTATCACCTCTTTTATCACCTGTTGTACTACCATATACTGTCATTTAATTAACATTTTTATAATTATCTTTTCTCTTAAGGGTATTTCAAAATCAGTTATGCTCAACTGTATCTTTCAATGTACAAATACATATATTTAATATATGTGTTATTATTTGAAAAAAATATTATTTTTTTTATTAAAATGGGTTATTAAAACCGTAATATTCTATCTTAAAATAATTTCATTGGCTGTTTAGAGTAATTTAGTTTTACTTTCAGATTTTTTACGAACTTATTCTTTTTCATAAAATGTTTTTTTCTATACCCTTACCGTAAATTATATGATTGGGATTCAGGATATTCCATTAACTAGGAAGTATTTGTATTCAAATGGGATAAATCTAACAATCTAGTAGTTTACTACTTAGAATGCTACGTTAAATTAATTTATTTAATACATTCGTTAATTTGTTTTCCAGTTCAATTTGTAAGTTACTCAATATGAAATACATCACATTTGATGTTGAAAATTTTAAATAAGTCTGAAGTTGTACAATAAAATAAAAGATTTCTATCATCTTTTACTATAATAATAAATAATTAATAATTCGATATGATTTATAGGTTAATAATTGAATTTTTGTAAGTGAGATGAGGTAATAAATAGTCAACTCTTAATAATAAAATTATTAAATGACAAACACCATGTAATATGTTAGGTTGCGTCATTTAATGAACTTTCAAGATGTTTGACGCACTCAAATAATATTGATATTAAATTTTATATTAAAAAACTCTTTTCAAAAATTGATATTAAATTTTATTTAAACGTGGGTTCAAATATTTTTTGAAAAGAGTTTTAGGTAAATAAAAAAAAAGTATAACATAATACATGCAACATTTTATTATTCAGTGTAGTTTATTATAGAGCGGTATTCTTCTTTCCCCAGTAGCCTTTTGTTTATATTAGAAAATTGTGTATCTTAAGAATTGAATATCAAATATCCAAAACTATTTTTTTATTCAAATTATGTAGGTGTAAAAAGGTTCTAAACCTTCAAAATAATTATGTATACCTGTGTTTTTTTATGCTGGATTAATGATGTGTGGGTTTTATTGAAGTATCTATTATATAAAAATAAACAATACAGTATTACAGTTTCTTAAATATTGTTTTTTTTTCGAATCGAATATTGGGAAAGAAAAGGTATTTAATTTAATTTTTTTTTTGATTAAGAGAAATTTATTTTTAAATATATTTTAAAAAAGAATAATAATTAAGCTAACAGTCGCATTCATTTTTATATCAAGTGGGATTAATAATTACATTTGATTTCAATGTTTTATTGTGATTATTAAGAATTGAATGCCTTAAAGGAATTAAATATTTTTACTATATAATATTAGATCAACTTGCACAAGAAAAAACATTGAATCTACCAAAAAATTTAAATTTTCAGTTATTAATTGTCTTTGATTCTCACAAAATATTAGAACAACATTTAGAGTAGGGAATAAAGTCCGGGTATCGAGTATTATGGGATTCTGAGTAAGCCCTAAAATTCCGATTTTAATTCTTATTTTATGTTAACAGAAACTACTTTTAAACTAAAAAAATTTTCAAATTCATCAAAGTAGATTTTCACTGGTTATTGAGAGATTGACATTACATAAGTAACAAAATTTATTTTTATACCCGTATGACTATAAGTCAAAAGGGTATATTAAATTTGCCATTTGACTCAAAAATATGGATCGGATCAGTATCGAAAAATATATCGATCCACAGGTTCGAGTAGTTGCCATACAACTTATTTTTTTATTAAAAATTTAGCCTGAGTAGCATGGGCGAGTATGGCGGAAGATAAATAAGAGTATGGGATGTTGTCGGAACTTTTGGATCGTGCAATTGTCCAGAACCGGCCATGCGCCTGTGATTTTATGAAATAATTTATTGAGAAAGTCAAAAATATTTGTATTTACTGTAGAGTTAGAAATTATTTGCGTTTCTTTAGTTTCGAATTCAAGAACTTCTGCTTCTGGCACATCTTTATTTGCATAAAATAAATCAGCCTTAGTTCTCTAATATACTAAATTAATTAGTATTTGATTTTCATTTAAGTCAAAATTATTTGCCGAAGGGTTGTCAATTGTTCTATAATTCTAGCAATAGCTTCATAGTTTTATTACAAACAAAATATTACCCAATATATCACAAAATATGTTTACAATATAAATTTTAAAGTAAAAAACTAACTTGTATTGAAAGCCAACGTGTTGGAGCATATTGTAAAGTTGTATGTAATTTAGTACCATAATATTCATAGTCGATTCAACGCTTGATGGTAGTTTTAAACAAGCGTTTGAACAACAAAAGCGAATGAGTGATATATACATTTAAGAACTACAATATGTGGACATAAATTTCTAAATAAATGGAAATCGTCAATTTAATAAAACAGATGTTTTAAGCAGGTTTTAAGCAGGTTTCCATCTTTTACAGATGAATTAAAAAAAAGACCATCAGTCATTTTTAAAAAATGCATACTATCTTTATAGCATATTATGATCATATTGCATATCTCCTTTAACAAAAATAAAAATATGTATATGTAATAGACATCTGCACAAATGTATTCAAAAGGATTTCGCGTCAATTCACAGAAAAACAATTCACAGAAAAACAATTAACAGAAAAACAATTAGCAGAAAAACAATTCACAGAAAAACAATTCACAGAAAAACAATTCACGGAAAAACAATTCACGGTAAAATTTACAGAAAAAATAATAATATTTCACAGAAAATTGCGCGATTTTCTTTAAAATATTATTATTTTTTCTGTAAATTTTACCGTGAATTGTTTTTCTTTACAGAAAAAATAATAATATTTCACAGAAAATCGCGCGATTTTCTTTAAAATATTATTATTTTTTCTGTAAATTTTACTGTGAATTGTTTTTCTGTGAAATATTATTATTTTTTAATATTAAATCTGTAAATTTAGATTTAATTACCTTTATTAAGTTTTATATTTGTTTTTTTTTGTAAATTTAAACAACGATATTGTGAGCAACTGCACGTAAAAACTCAATTATGTCCATACTTTTATTTTTGGAGACAATACTTCTTACTCTCAAGTCATAATCGCTTTTTTTTTTTTTTTGGAGGCATAGGCATTCCAGAAAATATTTGTTCCAAAACTATTTCATTTTTGGATTGTTCAAGCTGCAAATTTTGTAGAAAATTCCAAATTGTTGGATGTTCGGCAGAGACCAATTTAGCGAAGCAATTGTGCCATCCCTCGAGATTATTATTTGTTCTTGGTGTTTCCTCTTCTGTAGCTTGGTGAACATTCCATGCTTCAATAGCAAATCTAGGATTCCTCCTTCTTATTATATTTTTGCAGTGAACATCTAATCGCCCGATATAATTATCTTCGAAGTAATCTAAAACTTCGTTGACTTCTTCGGAAAATATGTCATTTTCTTTTAAAGCTTGGAATGCTTTAACTACGTCTGCAGACGGTACAAATGCAAGTGCTAAGAGCATCCGAATCTTATGAGAAAACTCTGCATCTTGGTCATAATTGGTTTTGAACCCTACATCACATAATTTGCGATAAACATTTTTGCAAAAATGAAAAAAACAAAACTTTTGTCTGGTGGAAGGAAATGATAACTAAACGGCCTTTACAATTGCTTGCTCAAAATCAGATAAAATAGACGTAGAATTTAAGCTAGCTCCTAACATTTTGAGCTTTTCAAATAACTGCTTAAAAATTTCGGTCGATTTGTTTGCTAGTAATGCAAATACAAGAGGTACTGATAACTTTTCTTTAACACCGTGTATGGTGAATAACTGTGTGAAAATTAGAGGCACAGTTTTAAATGTACCATCTACGTACCAATCATTTGATTTAGCTAAAAATTCAAATTACTTTTTGTAGAAAATAGTAATAACCGATTTTATGATGCACCAGAATCAAATAACAGAAATTCTTCACCAGCTTTGGTAAATTTGTATTCATCCAGTACAATAAACTCAGTGAGAGATCGTGGCAGTGCAATTGTTCCTTTTCTTCTCCTTTAAACAGTTTGTTTCATAGAAGGCATCGAAGGCATATGTGGTCTTACCGCTTTCATCAAACTAGTGGAGCGCTCAGCAATAATACGTTGCGTACTATCATTAGTTGACAAAGCATTTTCGTTCAAATCTGATATACTTCTTTTCACACCTACAATAGCTGCATTACCATCATGGTTGTGGTTACCAATTGTCGATATAATTGCTCCATTCATTGTATGAACTCGCGCTTTGCAGTTTTGCTTCTTACATTCAGTACAGAACCAGTAACTTTTTTCTTTATATGACTTATCTTTTATGAAATGAAAACCATCAACTATTAAACTTGGTTTATTTTTTTCAGTTTTAATAATATCCATTGCGGGGAGTTTCACACTTTTTGTTACAATTTTAAATTTTTATGCAAGATTATGACATTACATTTAAATTTAAAGATTTTATGTTTACAAAGCATTTCGATTAAATATTTTTTTGTATTTTACGCACATTTTCAAAAAATTTTGTAAAAATGTGCTTCACTCTGTCCGTCCGTCCGTATGTTTACAAAAACTTTTACACCGTTTGAAATAGAGTAAAGAAATTTTAACCATGGGTAGTTTTTGCAAAAAAATTAATTCGTAGAAGAATTTTTTTCTGTAGCCCCACCTGCTACGAGGGTACAGCCCCCCAAAGTTGGGAAAAGCCTAATATTTAAATTGTTATAAGAAGAGTTCTGATAAGTGTATTTTCAATCTGAAAACGGCAAACGATAGCTGGTGTCATAGACTTTATAAATTTTTGAAAGCCAAATGTTTAGGGTTGCCATACGGTACTAAAATTTAACATTACACAAAACTCAATTTTTGCAAAATTTTTGGCCACACATATCTTCTGAACGGTACAAGCTAGGGTCTTGGAATTGGGAGAAGTTAGATACTCAGAAATTAGTAGGAGTCGGTTAACAAAATTTTTTTGTCAAGCCCCCTATTTAAGAGCTATAAGGGCTAGAAAATTGAAATTTTGCTATTTTTAAACACCTGTAACTTGAACACCTGTCCAATTTTTTTTTTTTTAATATACAAAATTTAAAGGTCCAACATTATATTTTAACATATGTTAAAGGTTTTTCTTAAATTTAAAAGCGGTTCCTTAAATTGAAAAAAGTGTTTCTCAGTTTTACCTATTTTTGCTTTGATTGTATAATTCTAAGTAAAATTCCAAATTTTGGTGGGATTCACAATTTCATTCCTAGAAGCTAAAAAAGTTGGGGGAAGCGGAGTATTGAGGATTAGATCTTTGAGAAATGGGGCAACGTTCCCCATAGAGGGGCTATTAGGACTTAAAAATTAAAAAATTTTTTGTTTTTTTAAGTAAGTAGTCACTTAGTAACCAATGTATATATTTCCTAAATTAAACGTTAACATTGAAGCTTCAACATTATATTTTGAAAAAATACTCAGTATGGAACACTATATTATTTTGAAAATGTGCTTCTTTAAAAACCCTTGGTTTTTTTCATCACTTGTTTATTTTTCTTTTAATTGTGATTCTGTAAATTATTTTTCTTCGAATTGTCGTTTTTGATTTTTCTGTAAATTGTTTTTCTGTGAATTGTTTTTCTGGAAATCGTTTTTCTGTAAATTGTTTTTCTGTGAATTATTTTTCTGAAAATTGACGGGTTCGTTTTTCTGTAAATTGTTTTTCTCTTTAGATTGATTTATGGGGCGTTGCTTTTTATAAATTCGCAATACCTTATTTAACTAATGATATAATGTGACCATGTCGAAGATTTATTTATTTTTTATTTCAGATAAAGTAGTAAAATATTTATTTCAAAATATCAAATAAAGATTATCACAAACAAAAAAAATTGTACTAACATTAATCAAAAACATTATTTCATAAATAAAAACAAAACTTATTTTATACATTAAACAAAAACAAAAATTATTTCATAAATTAAACAAAAAAATTCTATGTAACTGGACGGTATACATATGTAAAACTTATTGCACCAAAAAAATATGTATTCTAAAAATAAACTAATTAAAAAATTTCATCCATAAAGGAAATATCCAAATCTTCTTCACTATCGTTTTCGTATATATCTTTTTTACCAATTTTATTAATCACTTCATATTGTACCAATTTATGTACTTTTGGCAAATGATTTCTTACAATCAAAACAGCATTAGTGAGTTTAAGCTGCATTCGATTTCTGTGATAATTTTATATGTACATGTATGTATATTAAATGATTTGGCATTTCAGTATTTCTCAATTGTTGTTCGTTAACTACAATTTGTAGTGGTGCGAAAAAATTCGTTCAGCGTCAACGAATATTTTTAAAAATATTTTAAATTTTTCCGAAACGAAATTATGTCAAAATTGGTCAAATAAAAAAATAAATCAGTCAAAAATCCAGTCAAAATATTTCGAGTTTTTTTCCTGTCAAAGAATATTTTTTCCAGTCAAGTTTGACCGGAATACTGTCAAAATGGCAACACTGAACACATAACATATTCTGATTAGAATTCTATTCAGAAAACAGAACAAAATAATTTTGGAATGGAATGAAATGGAATGTGTATTCATTTTTTTTGATTACTAAGAATATGGAATGTGATATTATTCGCATTTGTATGTCAAGTATTTACTATATCAATTTTTATCTTACATACAGAATAAATGTAAAATTAAAGAAATCATATTATAAAGAAATTATTTTTGAATTGTATTATGAAATAGGCTATATTATGTAATATGTTCTGAATATTTAATGAATATCTAGTATATATATATTTTTTTTTTTTATTCCTTTTCCACTCCTTAAGGAGTATAGGGCATTCACCAAGTTTATTTTTTTAAACTAGGCTTCAGTTTCTTTAATCATAATATTCACTAAACCGTTGATTACTCGGCTGTTGCTAATGTATAAGGTTATGAAATACGAATGCACAAATGTTAATTTTGTGCGCCATCTATAATCTTACACAAGAATTATTCATATATTTTTATTAATATCTTATTTTATATTATTATAAAACTATTACGATATTATTATACAATTTTACGATATTTTTTTATTAGATATGATCTGACCGGGGTTTGAACCCGAGACCTTCCACATGAAAAGCGGCGTCTTTACCACTCCGCCATTGGTCAGATAAAATCTAGTATATATGATATATTTCTTGAGGAAAAGGTAAACAGAATAGTGTGATTGTGATTAATTTAACCAAATCAAGTATTTTTAATATAATTTATTATTTTAATTAAAGTTTTAATGTAAATGACTATTTAATTACATTTTACATTTTTTTTAAATAATTAATCAACATCTTCACCATCTGACGAAATTTCAATTGCTTTACCTTTCATTTCAATTTATTAAACATATATATTTTATTATTAAACAATATAGGTACATAAAACTTATTTTAAATTAAATTTTAAACAATATTTATTTTTGAAATTTTTAAAAAAACTATATTTTTATAATAATATTGTTTTTTAAAACTTGAAATTATGTTTATTTATTTATTGTTATATTTATTGTTTTGAAAAAATTAATTTTTTTTTTATATTTAGCCATTTAGTTATAAAACAGACAGCAAAATAATATCTTGACACTTTTCACATTTGACATATTTTTCAAAACAAAAAAAAGAAATAAATGATGGTTCGATTATAGGTTGGATGATAGGTTGAATAGTGTATGGTAACGTTTGTAAACACGTCCGCGTACCAAGTCTATCATGTATGGGCTGCATTACAATGAGATAAAACACTTTAATTTACACATATTAATACATTTTTCACAACTAAACAAATACGTCATCGCTAACGATCATTTTATTATTTTTTACTTTGCAATATAGCAATAAACCTTTTGCTTTATTTTTGGCTTGCATTATTCAATAAAAAGCACAAAATACACCGAGTATTTAGAATATTTTAAAGATATTCGAAGTATTCCAATTGTAAAAAAAAATAAAAATATCTAGGTACATATATATAATGTACATACTTTAGGAACATAATAAAAAAGTACATATTCAGTCTTAAGTTATAATTTTTATATAAATACTTATTATTGTGATATAAGTGTTCAATACTTATTAACTAATAGATCTGAGATTTTTATTTGTTTGGTGTTAATACGTGTTACACTTTCTAAAATTTTTGTTTCTATATTAAAAGTAGCTTGCATCATATGTGAATCTCCTTTTTGACTAAAATAATTTTTGAGAATTTTAGCAGCATATAAAGCTTCTTTATAAGTTATTTTTTTGTCGACTAGGATATCGTTATTTTTTTTTTTTTTTTAAGCGCTAACTGTTCAACTGTTAGGCTAATAAGCCTGTCTATACCATAGGTACATGTTGGAACAGGGGGTCATATATTCATGTATAGAATTGGCCTTGTTGAATTCCACATACAATTTAAACATGAGATAGTACTAGGCTTTATAACATGTAGAAACGTTTTTAGATTTTCAATATTTACAATTCTATTTTTTGTTTATATTATAATATTTTGTATTTGAGTTATAATTATTGAGAATAAATTTACCTTCTATAAAGTTCTAATTTTAAAAATTGGGATTTGCCTAAATTTTGTAGGTATCTAACGTAGCAGTTACACTAGAGAGCAATACTGTCTTGATAGTGTATAATACGAAATGCCAAAATACTGTCTGTGTGACGTAGGCTGTAAAGACAATGAAATGTGAAATTACTATTTAGGAATGTCAAATTACATTTGTCATGAGTTTGTTATTATAATTTGTATAAACAAAATTTTTTATGAAATTCTAAAAATGTTCAATAAAAATAAAATAAAATTATTTGCGAGCATTTTAGTTTTAAAAGAACTAAAAATTCTTAAAGCTAAAGAGGAAAAGAATAGAAGAAGGATTAAAAGAAAATGGTGGGTCAAACCCTTGTTGATGAAACGAGATGAGCATGATCTGGAAAATTATTTATTGCGCGATGTATTTGCGGAGGGTGATGATAAAGATTTCCAAAATTTCAGCAGACTAAGTATTCATGAATTTGAATATTTTTTAGCAAAGGTAAATAAAAAAATATAAAAACTTAATTTTATATCATAAAATGGAATTATTTTTTAGATATCTGTACGCAGTGCTTTTTTTGGAAAAAAATATTTACCGGAACGCCATATTATTTTTAATTCTATAAGAAAGAAAATTGATACAGAAACTGAATTTAACTTATTGAATAATTATCATTTATTATACGAAAAAATAATATTAAAATTACAAGTTTTTCCATAAAATTGCCATGTTTTCATCATAATCCTTTTCACGATTTCGTTTTTTGCTGTTTGTGTCCGTAGCTGAATGATGACCTTGAAAAGTCTTAGAGGCGGACCAACCATTCTTATAAAGAATAATGACGCTGTTGTAGATGTTAACAGCGAAGATTTGGTTGGAGTTATGATTAAATTCATCTGCGAAAATCCTCTCTCACATTCGCTTGAAGAAATTGGAATAACATCTAAAATATTTACCAATGGGAGGAGTGACGAAGGTATCTGTTTTTCTTGCAAATATTCACGGAAACCTTTGGTAATCTGTCGCTCATTTAAGCCAAATCTTTTGCTCAGAATTTGAATTTCAGTTTCACCGTACGTTATGTTTTTTTGTATGTCATTGGGCCAATTTGGATACTGTACTTTAGAATATTGTGGTAATTCTATGTCTTCTGGTGATAATAGTCTCTTTTCTATTGATTGTTTCAAATGTTTATAAAATGCACTCGGACATATAGTTTCTGTTTCATATCTACCAAATTTGTTCGTTTTGTTAATAGAAACATTTTTAAATTTCAAACTATCAACTGCACTAGCAGCATTTTTATAATAAGTTCCAGGGCTAGTAATTCTTTCTTCAAAAATTTGAGTTTGCAATTTTATCTTTTGATGTGCTGTATATAAGTTTATATAACGTGATTGTAGTTTAAGCGACATATAGGATAGTTCCTGTAATACATCGCACATCAATGCAAGATCGAGAATGAATCCAGACGAAGTAATTTTAGAAAGCAGTCCAGAATACATACTTCTATCCTTTGCATCTCTCTGATTATCCGATTGCGCCTTTGTAAAGTGTTTCACCAAAACTTCATAATTTTTCCATACCGCATAAACTGATCTGAAGTTTGAAGCTACCCACCGAGTACTTAAAATTCGTCCAATTTTTAATATTTGTACCTCAAGTTCGGTTGCACATATACTAAGTTCTCTTGAATTTTTTGGTGACGCGTGATATATAACATAAAGTTTATCCATAAAAGATTTGAACGTATTAATTCTCGAAACAGATTTAACCGCATCTGAAACAGAAATTTCTAATCGGTGGTTAGCGCAGTACCATTTCAAAATAGACGGGAATATATTCTTTAGTAAAGTGCTAACCCCACTACGCCTACCAAGCATTACTACAGCACCATCGCAAGCAAATGCTACCAAATTCTTTTTTAAAAAATCTTGTGTAAATCCTATTAAGCAAAGATTTTCGATTAAAGAATTAAAAATTCCTGTAGCGGTAACTTCGGTAAATTCAATTAAATTTATAAATAAATTTACAGGTTTTCTTGTTACATCAATATTTTCGTTATTTGGAATAAACACACGAAAATATATAATTAAAGTAGAGGATTGGCTTAGCGTAGTGCTTTCATCAACCAACAAAGCATATTTTAAGTCCTTATCAATTATATTGGCAACTATTACTGTTTTCATCTCTTTGCTAATGTATTTAATTATATTTATGCACGCATTTGTAGAATGAAGAATGTGCCCCATGTCTATTTCATTTAGCTCCTGTAAATCTATTTCTGTTTCAAAATCATTAAATGCTTGATTTTTTTTAGCTATTTTATAAGCAGTTCGAAATATTTAAATAAATATTAAAACAAGCATTTTCCAATATCTTCTTTTTTGATTCATTTCGAATTTTAATTTTAGCTTTATGAGATGCACTTCTTTCTTCCCTTCTGAAATCTTCTTAAATTCTTACCTTCCTGAAATCTTCAAAGTAACATAGAATGATAGCAATCGCAAAATAACTAAATAAAACATCTGTAGAAAAAAAATAGCAACAAAAAAATAGCAATAGCAAACCTTGTCATGGCAATCTATGATTTAAAATTTTTATTAGATAAAAATTATCGTTAATTACGAATTTTTCTCATGAGAAAAATAACAACAATTTTTTAAATCTAATAAAAATTGATTTTAAATTTTTTATGTAATTTATATTTACCGGAGCTGTCTGTACGTATAACAAAATTAGATACAGTTTTGCGTAAGTCCATTTCTCCACGTGCAAAGTTAGCTATAACATTAAGGTATATTGCAACTGGAGATTCTTACAAATCGTTGGAATTTTTAAGTAGAATATCTAGGATCACGATAGGAGCATTTGTGCCTGAGGTTCTTTCTGCGATTTATACATCCCTTCACATTATTTATTTTAAGAATATAAAAAAAAATTAAAAGTATATAACAATTCATTATTTATTTTAAAAATATAAAAAAGAATTAAAAGTATATATTATTCCCATTGGGTGTCTTCCAAAATTTCGGCTTCAAACATAGCTGTTTGTAAGACATCGCTGGCGGCGTTGATGTCCTGGTGGGTCGAATTATTTAATTTGAATGAATGACAATTTTTGAATTTAAATTATTAATTTCGCTTATGTTTTCCAACGATTTTCGGGTGAGAATTTGTTGAATCTCACCCATAGCTACCGCTGATTTTGCTGGTGTTAAGTTTTCCAATTGTGACGCAACACTTTTTCCAAATATCTCGAAAGTGTTGTCACTTTCTTGATTAATACTTATTAAGGTATTTAGAGCCGTATTAAACGACGAATCAGATTGAGAAGAAGTTCTTTTTTTTTTTGGTTTCTATTTGGTATTAAATGGGGATGATTTGCTTTTGTTGTTTTTTGTGTTTCATCCAAAACATAGCCGCTGCTGCTCTCAGATTCCAAAACAAAATTGTTGCTTTCAGAATCAAACAAACCATCGTTGCTTTCAGTACCCTAAAAAATATAATAATACAATTACATTCCCTATTTTTTAATTTATAACGTTAAATAATAAATAATTTTTAGATTCCAGCTACTGAGGAGGAGTGGACAAATATTTCAAATGATTTCATACAATTTGGCAATTTCCACATACGTTGGGTGCTCTTGATGGGAAACATATTCGAATTAATGCTCCAGCTCATACTGGATCATCTTTTTATAATTTTAAAGGCTTCTACAGCATTGTTTTATTCGCACTAGTTGATGCACATGGTAGATTTTTATTTATTGACGTGGGCTGTAACGGAAAAGCTTTAGATAGCACTATTTATAATGATGGATATTTCTACAATGCTCTAAAAAAAGGAATGCTGAACATTCCACCTGAAAGTCAACTAGTAGTATCGAAAGGCAATAATATTCCTTTTTTTTTTATTGGAGACGACGCTTTTGCTCTTAATCAAAATTTAATGAAGCCTTTTAATAGGAATGCACCATTAACGGTAAAGAAGAAATTTTTAACTACCGATTATGTCGTGCTAGAATGACTGTGGAATGTGCTTTTGGAAAATTGGCTAATCGTTTTCGGATATTTCATCGTCCAATTGAAGTACTACCAGAAACGGTTGATTTAATTGTTATGTGTAGCTGCGTTTTACACAACTACCTAACACAAGAACGAAAAAAAATTGCAATTACTGATGATGAAATTAAAAGTATTCCACTCCCCAAAACTTTTTCAAATATTCAATACCAAGACACTGAATCATATAAATATTCATGTAGGATCAGGAATGAATTAGCAAAGTATTTAATAACGGATGGAAATGAACCTTTTCAATGGAAAAAAGTTAATATGACATCAAATAATTAATAATACTGTAAAAATGTGCTTTTATGTATTAATAACATAAAATCCTTTTATATTATACATTATGTATTAATAAAAAAAATTTTTTTTACCTCATTTGCATTATTTTTACTTCTTCGTAATATTATGGTACTATCTAGGAAGCTCATCTCCTCGTACCAAAACAAACTTGGTTGATAAATAGCTTCGGCATCACAACCAGATTTATGGCTGCTATCTACTTTTTTTTTTCAATAATATATGTAGCTCTTAAATTTCTTATTTTTTTTTTTAAAACTTCTACTTCCATATTCATTATGACCGCTATTTTTTCAAATGCTTTTTTTTTTAAATCAACTCGTCTATATGAACTGCAATTCAAATTCCAGAGAACTTCATTCTCGCGGTATAAATTTATTAATTTTAAAATTTCCGTTTTATTTAACTTTGATTCCATTTTAAAAAATTTTTCAAATCCATTTATAAAGAATTGTAGTCCATATCAAATATAAACGTCTATCGATTTTATTTCACAAATTTTCTGTTCTTCAAAATCTAGCATTTGTGTTTGCTGACTAAGAGTATTAATTAATAATATTTAATTTTTATTAATTTACTTTAATGAAATGATTGAAAATCAAAAATTATTTCACAACTTTCCAAAAGTCAATGTCAAATTTAATACTATTTTCAGCACATTTTCAAAAAATTTTGTAAAAATGTGCCTCTATAAATATATTTCAACATGTGTCGAAGGGTTTTCTTAATTTTGAAGGGTTACGAAGCTACTGCCCCTACAAATTCCAAAAAAGTCTTATTTAAATTGATATAACAAGAGTTCTGTTAGGTTTATTTCCAATCGAAAAACGGTATATGGGAGCTGCTTTTATAGACTTTATAAAAATACGTCGATAAAATGTTTAGGGTTGCCATACGGTAATAAAATTTAGCATTATATAAAACTCAATTTTTGGAAAATTTTTGATCCCCGAATTTTTTTGGGGTTAGATGAAGTTAGGTCCTTGAGAAATTTGGCTATTAGAAGGGCTATTAGAACTTTAAAATTAAAAATTTGCTGTTAGCAGTAAATTTTATATAACTTAGTCACCAGTGTATATAGGAGTATTTCAAAATTAAACTCAGTATGTAATAAAATATAAATTTGAAAATGTGCTTTTTTAAAAACCCTCTTTTTTCATTATGAAACGAAAATTGTTAAATCGTAGCGACAAATATTGTACACTTATTATCCATATACCTCTTTTTAACCTATTTTTATTTGATATTTTTCCCAAGTTCAGTTTTATGTTGTTTCTTTTAAATTTATGTCACTTTTCGCTTTAATAAAATAAAAGAAAAATTTTTAATACTAAAGTCAAAAAACATTAATTGTACGATATATATAGTAATATAAAATTAAATCAACTTAGCGGAACTAATATGCTTTATTTTTGAATTACTTCCACTTTACACATAGTGTAATTTGATGTTAAAAAAAAAGTTATACGATTTGGTTCTTTATACTTTAATTTTTTAGTCTTGTATATTTTCCTTCTTTTTTTTTACTCTAACTATTTAAATAAAGAAATTTTCTCGAATTTTAATATTCATTTACTGAAGCATTTTTAGGTGATCTACATTCTCAACAATATCATTTCTTATATTACATATAATAATTTAAACTTTTTGTAATCATTTTAGATATTATTTTACATTTCATCCATAAACTAAATATTAAAAAATAGTGAACGAATGTGTTACCACAACCGTTGTCAATACAGAAATTGTTACTGTAATTCAAACTTTCAAAAGAAATGTCATAAAAAATAAACAACATATTCAAAATGTTAATAAAACAAGTAACGGAACAACAGCAGGTCGATGCAAACCACTCCACCTGAAAAATTCGAATTAAATTACAAATCCTTTACTTATTTTTGGTAGGTACTTATTTAATATAAAATTAAAACATAAGTTTTTATTAGATCTACAACAGATAATTGTGTAATTAAGAGCATTCGAGATTTTAATCAAAAGCATATCGTGTGACAGTTACACGAATCATTACTGCAAAGTTCAACTCAAATTTGCGAAATAATAAAGAAACATGACATAGCCTTGTGTCAACTTTAAAATTTCTGTATTAATTAATCTTGAGTTTCTAAGATATACTTATTAGCTCTTCAGAATACTCTTGTGCTAAATTTTAAGGTTCTATCTCAATTGGTTTTGGAAATATGCTTATAATTAGAGTTATAATAATTTTTATTTAAGTGTTTTTGATTTTAAATAATTTGTTATACTTACATTTATGTATCTTACTTTCATCAATATTATTTTCACATTCTTTGAGAAAATTTAAGGCAGGTTTATCTTTTATTTGTTGATTTAAATAAATCTTAATTTTCTCAGTAAATGTAGTCCCTAATTGAAACAGTTGCGATTGATTTTGCTTTAATGCAATGTTGTAATCGATTACGACCTTAAAACATACAATAAAAAATTAAAATTATTTTAAAATTACTAATAAATTTATTATTTATTAAATACAATATCTGAGCAATTTATTGCATACCAATTAATGTCCAAGGCTATTTTTCAAAAGTGGCCAATTTTGAAGCAGGTCTTTGTCATTATTTTTAATATTCTGTTGCATGATATGGAAAACTTCAATCCAATTAATTTCTAATTCACACCCCGGTTCATGGTTGTGACGCCATATAATCGTTTCTTAATCATCTTCGGTCGTATCTGGAGTTCCTACTGTAGACTTTTCACGCAAATATCTTTAAAAGGAAATATTATTAAATTTAATAAAACTTATTAATTACCTTCTAGTGCTAATTCCTTAACTTGATGTTTTTTGTATTTTCTTAATTTTATGCGAGCGTTAACAGCCTTATCAGTTTTCCAAAAGGACTCAAACAAAATGTTTTTAAATGTTGTCAATACAAGGTTACATTGATAGGCAACGGGTTCCTGCTGGAGATATTATTTTAACCTTAGAAACATTGAAATACTCCTGAAATTCTTGAAGTTGTGCCGAATTTTTTGGGCCTATATTTTTCAAAAATATTTCACATTCATCTGGAATACATATCATGGCACTTTTTACAGCTAATGCTGATAAATGAACCGAAACGCATATAAATTTTTGTTATTTGATATATCTGTCGATTAATCGACAAAAATAGAAAATTTTAATTCTTTCAATATCAAATCTAAGTCATCACTTTCAACTTGACTTATTACATTTTTTAATAAATTCGTGCACTTAATTTTACCTACTGTCTTACCTCGTAAAAAACGCCTAGGCGCTGTATTCGAGATAGCAAAAAAAAAAATAGAATACTGAAAATTAATACAAAATTCTCGAATAAAACACCCACTTGAATATAACGCCTAAGCGTTCTAATCGAATATCTGGGAAATATATATATGAGAAAGGAATTAAAATTCTTATAATAAAATACTTATTATTTTTTGTCAACATTAAATATATTCATAAAAACAAAAAATGATAAAGTTCATTCATTAAAAAAACTTAACATTAAATGTATTCATAAAAACAAAAATTAATACAGTTCATTCCTTAAAAAAACTTAAACATTATTACTTATTATTTTATATATTATTAATAGGAACACAATAGGAACGAAATTTTTTTAAGTATAATAATCATATTTTATGCCATAAAAATTTTCGACTTTTTTTTATAAGCAGCAATTCTTTGACTGGATTTTCAACACTATAAATAACTTCATGTATTTTGCAGCAATTATTATTTAAAGTAATGCACGTAATTGTCTAATTTTCAAATATGGATATTGCGTATATTTCCACACCCGATTCGGTCGATAATCCAGCTTTCAATATATCTTCATCATTATGGTCAATGAGATCAGGCAATTCAGTTTTTATAAAACTAATAATATTTGGGATATATCCTATGATCCAGTCTTTAAAATTATTAACAGTTGATTTAGCACTTTTGATACATTGGAAAAAGCTGGTAGAAATTTTTTCGGGCCACAAAAAATTTGAATCATCGATAGTTTCAAAAAAGCAATCATCAGTTGTAAAAATTGTGTCTGCAAAAGTTATCATCCAAGCATCGACATCGAAGTAATCATTAAAAAGTTCTTTTAATGGCTTGTGAAATTTTTGAATATCAAATTCATTTGCTTGTGTTAAACCACAACACATAAAAGCTTTAATTACAGTTTCCGAAGAAACAGTTTTTGACCAATTTACTACCCATTCAGAAACTGTATTATAGTTCGGTATCGTTGGATTTCCATTTTTTGTTTGCATAGAAATTTAGGACATGGAATTGCGGATATATAAATCATAAGAATCGTTATAACTTTCTTGGAACATTTTATTGACGACAACATTCAAAGTTTGTAATAACCCCGTCATTTTAGCTGGAATAATTTCAATAAAAATATTATATTTTTCATAGTGTTTCGTATCTGCTATTTTATTATGTGGGCCATAGGAATCAATAATTAATTAAACTGGCTGACGAAGTAAATTAGTTTGTGGTCTCTTCAAAATTAATTGCTGCATATAATTTTTAAATACTTCAGTACTCCACATGCCACTACTATTTACTTCAACAAAACATCCGCCATCAACTTTAGGATTCTTTTTTAATTTTGAAAATAATAAATATGGCCTTAACATTTTTCCATCAGCTGTGATCGTAAATGTTGCAGTGAATCGTTTATGAGAACTACTTGCTTTACGCATTACAACATTTCGAATACTTTAGTTGTATTTGTAGTTTTTGGTTCAGTTTCGAAATATCTTGGAACTTGATCTATATTTATAATATTTCCAGGCTCAATTTTATTTTCAGCTATAATTTTTTGTATTCTGTGTATGAATTCACGGGCAATTGTGTCTGCATTTTCTGGTATACATCTACATGAGGTTTGTCGCCTCGAAACTAATTTTGAACGGCTTTTAAATTTGTCAAGCCAACCAACTGAAGCTTTAAAGTTAATATATTTTTCCAAATTAATATTTTCTTTTATATTAAGTGCAATAGTTCGAATGTATTTGTCTTTTACGCGGAGACCCTTATCATTTCTATCTTTAATCCATTTTAAAAGTTCATTTTCAAGTACTCCATACTCTTTGTTTCTACCACCACCGGCCAATCGTCTTGCGACCCGTGTTGAAATTTCTTTATTCGTCAATGTTTTGAAAATATTTGTTTTATCTTTGACCCAACCACGAATTGTCGATGGCGTTAAATTATGTTTGGTACCTAATGCAGCATAACCGCATCCAGGAATGTTGGGTTTGTATTCTTTAATTACCTGCATTTTAAAGTTCAATTAATATGACTTCCTTTTAACGCTCATAATTGGGGTAAGTAGCTCTAAAAGAAACAATAAATGTTGGAATTAAAAATATTATCAAAGAGTACTCTTTTTATAATTTAAACCATAAATAAATACAAAAAAAATCTTACATTTTTGAATAAAATAGTTGCACGTGTTGCACTAAACATTAAAAAATATTTTTCTTTCTGTTGAAAAAAAAATTCAAAATTCAACTTTTGTCAACTTTAACGTTTCGCCCTATACAATCCCTAATACCCTACGGCAAGAGTTCAAAATCTGCGACAAGTACTACTGAACATTTCATTGAAAATTCTTTTTATCAAGCGCTTTTTTAAATGCGAAAATAGTTTAATTTATTCAATTAGAAATGCCCCCCTGGGCGTACTATTCGAATAAAGCACCTAGGCGTTTTTACGAGGTAAGACAGTAGTTTCAAATCCGTCGAAATTTTTTAATTGTCAAATATATCTTTAATAAAGGAACTAAATCATCTATTATTCTAAAAGATACATTATGTTCCGCAAAAAACGCACTTAATTTAATTTGCACTTTTTTTTAAATTACTATTGTAACTACACAAAACAAGCTGTTATCTGAAGTAGTAAAAAAAGTTTTTAAATTTTATAGGTGCCTTTATGATGCTTTATTATTTCAATTTTTCCTCAAACAAAATTTTTTCCACAAGCTTTATTCATTGCATTATTTTTTACTGGAAGAAGCTAAGATTTATATTGTGGAATCTTCATCCAACTCTCCTGAAATTGTTTTTTTTTTTTAAATGAGAAATTTCCCACGATTTGACAACACTGGATCACACATAGGTACTAAATTTAATTAGAACGTAAAAATTTGGCTTTTTTAATTTCTAGTATTTTTATTTTCTTTTTCTTTTCTTGTAGTTCTTGCATTAGTTGGTTATGTTTTTTATATTCTTAAGTTTTTCCATTTTTATTTTGTTTTGCTTCTGAATCTCTCTGTAAATCCTTTTTAATCTACTGGAAATTTCATTTAATTTTTGTTCGTGCTTTTCATTAAATTTTTTTTCCATATCCAACTGCTGCTTTAGTAAACTGAAAGTAGTTTCTTCCTCAATATTTTTACTTCGAGTGGTCGTTGTTGTTGTAGCGATTTTTTACATTTGAAGTTGGTGTTGCTAAAATAGCATTTATTGCAGGTCTTTCTAAAATAACGTTTGATGCGGATGTTTCTGAAATGCAAGAAGCGCATGTTTCTGAAATACCTGATACAAATGTTTCTAACGAAAGAAAGTTAATTACAACTTCTACCAAATTATTAAAATGGCGCATTTTATTTGGACCACCACCTGTGGCTTTTTGTTCTTTTTTCTTTTAGCTTTCATTAGCGTCATAGCCAACTACGATAAAAAACAATTGATTAATAAATAAACTATAAAGTAATAGTTTGACAGGTTTAAAAAAATATAATATTAAACATTAGGTTAGCGTTTCTAAATTATTTAAATTTTATAGGAATGAATATATATGTATGAAAATTAAATTTTTAATGAAAAATATTGTTTGAATTATAAATTAGAAAAGTATGTATATGAAAATAAAACTTTATATTTTTGAAAAATTGTTATATAAATGTGCTAAGAAAGTGCCAAAAATTTGTAATTAAGAAGAAATTGGCGAAAATTTTACAAGGGTGCCAAAATTGTCTTCAAAGAAGAACTATTGTGTCGAAAAATGCATCACTGATTCATAATCACCTACCGAAGTTCCTATAAGTATGTGTAAAATGAACGAAGTAAAATGTAGACGGAAATAATGGGTGTAACAGTGAAGTTATGCCACGGTTGTTTACAGTTTTTGTTAAGCAATATCATTTGAACACTTGTAAACATAAAATAATGTTATACACAATATGATCTATGAAAAGGAATGTGATCGCAGAATAGTTTTACAAATTATAATAAACGGATGTAAAAAAAATTAGCATTCATTTTCATCATACGACGATTATTTGGTTTAAAATGTAGTTTTCATGAATTTAAATACTTTTTATATGACAAAATTTTTAGGGATTTCAATTTTGAGTATATTTCCATATATTAAAATCAAAAAAGTATATCTTGCCTACTACAATTATAATCAAACCATTTGTTCTCAATTTTAGTATCAAAATTTTAGTCATATAGTAAAAGAAGTAAAAACTATAATTTGGAGAAATGTATATATTTTGCTGAATGAAGAACAACGTAATATTATCGATGAAGTCTCACAATAAATTCAATTCCAAAATACTGGAGATAACGTTTTTTGTTTGTATGCTTTTGCAGGTTTTAGAAAAACCTTAATTCAATATGCATTTATACATACGTTAATTTCACTATAACTTAAACGTATTCCATGTGCGTTAGTGGTATTACTTCTATTTTATTACCAATGAAAACTTGTAATTTGTGTAATGTTTATAAGATTTCAATTTCGGGAATTACATCTACTTCAAGGCTTACAGTCAATAGTTCTGTTGTTAATAATATAAAAGACGCTTCGTTAATTATTATATCCTACTTAACCTATGAGAAATGCTGACGATATTTTTAGTTAGATAAATTCTCAAAGAATTTTTAGAGTACAGGTGATTTTATAAATCAACAAGTTTATTTTATTTTTTTAATAAACAAATACAAATAAATAAAACAAATTTCAATAAATTTCTAAATGGATAAATTAACAGAAATATTTATTCTTGTGTCAAGTGTTGTGTTGGTGGACTCGACTCTAAAAAGAAAATTTGAAAGGAAGATTTAGCAGTGATGTAAATTTATTTTGTCAATGTTTTCTATTTAGTAGTTCCATAATTTTTATAGTTTGAAGAAATGATTAATAATAAATGGATTTTTCAATAAAACTTTCATATGTCGGTGGAGCAATTCAACAATCTTTTCAAAATTTGGGAGCCGCTTTTGCATCCAAGATCTAAATCCCGGCCATATGATTTTATATCTCCCAAAATTAAAATAGTCGTTGTTTTAAAGTATGTAATTTATTATATCATGTTATGTGTGTTATGCATAAATATGTTTTTATTTTACAGGTATTTTGCATCAGGAGATTTGCAGTGTCACATTGCATCATGTTATCACATTAGTACGCAACATACTGGTCCTGAAGTTGATTTACTATGTAATGCTATTTGTGAAAAATTGCGTGAAGAAAAAAAAATTTAAATCCCAACTTTGTTTTTGGAAGTAGCAAATGGATTGAAAGCACATTGGAATTTTTCAAAAGGTTAAGTTGCTGTAGATGGCCAACATGTTATGCTGAAAGGTCTTAAACAGTGGCAGTTTATTTTACAACAAGAAAGTAAATGTATAAAAAAACAGTAATATTTTTTTTTGTATATACATTTTTTTTATATATATATATTTTGTATATAATATGACATTGAACATTGATTATTTTGTTTTGTAGGGACATCACTCAATTGTACTTCTTGCTGTGTGCGACGCATTTTACCGTTTCAATATAGATGTTGAAACATATGGGAATGAAAGGGATGCTAATATTTTTAAGAAATCAAAATTCGGCGCAAATATTTTGAATGACCGTTAAAGTTTTCCTGAGGATGCTATGGTAATAGGCCCAAAGCTTTCCTTTTTTTTATTATCCTCTTTCAAAACAGCAATACTAAATCCGTCACAAATGAAGTAAGAATATTAAATTATCGTTTAAGCAGAGCAAGACGTTCCATTGAAAATTCTTTGAATTTTTTGATTATATTGATTAAGTATAAAAAAAGTTTTATTTTATGAACTATTTCGAACACAAAAAATTTGTTGTTTTTTACATAATCATTCAAATCAAAAAAAAATCAAACAAAAATAAAAAAAAATTAAAAATGAATGTAATTATTCATTTAATAAACAATAATTTAAAATTATTAATTACTGACATATGGATAATTAGAAGTGCTAGAGAAATCTTCAATTGGCTTAGAAGAAGTAAAAGTTCTATAAAAAAATAGTTGTACAGTAGTTGTAAATTATAATATATTCGATACATACTTTCGTTTTTGGGATATATTCGGTAAAATGACAGCTCATCGTTTAATTCCCAATCGATATTATCGCTTTCATTACCTAAAATAGAATCTTCAACTCTCCACTTTCTGATTTTGCCTCTTTTTTGTCCTTCTTCCATTCCTCCTTACATTTTTGCGCTATAAAATATGCAGATGAATCTAGCAAAACAGAATAAATAGAAATCAAAAACTTTCTTTACCTTGTTTTTCAAGGATTTCTTCAATTTCTTTCCATGCAAGCTCTACCGCATTTATGTTACTATGTTTCTTGTTAAAAAGACCCTATATTTAATCACTTTTTTCACTTCATTGATGAGAGCCCATTTTCTGAAAAGTTTTGCATCCTTTTCTTATTTGTTTTCTTTTCATTTTTTCTTTTCTTCCTTTTTATTCTCTACTAACCTTTCCTGGTCAACATCTCTTAGTTATGAAAACATCCTCTAATCTCTATTCGTCTTCCGAATCCATTTGAACTATTTTTATTTTGTTTTTGTAAATTTAATTTTATATTTTTCCTCTTGCATTTAATGAACCCGACTATTCAATACTGAAGTAATTTTTTTGAACGACATATTATATTTAAAATTTTTTTTTTAAAAAAATTCTGAATATGTATGTCTCCCGCGCTGAGTACCCGTAGAGAAATAAAAAATAAATTAATTTTTTCTAATTTCTTCAACAGGGCGGTACTAGTTAATATTATTATTTTAAGGTAACAGTTCCTTACTAATCTGCCACTGAAGCTAGTGCTGAAATCCAATTTAAATAACATTCATGCAGTAGACAACTTAAGCGTATAGGAATGTTAAAGACATGTTGGAGATGTTTATCGACAGAAAACTATGATATTGGTCTGAGAGGACTTAAATTATAATCTAAAGAACCAATTTTATTAGAAACTTCCGTCAAGGATAAATATCATTGAACTTAGATTAAGAATTCGACTAATATTAGAATTAGATAAAGAAACAGATGATGATTTTTCAAATACTGATTCAAAGTATTGAGCATACATGTTGAATAAATATCGAAAGCAGTTGTGTCATTATAAGAATTATCAGTTAGAAATCCAGACGATCTTTTTTAAATGTTGATAAAACCCCAAAACAATTTTGCTTTAGTTTTCATATTAGATTCATAAGCCACGATAAAATTATTATATAAGAATATTTATTATACTTTAAATTTTTAAAATTTACCTAGATAGAAATGGACATCATTACTTATTCCTTTTATTCATTCAATGTATTTTTCTAATCAAAATTTGTTTGAGATTTTCTAACATTATTATTATTATTACGTGACGATCTATTAGCATTATTATTTGAATTAATATTATCTATAATGTATAAGAATTTTCATTTATTTTATTTAAATTATGAATATTATTGCTTTCGCAATTATTAGAAATAATTTCTTCTTGTATCATCTACATAGAATATTTTCATTTGAATCTAAATTCTTGTAGAGTTGGTGTAGCTGAGCGCACTAAACAGCCAAACGATTTTACTCCTTACATTCCGCTCATTGTTGCTTCTAATCCTCTGTAGTTTTTTTCTTTATATGGACCAGCTTCCGTTTTTTCTTTATTTTTTTTTTTGTATGCAATTTTTTTTTTTTGTATGCAATTTTTTTTTTTTGTATGCAAATTTTTTTTTTAATTTTATATTGATCACCCCGCAGTTAAAAATTTCGCCTCATTTAAATCAGTTGTCAGCTGTGACCATAACAATTTGCGTTTTCTGCGACCCTCTATGTCCTTTAAAATACCCTTGGCTAAGCTATTGTTTTCGAACATAAATTTTGTAAAAATGTACAATTTGTTCTTTATTCATAGTCGTTTTTTGCTGCAATATTATTGTGTATTTAATTATAACATCTACTGGAATAGAAAAATTGTGACGCTAGTGTTTTGTTACAAAAAAAAAGCGTTTGTAACAATTTAGATACTACCAACTCAGGATACCTATTAAAATTCTACTTTTTATAGCACCATTTTGGGCGAACTGAAGTTACATTATCATCTATAAAAATACATACAAGTTGTAAACAAATGTTTTGCATTACATAATCTATGCACAAATCATGTAGCACTGGAATAGAAGACAACGAATATAAATTATTCCTAAAATAAAATATTGTAATTCCTAGCATTTTTATATAACTTATATCATTCGATTCGTCAATATGTAAGCTGTAGGAAGTGCTTTCAATATCATTGCGAAACTATTTTTGAAGTTCCTGTGTCCAAACATTATTCAATATTGCAGAACATTTTTTAAATGTCAAATTTTTCTGCTAATTCACTTTCCCAATCGTTTTACTTCGTATCTTTCATTAAATGATCACAAAATTGATTGTGCGATGTTTAACTAACTATAATGCTGTACGAGCTCGAGCAGATAATTTTAAGTCATTTGTGAACGTAAATGGAACTTCCGGTTAAGAATCAATAATATAAGGGCTAAGGAAATTGGTTTTGTATTTTTCTGAATTATTATAAGAAAATAAGTATTTTTTATTGCTTTTAATTGAATGTTGTAATATTTACATACAATTTTATTTTAATTTTTGATTATACTCCATTTAAATTCTTGTTTCCACGATCCAATACATTTTTGAATATATTTAAAACTGAAAGTTTATTACGATGTTTATAAAAAAATATTAGTTGAAGAAAATGTACCTACAAATTTAAAACTTACATAATATCATGTATGCGGATACAATATTATGAGGTTAGTCGGGACGGGAAGAATACTAATAAAAAAAAAATTTTAATTAATTCTCATTTGATACAATTTGATTTTGTAGTTTTAAAATAGTTTTATGATTTAAATTAAGTTGAGAACAACAATTAACAAATAGTTATGAACAGTGTTCCCACATTGTGAAAATTTAACGTGTCAAATTTTTACAAAAAAATGTACCCATAGATGTAATTAACTTTTGCACAATAACGATGAAGATTTTATATTTACAGTATCGCTCATAACTATAGCACCCCCTATATAAAAATATCAAATAATAATAATAAATTAAAAATTTTTACTGCTATATTGGTCAAAAATTAAAAAAATATATTTTATTTTTAAGTTTTTTTATCATTAATTTATTTTATATTAAAATTTACAACAACAATTCGTAAAAACAATTAAACAAAATTAAAGAAAAACAAAAATTACGTTCACATATAAAAATATTGAGTTCAAAACTAAAGCACCCCCCTGTAAAAATATTATAAAAATATGTAAAATACCGCTGTTTTTATAGATTTTAGCAAATTTAAGTTAAAAAATAAAGTTAATATTTTGTCCAACATCCATTGTTTTTGATTACGGCAGCCAGTCTTTTGTAAATTGAAGAAATAAAATTATTTTATCATACTTGACGATACGTTGTGCCATTTCTCTTTTATTACGTTAAATAACCTACTTTTATTGAAACAGTCTCTTCGATTTAGGCACTGATCTACTATTTCCCATAAGTTTTCTATGGTATTAAAATACGGAGATTGTGGAGGCCACTCGAAAACCTGAATTTTATTTATTTGAAACCAGTTTTTCACCACATAACTTCTATTTTTTGGGTCATTATCTTGTTGATATCGGCATTTCTTCTTCAGAATGTGGGAGCATTACGTTAAATAAAATATCGACAGACACAAAACGATCTATTATTTTTTCTACGTGATGAATTGGTCCAATACCGAACCCAGGAAAACAACCCGAGACCATAATATTTCCACCACCGAATTTTACTGTAGGCACGCAATATTTAGGGTGTAATCTTTGCTCTTTTGGACGTGGTGCATGTCTTATACCATCTGATTTCATTTCAAATTTCGATTCATCTGAAAAGAGAACAGTGTTCCATTTTGAAATATTCCAATTCAGATGTTCTTTAGCAAATTTTAATCTAGTTCTTAGATTTTTTCTAAAATATAAGATTTTCCCGCTAAACGATAACTCCGCAAATTAAAATCTAAAGCACTTCTTTTAATAGAGTTGTCACTAATGTTGTAATTCAAATGTTTTCGGATATCACGCGAAGATATTGAAGGAACCTTTTGATCATTTTATGGTTTTTTTAATGATTTTGTCTTCACTAATAGTTTTTTTTCTATTTCTGCCTCCAGAGTGCTTAAAATCGACATTTTTGGTTTCTTTATATTTTTTGATTAATCTTTACATCACAGGGCTATTTATAAAATATTTATCACTTAATTTATGGCGAGATAATCCTGTTTGAAAATCAAACAAATATTCTCGATTTCAATTCATCACAGTATTTATTTTGAGCCATATTATGAGATCTAGTTGTTATTTTTTTAATTTTATGCTCTGCTACTATTTAATAAGGTCTAAATAAACACTTAATTGTAGATATTAATTTTAATTACTATACTATTGTTCTAAAACATAAATTCATTTCTAAAAGTCCTATCAGTTAACTTAATCTATAGAAATAGTGGTATTTTTAATATTTTAAATAGGGGGTGCTTTAGTTTTGAGCTCAATATTTTTATATATGAACGTATGTTTCGTTTTTCTTTTATTTTGTTTATTTGTTTTTACGAATTGTTGATTTAAATTTTAATATAAAATAAATTAGTAATAAAAAAACTTAAAAATAAAATATATTTTTTTACCATTTGACCAATATAATAGTGAAAATTTTTAATTTATTATTATTATTTGATTTTTTATATAGGGGGTGCTATAGTTATGAGCGATACTGTATATTTAAGGGTAAAAATTATTTTTTTTTTTATAGTTTATCATAAAAGGATTAAAAAACATATGTTATATATTAGAAATTTATATTAAAAATTTATTGAATACAAAAATTTGTAAAAAAAATAAAATTATAATTCACAATACAAGTAATTACATTTTTTTTAAAATAAGGAACAGACTTCATTCATAATAGTTAATTTTTTCCTTTATAATAGTTAATAGCTTTGTTTAAATATTTTTAAAAATTAAAGGATATTCTGACTAGGATACCAAACATCTGATGATTTTTTACTATGCCAAATATTTTTGTTGTGTTCTTCAGTTAATAGTTCTTTGGCACAATAATGAATTAATTGTTTCAATATGAAGTTTGTTTTTTGTCTTTGTTTTGATTAAGTTTAAGTCAGAAAAAATGCGTTCTGCAGACGCGGAACTATGGGATAAAGACATTATATTAAACATAAAATTAAACAAATGTTTGAAAATGTTCTCACCAAGAACATTTTTAATAAAATTTATTTTTAAAATAGAAAATCTGTTTAGTAAATAAATTAAAGAAGCAGATTTATTTGAATAAACTAATTTGAGAATCTATTATAGATAAATGTTTAAATACCATGTTGTCAAAATCAAATTTTTTCCTAATTTGAGTAATTAATTCAATTTTGTATTTTTGTACAAAAAATTGTATCCAAATCTTATCGCTAGATGTATCCAAATTTTGATAAAATTTTGAATCGTATCAAATTTAGGCGAAAATGTATCCAAACTGATACAATTTTATCAAAGTGGGAACACTGGTTATGAATTCAATTTTAAATGTTTTAGTTTCAGAATAAATATGTACTTGTCTTTTTGTTAAAGATAATAATAATGTTTTAAGAAGTGACAAAGAAAACAGAAAATTAGGTAAATTTAATTACAAAAGGCATTATAAGTATAGAATTTTTTGTCATATATTTTTATATATAAAATAGTTTTTTTTACGTTATAAATTGTTTGATTTGAAAATTTTTCTTATTTATTTTTGTAGATATAAATTAATATGTGTTTTGTTTTTATTATTATTTAGTTTAAGTGGACTAGGCCTCTTGGGGATACCACTTAAAAAAACGAGCCATACTCTCTACTTCTAAGTGGTGGTGTGGAAACGAGAGTTAATAAAATATCAATTTTTAAAGATTGTAAAATAAGTATAAAATCAATTGTACAATTGTATTTTAAAATAATAAGCATTTTTTTTATAATAATATCAACAATATTAAAAAATTATATAAATATCTTTGATTTTCCTTTTTTTATTTCCATTAATTTTTTTATATTATTATACCCGTATGTCTATATAGTCAAAGGGTATAATAAATTTGCCATTACGTTTGTGACGCAGAGAAAGAAGGGGGGTAGATATAGACTCAAGTGTATGGATCGGATCAGAATCGAAAAATAAATCGATTTAGCTATGTATGTCCGTCCGTCCGTCTGTCCGTCTGTCCGTCCGTCTGTCCGTCTGTCCGTCCGTCTGTCCGTCCGTCACCACGATAACTCAAAAACGAAAGGAGCTAGGATCTTGAAATTTTCGCAAATCCGTTTTTTTGCAATAGCCGTCATCGCTATTTAAATCCAGCCGTTTCGGTCCATGGGTTCGAGTAGCTGCCATACAACTTCTTTTTTTATATGAGGATTTCTCTGTACCTATTACAGCTGTGTGTCTGAAATTTGGCCAAAAGTAGTTTAGTTTTATGGCCAAAGTTTCTGCAAAATTTGGTTGGTCTACTGCAGTGGGTTCGAGTAGCTGCCATACAACTTCTTATTTTATATGAGCATTACTCTATACCTATTGAAGCTGGGTCTTTGAAATTTTGCCAAAAATAGTTTAGTGTAATGGCCAAAGTTACTGCAAAATTTGGTTGGTCTACTGCAGAGGATTCGAGTAGCTGTCTTACAACTCCTTCTTTTATATGAGCATTAAACTACAACTAATAAAGCTGGTATGTTTGAAATTTTGCCAAAAGTAATTAATGTTTAAAAATGATATAATGTTTATATAAAGGTCATACGGGTATCCCAGAGTTGACACAGTCTACTCTACCACACTCTTCCTCGTTCAATTGCTAATTTTGTAATAAAATAATAAAACTCAAATTCAAAATATCAATAAATTTTCATTGAATGTAATCTTTTTTTGACCACTAATCCATAAGAAAGAAATATAATGAGAGAACTTGTTGGGAACACAAAATTTAAGCTTATTAATCGGAAGCTAATTGGTCTTGGCGAATTGAAAAATATTAGTAGATTTGCAGCTGGAATTATAGACGCTATAAAAGAGCCTAAAACAATGAATGCAATTTTCAATTAATAGGTAATTTATAATATTAATAGTTTGCAAAATAATTTCTTCATTACTAGCACTGCATAATCTGATAAATTTTTTATATACATTTTTAAATTATAGGTAAAATTACTTCAAAAAGTTAAGAGTGAACTTTTCTCGTGGACAGTCATATGCTACTAAATGCATATTTGCAGTTCTACAACACATTACAAAGACATTTTACATTATTTAATCATTCCCCCCAATGGCATAGATCGGAAAATTTTTACAAATATTATATCAGAAATCAATATTAAATTTTTAAATAAAATTTCTTCTAAAAATGTAAAATAACATTTTTCAGACAATTTTGTCATTGGATTACATCGAAATTTATATTATATTTGGATGTAAATGTAAGTATAATACAAAATTTTATACCTTGTATCTTTTCCAAAATAAACACTTTATAGCAACATTTCGGGAAATTTACTTCATAAATAAAAAATTAAATACTTCTGTATTCCAAGATTAATAAGTTATTAAAATTTAACAATATTTTAAGAAATTCAATATTAATTACACAAGCATAAGGTCATACACAAAACAAATTAATCTGGAATATATTTTCGGTAATGCACAGGTAATCACTGATTAATAATTTTTAATATACTTTAAGTTAATTACCGTTAATACGAAATTTAGTTGTAATTTATGAAATTACTTCAAAACTTTTATTAAAGTAATAAAAACTAATTGAAACAGATTTTACAATGATTTCATCATTATACACAAATATAAAATGCATATCTTAATTTACCTGTTCCCAAATATTTTACAGAAAATTATTACATTTGCAAAAATAATGATTCTTTGTGCCGATGTACGAATTGTACCTGAACGACATTGGATCAGCTACTTGTAACAACATTTAAAACTTTCTGATACCTAGAAAAATAATTTGATATGTAGTCAAACAATTTGGTATAAAAGGACCCAACAAATAACATCATTATATCATTTGTATTAAAAATGTTGAAGAAAATTAAAAGCAAACTTTACGGTAAAAAATCAGAGAGCCAATCAACTTTGGGTTGTGGAAATTATTCTGAAAATGATGTAATTCGACAACAACATCAAACATTTAATGAGCTAAGAATATCGAATCAGGTTTGTTGCATATTTATATATATAAGAATAATTACATTTATTAATAATTTAAAATTATTTTAACAGTTCACCGATATTATTCTGTTATCATTGGATGAAATAAAATTTCCGGCACATAAATTAATTTTAACTTCAACCAGTCAATATTTTAAACATCAATGTAAGCGGGCTCATAGTGTGAAAAAGCAGGCTCCAATAATCGAAGTACCATTTCATAGCAAGTATCTACGATTAATAATTCTATACATTTACACTGGTGGAATACAGTTAACAAATGAAAATGTTAGAGAACTTTTGGAAGCAGCTGAAATATTACAAATGTTAGACTTACAAAGAATTATAATTGAATTTATTAAAGATAAGTTAAATTTCGAAAATATTTTCGGTATGTTTCGATACTCTAGAAAATCAACTAATGAAGAATTTCGAAATGAATGTAACAATTTCATACGGAGACATAAAAATAAATTTCTAGAAAAATATGCACTCAGTTTGAGTTTTGATGAAATATTATTTATTGTTAATTTAAAATCATCAACATGTTACCCACAATCATTATGTGAGCATATTGTCAAATGGATAAAATTTGATCCAATGAATCGTTTACATCATTTACAAGTTTTACTGAAAGACATTGATCTAACAAAATTATCAATTGGTTACATTGACAAATTGTTTGCAGATAAAATCTTAACGCATAATCAATATTTTGTTGAAATGGCAGTTGATGTATTCGATCGAAAATTACAACAGACAACCTATGTTAATGATTATAACATTGAAGATGAAGTGGAAACAATGACAACAAATAATTTACAATTTCAAAGAGATTTATTCGCATTAACAGAAGATGGAATATACAAGATAGATTTTGAAAATGAAGAGTTTAAAAAACTGAAAAATTTAAAAAACTTGGTTGATTTTCGTTCAACAAATTTTGGTGGAAATGGAATTGTAATCACTGGTAGTAGTATCAGAGATGATAGCGTAGATTTAATTGGAATACGAGATTGTAAATATTTTTGTACTCCAACTAATGATATCGAAGAATTTCCAGAAATGATATATGAAAGAATTGGACATCAAATAAAAACTTTAAATAACAAAATGTATGTTTGTGGCGGAATGACAAATACAGTTGAAATATTTGATGAGAACCATCAAAAATGGATTGATGACAAACCAATGCAATATAATCGTGCTTATTTCGAAATGGTTACTAATGGTAAATCAAACTTTTATATTTTAATCGAAATTATTTATTAATTTTAATATTTTAATAATTACAGGTAATCATAATTTGTATGCTTGTGGTGGATGCTTATGGGATTCATCAAGACAAGTCGAACACTATGATGTACGCACAAATAAATGGCAAACTGTTTCTAATGAGTTTCCATCACCTGATCAATATAGAGCTGTATGCAAAAACGATGTAATATATTGTTTTCGATTACCATGGGTACATAAATTTGATTTGAGAATGAATAAATGGTTGGATTTTTTAAAAATTTCATCAGCCAATGTAATTTTTCCACCAAATGAATTTGATTGTGTTGAATTTAATGATGAAATTTCGATAATGGGACAATTTTACACGTTTGGTTCAAGAGCTTTGCAATTTGATGAAACTACAAATAAATTAGAAAAATTAGATGTTAAAACAACATGTTGCAAAAATTTTAATAATTTTAGATTTGTTAGTGTTTAAGAAAAAAGTTTTTAAATAAAATCAATTTATGTAAATAATTATAATTTACCGCTTTTCTTTAAATATAGTTTTTTCAGATGTTTGTTTTTTAGATTCTACTCTCATTCACCTGAGCAGATTTTAATTATTACCTAGGGTTTTGACTAACTTTCTATACAACTCGCCTTTAAAATACTTACTATAATAAATAGACTAGAACAAAAACACAACAACGCAGATTGAGTTTTAAGACTCATTTGAAGTCCTGGGATAAACAAAAACCAATTAAAAGGTCCTTTTTAGATTTTATATGAATTTATTTTTAATTTTATTTCTAATTTGACATATTAATTATAATTTAATTATAATGTTTGAATTTGAAATGAATTTAAAATATGTGACATTTTTTAACATAATTAATTAAATTATCAATATATGTTAATTTTATATAGACATTATAAATTAATGTTTTTCATATAATTAATTATATTTGTACATTAAAACTGTATAAAAAATAAATGCATTAAAAGATTTTTTTTTATTAAAATTGCGCTTATTTTCAAAATTGTCCAAAGTTGTACGTTAAATTAAGTAATTCGGGTTTTAAAACACTAGACGTATTGATTTTTCAATTATCAATTTAAATTTATTTCACATATTACTTTTTTAAATCAATTTTTTAATTAATTTCAATAGTTAAAAATTAGATGTCACGTTAATTATTAAGGGGTCAAATACACGACTTAACTTGTTCGCTAAAAATCAAGAAATTTTATTATTTTAACGAACATTTTAAAAATATTATTAAACATTTTATTTCGATGTCATTTCTTTTACCAATCTTTGACAAAACAACTTGTATCTTTTTAAATACTAATCTTTAGTTTACGATTAATTTTTTTTTTTTTTGGTTTTAATCAATATTGTGATTGGAAGCGTTATTATCCATTTTGTTAAATGTTCTTGTAACATTTAACGCCTTATATTTACCCCTTAATATTTTGTTTCGATGTTTATTTTTAATATTCAAAATATTGAAAACTTAAGAAATTAAAATATGAAAATTAAAAAATATTCTAATAATTACAATATTGAATAACAATTAAAATCAAAAAAACATGGCTTGAAATTACTAAATTAGTTTATAACTAAAACCAAAAATTAATAATAGTTTTAAATCTAAAAATAAATTAAAATATTTATTGAATTTTTAAAAGAAAAAATAGAATAGAAGAAATATAACAAATTGCGGTATAGTTATTATCAGATGTACCGAAATATGCCCTTTCAAATATACCCACAAAAAGTTACAATATAACAAATATGATGTGTGGCATACGTTAGGAGAATTGTCTGATAGTTAGAAAAACTTTTAATATCACAACTTACATATAAATATGAAGAATGGAAATAAATGATAACATGTAAAATGTTTTCACTATAAATTACAAAGGGCTTCATAATTAATAGCTTAAAAGCTGGTAAATAATAAAAAAAAAATTTAAATGATCACGTTATATTGCATGTTAAGAGATAAATAATTGAAAACTATGCTGGGTGTTAACAATACCGTCACATATGCAACACTTTAACTGCTTTGGGATATACTAAGTTTCATTTGAATAATTTCACAAATTACTTTGTAATATTTTCCATTTTAAAAAATTTTGACAAGAAAATTAATAATATTAAAATTTAGTATTGACTCAATTTAAAAGCATTAGAAAGTAACATGGGATGTGTTAAATCAGGGAGACCTGCATGAAATTATATACACAGATTGTTGGACTTAAAAAATTCACAATAACTATTGGTAAAGTATTTAACAGGTACATTGATTTGAAGCTTTAACCATAAAATTTTAACTGTATTTTTTTCAGGTATCTAGGTTGATTAGCAATTAGTATGTACACATTAGCATCTGTTCGTATAGGGTATAAAGGTACAGCGTATCAACGTGCTGAATATTTCAAAGATTTCAAAAAATTAACAAATTTTCATAAAATAATATAATAATTAAACTAAGTTTTAATTAATACATAAGAAAATAAACATTTAAAAAATAAAAAAATACTAGACAAATATAAATTATAATTATAACTTCAGTTAAATTAAAAATAATTAAGAGTTATTCAAAAAAATATATTGAATCTTCACTATTAAATTATATAATTGATTGACTTCTCCGGATTATATTTTTGTTTTATTTTGATTCACGTCTATCTAAACTCTCTTGAAATGTTTTTCTTGTATGTGACAATTTTTCTGCCGTTCTTAATATTTTTCTTATTATTGCGTCCGCCTAAAAATTTAAATAAAATATTTTTTTTATTAACTTAGAAAAATGGAAAATATTTTTATAAAACGTAAATCAAATAAATTTTTAAATGCAAAATTTGATGAAATTTTAATTAATAAATGATTGGGGCGTGATTAGCCCTTTTATTTCATTAAATTTTGCGTTTGTTTTTATTTTAAAAACAATTTAGTATGTATACAGAATCATGTCCTGGTATTTCTCCTGCAGCAAGACTAGCTCTATCATGCGCTTCGCTGTTTTGTTGTAAAAATGTGATCGTAATGGCAGTATTAAAGTGTAATGGAAAGCAATATTTTAGAAAATATTATAATTAACATTCAAATTAAATGTTATTTATTTAGTATCTTACCCCATTGTATCAGCAAATATTTCTTTGTAATGATCCAATTCTGATGATACTATTAATAAGTCTTGATGATAGTCATAAATTTTTTGTATTAATTCATCACGATCTTCTGATAATGTCCTGAAAATTGTTGATTAAAATGATTGTAATAATGTAAATTATTTTTAAAATTTGATTTCAAAACATTGTTAAACATATTCTTACTCTATATGTTCATTTAAATGTTGAATATGAGCTTTCATAATTGTATCTTGTTCAACTTGATCTTTTTGCCATTTTCTGAACACTTCCAATTCCTTTTCAATAACATCTTTTAATTCAGATGAATTTCGAAATTCATCCGCTAATATATTATAATCTTCTATTAAACTATTATATTTTGCTATTAATTCGAAATTTGTTTGTTTTAATCTAACACAGTTTTGTTTAAAATTGTCAACGTCTTCTGATAAAGTCTAAGAAATATATTACTAAATAATGTATAATTTTTTTTTAAATTAACATTTTCATACCTTAATTTTGACATTTGCAGTACGTAAACTTTGAACTTCATCTTGTGTTTTACATAATTGACTTTTTAAACTGCGTTCAGTACCTTCCAGTGTTGCGATATCTCCTTTCAATGTAAATAATTCTTCGCGTAACACTGCATTCTATTTTAAAAAATAAAAATTTTAATAAATTAATTTAAAACTTGTATTTGGTATATTATTACACAATTAGTAATTAATTTTTATTTTAAACTAATAAATATAGATTATAGTTTAATTAAAAACTTACAAAATACTATTTACAAAAATATATATATACGCAATAATACCTCGTACCTCCTTGATGGCAGCATCACCTTGTTTTTTATAGTTCGATGATAAAGCTTCTAATGACGCTAAAGCATCATTTGCCTTAGCCAAAGATAAACGTGTTTCATCCAATGCTGTATCAAGACCTTTAATTTTAGCTTCTAATGTTGTTTCACGTTCTTTTCGTTGGGCTTTTTCTTCAGATAATTCTATAGTTAATTTGTCTATCATGTCTCTAAATTGTGTATCATCTGTTAATATATAAAATTAATATTTGGGTAAAAGGGGAGTTCCAATAAAAATATTTTAATATTATTGTCTTGCTGGTGGATCCTAATCATACTTGTTTAATATTTCACAAAACTAAATAACCTAAGAACTAATCAATTAAATTATTGCTGTGTTAGATCATAGAAAGATTCATTTTTGGCTTAAAAATATTTGTATTTTATAAATATATTGACTACAGTTTAATTATCTGTTGCCCCACGAAAAGTTTAAGACATAATTTATATATGTAAATAGTTATTGGGTTAACAATGCTGCTCTAACGGTCCGCGAAGTTGGTTGAAACGACTGATTTCAAATTTTGTATACATGTTGCTCTTTCACAGTGTAATTGGCTCTTAATAGATTTGAAGTTTGTTAACCTTTATTTGCTAACCGGCCACGACAATAACTCAAAGAAAATTTTTGTAGCGACTTTGGGCCAAAATAACTTCTCAAACAAATTTTTGTCATGTTCCGTTAACTTATGCATTGAGAAGCGCAGCAGCGCGCTATGGGTACTAACTAGTAACAAATAAAAATACATACCATTCATTTCAGCAAATTGTCTTCTAATATCCTTCAATTCATTGTCTTTCTTTTCAAAGTTTGTTTTAAGAACTGCTATTTGTACCTCATAGTCTTTTATCTGGTTTAAAAATGCAAAAAATAAATTATTACTTTTTTTAGAATATTATTAATTAATTTAACTTTTTAGGATGTGAGAATAAGGATGATAGAATTGGGAACTTGAGAACTCTCTGGGTTAAGTTGAATGTGTCGAAGAAAGATATAACTGATTTATAGGTTATAGAACAAATGTTATTGCCTACAAGTTATTTATAGAAAAGAGAATATTTCGACGTGTGTCAAGAGGAGTTAAAGTTGACGGGACGGTAAGATTTCCAATTAGGCGAAACACATGATTTTAAAGTTTCATATGCTGTATGCAGGGTTTATATAAATATTTAATATATCATTAAGTATTTAGATCATACTGCTTGTTCCGCAGTATTTTTGGATTTACTTGTACAAAATATTAAGACTTTCAAACAGCTCTTAAGAATTGTGAAAACATGGGCAATCTTCCATTGACTGGGATATTTCCTGGTTGAAAATGATATTCAAAATATATTGCCCAGATGTTTTATTGATTAAATTTTTTCAAAGATGAAATGTTTTTAAGAGCAATGACAAAAAATTTTTAAAACCTGTGCGTGTACTGACATTGTTTTTTCAGAAGTTGCAATTTCGTACGAGTCCTAAAGTACCCTTTGAATAATTTTAACCTTTAAAGAATGTAAAAAACTGTAGTAGAAAGTACTGAAAGAGATTGTTCTGTGGAAGGAAGTGTGGAGTTTGCTGCAAAAATTTGTGAACGAATCTATTAATCTTCTGCGATAAGAAAGTTATTAATATCTATCAACGGTGGCAATTTTGACTTCATACTTGTTGCAAATATCCAAAAACGATTACAAATTTTTATTTGGAAATTATTATTTCCTTTTGCCACCTTTGGTTTTCAAGAAATATTTTTAAAATATTGTTTCTAGCCACTTTATATAAGTGCTCATTTTTGGAATCTATTGCAGATATTATTAAACCATAGTATTTGTTATTCCAGTTTTATTGTTTTACAAGAGTTTCAAACTTAGCATTATTGGTTTACGAAAGCCATTTGCAGAAAAGTTAACGTTCCTGTTACGAAAGTATAATCCATATAATTAAAATTCCTTAGAAAAATATTTCACCGTTTGGTCGGTTGAAGTGCCAACCTCTTTAGAGATTGGACACCAACTTAAAGTGCTTTAATAAGGCAATGATTGGAATCCCAATTGTCGAGTTAGCTGGAAAATTTTATTATTTTGGATTTGAAAACAAGCCTAAGGAATTTTTATTTTGAATACCGCCACCTGGAATTCTAGTTAAATTCTTTACAAGTTAAGTTAGAATAATTTTGAAAATAATTCCAATTACTTGGCTTCCGGTGAATTGCTGTTTGAGCCAGTGTTTGACATGTATTTTGAATGTTACCTGTGGGATATTTATTCATATTCGGGGCTATTTTCAAAAATTTTATTAGTTGTTTGATGGAAACAGTAGTTTCTAACTCATAAAACCAAACAATAAAGCAAAATTGTTTTTTAATTTTACACAAGCAATAACTGACGTATTCGAACTTATTCAGCGACGACGCGTAACTTTCTTTTATCAACTTGAATAAAATTTAATCCATCAATAAATAAAAAAAAATTTAAATTTCGAGTTAAGAATGAGAAAAATTGACAATTTGATTTCATGAAAAATATTTTGATTAAAAAACAAAACTGGTTGATTTTATTAACATAATTCTTACTTGATCTTCAGTATCTGTTATACGTTTGTTTAATCTAGCTTTTTCATTAGCTGAAAACTCTTTTAGTACTTTCAGTTCATCATCTTTTCGTTCCATCATATCAAAAATATGTTGTAAGTCCTGGACTTTCCGACCAGTTGCTGCTATTATTGCATCTTTATCTGTTACATCTATATCTACCGCTTTAATAGCACCACATTTACATTTTTCTTTGTACTGTTTCACATCGTAGAGCAAAGCTTGATGTTTCCTATTAAGAGCATTATATTTATTGCTATTCTGTTCAATTTCCTGTTCCAATGTTTTAATTTTAACTCTGTATTGTTCTTCCTGGGATATTTTTACATCAATTAATATATCTTTTGATTTTTGATTGTTTATATATTTCATATTTACATATTTACATTTTTAATTACATAAAAAAAAAATTGAGACTAGAAACTACTTTTGTAAAAAGCAATGCTACTTATATTTGTATTATAAAAGCAAATCAAAAGCTGTTCATGACTTTAATCCTTTTTTTATCTATTTAAGCTAATTGTAAAGCTAATAAACATGCCCAGATATGGGTGTACATTATTCCATTATTTCATAAGTTTTTTTTCCAATTCTTTAGGGCGCTGACACGTAAAATATTAATTAAATTTAAGTATGTAAACATAGATCGTTGAAAAAATGCTTCAAGCAAAAAGTTTTATCCATCAATTAAAAAGTTTACATTATGGACGAATTTCCGTAGTGAACAAAAAAAGTATTAGCATCTCAGAGATCGGGCAGGTGAAGAGGTGAAGAGACATATAAGATATCTTTATGATATTAGAACCACCTTTTTTTTCTGAGAGACTAGGAAATTCTGAAACCTATAATTAGTTAAAGAAAAAGTAAATAAATAAATAAATTAAATCCACGTCTGTTCTTTATGATTTTTAAATCACGAATTAATAATTCAAAAAATAATATTGTAAATATTCATTGAATGTAGAAATGAATAATTTTACTTGACAATATAATTGTAAATATTTAACGTGTGAGAGGCCGTTTTGATGTTGAAAGGTTTTAAAAAAGAAAATTAGGTAATATTTTAAAGTTGGTTTAAAAATCAGGGTTTCAATCATTTATTTGACTGCAACTCATTGATTTTAAATACATTGTTGCTAATATATTACGTATGAAAAAAACAGAAATGTGTTAGAACTTGATACAAAATCAGGATGCCAACAATTTGTTTAGAGGAGCTTTGGGGGCAAAAGTTATCAACTTTTTTTAAAGGCAAGTTACGGAAAAAATCAAACATAATTGAGCAGTAGCCCAGATTTGTTTCTTCAAATACAAAATAATATAAATGGTTTTATTCGAAATACTTACCATAGAATTAGGGATATTTTACAGGTCAACACTAACAAAATTTCTATTAAAAGGAGGGCCGATTCACATTATTTTGGAAGACATGAACTTTTGAATTTTGGTATTTTGGTTGAATCTCTATAAATTTTAAATAAAGCTTGTTAAATTTACTTTCTTTCCTGTTTTCAATTATCTTTTAATATATTAGAAAATTTTAATTTAAGATAAGTTTTTTTAGAAACGTGCAAGGTTATTTATTCTATTAAAGCTTATTTTGTGCTAAATAATATTCGTGTAAAAACCCACTTGGCTCAGTACTATACTTACATCGAAAAGCTATTAATTAATTAAGTTACTATAGTAAAATAAAATTTGTAATTAGCTTAAATACTTTAAGTACCGTTTTAATTCAATCGGCATTAAAATGTAGTTTCCAGTCTAAATTTAAAAACCAATTAAATTTATATATAATAGTAAAATAATTAGTATCTAACTTTAAATTCCAAAATTCGTTTGAACATAACTTCATTTTGTGAATTTTTAAATTGAAGTAATTGAATGGTATTTTGCAATAAATCATTATAATTTTCAAGTTCTTGCATATTTGATTCAAATTCCTTTAAATTATCTTCTGTCATAATAATTTCACACTCATTAAATTGATTTTGCACTTGATTTATTAAATCAGTTAAATCAGTTGTCATATCATTAATTATATCACGATATTTTTTTTGATATTTACATTTATAATGTTTTTTATTGCAGTTGTGGTTGTAATTCCTAGAATGTGCAAATAATGTACTTGTTGATATTTGTTTATTGTCATCTTGTGTTTTTTCTGATATTTTTTGTGTTTGAGTTAAATCTTGAGCAAATGGAAATGTAGGCGAATGCTGTATTCTTGTTATTGATATTTTTTCTGATTGATTTGTCGTAGATTCTGTTAAAATATCCGATGAATTTTGTAACGGTAATACATTTTGTGCAATTGATGAATATAAGAAATGATGTTTTCTCTGTGTCAAATTATTTACAAAATATTTACAATAAAAAAACAAAATTTTATATTTTTATCTAAAATATTTACAAATTTATAATTTTTGAAAACATCTTATAAATATTTACAAGTTTTTTCAATTAGCAAAATTATTTACAAAAAATAAATGATAATGAAATAAAAATGTTACTTTTAACCACCATTTTTAAACAAATATTATTATTATTTATGTATCTGTCCAGATAAATGATGTGAAATAAACGCATTCAATTAAATGTATTCTAAAATTATATTATATTTTGCAATCATATATATATATTTCAAAAATACGTATAAAAAAATAAAATCCAATTTACTATAATTAACACCGTCATTCTATGACAGGCCAACAGCTAGCACTAATAGATTCTATTTTATCTTGCCAACTGGCATTGAAGTAAATAAAAATTCACTTAGTTTAAGAATGGCAAAAAAGTATGGGTTAGTAAAAAATGAAATTAAAAAATATGGGTTAGTCTATTTTGCCTTTTTCAAAAAATTAAAAATAATTTGTGGGTTAGGTCACTTTTCTTTTTCTAAATAAAAGTTAACCAAATTATAAAAAAGAAAAAACGATTTTTTAACGGTAAAATGAAATGCTGTTTCTGCACGTACTTAATGCATTTTGCCTAAATTTTGAATACCTAAACAACAGGTCAATAATTTTCTTTTAAAATATTTTATACAGTGATTCTCTATTTTGATTGACAAAACAACCAAATTATCTGTCAAAATTACACAACCTATTCTTTAAGTTGAGTTGTGTCCAAATATAGTTATTGCCATTGACAACATTTTACATTTATGTTGATTGAGACAACTTAAAAGTGACAACACCTTAACGCCATTTGTCTGTACATACTGTTAAAGTTAAATATATAAAAGTAACTGATTTAGAATTGTAAAAGTGAGAAAGAAGGTAATAAAAAAATGTTTGTCCTTGTCTAGTAAATAAAAAATAAAGGATTCCTCAAATAAACAAAGAAATTCCCTTTTTAAAAATATCGTTAACGGAGTAAAGATATTCGATACGTTTTTTTTAAAACAACTTATTTTAATTGAAAAGGTACATAAATTATTCAAACTTTAACACTTCAAAACCAATTTTTACAATTAAAATTGTAACATGCCAATGGCAGCACTTTAAGACATACAACCTCTTTACAATTACTGAAGTTGTTATTCACAATAAAAGAATTTGGTGAGTTTTTAATTGGGTGGTGTTGTGTTATAAACAACTCAACTTAAAAGTGTTGTTAATCGCAATAGAACTATAAGTAAGTGATAATGGTTAAATTGATATCAGTACAATTGGGTAAATTGATTAAACAAATTAAACGAATATTTTGAGAATATGGTTAAAAGTAACATTTACAATTAAAAATCTAAAAAAAAAACTCAAATCTAAACAATTTAGTAAAAGTAAGAAAGCGAATTTAGTATACTATACAAATATATTACTTACCATTTTCCAACATCGATTTAAGAAAATTTAATAATCCAAAAATGATAGATCCTTGTGTGTGTGTTTTTTCAAAATTTTTTTTAGAATTTTGTTACCTTTATAATGTATTTTTATATCAAAATTTTTTCAATATTATTTTGAATAGTTAATTTCAAGTTAACTCTGAACTATTTTAATTATATAATATTTAAAAATTATTATAAAAATATTTTATTTTTAACATTTATAAAATGAACACAATATACACTCTAATATAGTATTAACACTTCATTAAAATAAAATAATATAATTAAATTTAATTCACTTTATATTATTATTTTAATTCGATTAAAACTAAATATACACAGAATATGTTTTTGATCAAAAAATTATTATAGCCTAAAAATATGCAATAATTATAAAATTTGGAAAATATGTTACAATAATTTTATATTAAAACATTTTTTGTTACATATCATATATCGTCATGTTTTCATTTAATTTTTATTAATTAAATAATTATAATTAGTTAATTTAATTGACTTTTTACAAAGACTACATTTGAAATAAATCAATTATTTCAAAATAATTTTTTTTAGAGTTCATATAGTAAAAATCAAATGTTCATATTCCTTCTACTCTAAATGCCTTTCCTTTAATGTAGAGTTTTCTTATACACTTTGAAAAATATTAGGGTAAAATCATAAAGTAACATATATATAGAGTATTCACGTAGAACAAAATTCGTTAGTCATTTCTTTTTAAAAATCCCGTCCCATTTTACTCAATATCCAGTCCCATTTTTACTCAACACTCAAAATTAATTTTAAAACTCAAATATTTTTACATAAAAATTGAGAAAAATTTTTTTTAAGCTCTAGAAAAAAAAAAATTCTTCATAATTTGAGTATTATCATATGATATTATATGAAGAGTATATGTATATGTATGTACATATTCACATATTTACATTTTTATGCATATTTTTATGAATGTTAAGAAAAATGTATGTGTGTACATATTTTTTTGTAAATGTAACTTTTTTTATGTGATATTTTTCTCTATTTTTTTTTTGATGTATTTTTTATGTATTCTTATTTTGATATTAAGAATTATAATAAATTTAATAAAGGCGCGCATTTTTAAAAGTGTCAAGTGTTTATTTTGTTACAAGTGTTTATTTTGTTATGAAGATATTATTAAGTATTAAAATTTGAATTAAAAAAATTGAGGAACAAAATTTACATGTAAGTATTAATTTATAAATTTTCTATTAGAATAAGTATTATATTTTAGACAAAAGCAATTAAAAAAGAAAAATAACATTCGCTACATGACAAGTTATCACTATTAAAGTAATTACATATTTTTGCGAAATTTTTTTTTTTACAAAATTTGAATTTCCAGTTAAAAATTTTTTTTCATATCCCCCAAAATTTCGTGTAATTACGAGGTATAACTTGTCACATCATAGCTTATTGCTTTTACTATAGCTTTTCTCTAAATTTCATTGCATTTTTCTTATAACTTATCATGCAAGATGTTACATTAGAAATAGTAATCATAATAATATGTATGTACCTACATACATGTAAAAAAAAATTTGGATTATGAATTTTAAAAGTAAACTTAATTGCTACATTTATTTAGGAATAAAAAATACTTTACTCATGAAACACCTTGCATTTTTATATGTTCTAATTTTCTTCATCTGAAACAATGCGGTATATTTTTATAAAGCCATGTAAAAATTTTGTCTATTAATCTTCTGAAAAATATTATAATACTTTATGTCTTTTATGTAATAATCTTATGATTATTATGTATTTGATGTATTATTATAAAATAATAAACTTTTTTTTATAAATATACTTAAATTTGGTTAAATTCTGAACATCAAATTAGCGTTTCGGCCTGATAGATATATTCCGCATTGTCAGAAATATCTATTTTCTCTGCTTATTCCTTTTGTCATTCCTTCATTTTCTTTATGCATGTTTTAAATGAAGAATGTTTAAGGACGTAAAAGCAGATTACCGTAAGAATGGTACCCCTTGCATAGTGTGCAATAGAAGTAGACGTAATTTTGACGGTAGGCTGTATGAATTTCCAAAAGAGAAAAATTTATTCGAAATGTGGGTATCGGCATGTAGTGTAAGTATAGAAAATTTAAAAACAAAAAAATTATTTATTTGCGAAGACCATTTCGAGAAAAAATTTTTAGGGAGAAAACTAAAAAAGGGAGCTTTTCCAAGTTTGTGTTTGCCACATAATAATATTGAAATCAATCCTATAACTCCACTATCTAATTTAAACTTTCAGTCAAAAGAGTTTTCAAATTTTAATAAAGAAAATATTTTTTCTAAAACATTTAATAATAACTCAAATATTAAAGTTTATAGTCAAAAAAATTTAGAAAATTTAAAAGTACCCTTAGAAAACATTCGAACGGTGTCTCCAAATGAATTGTCGATTAATTTTTGTAGGCATTGTTTGAAATTCCAAAAAAAAGAAAATTTTTATTTTAAAAAATTTTCCACATGTCATAAAACATTAGGTCATATAAAAAAAAAAAATGTTTATTTAAAAAAAAAAATTATGTATTTAAAAATTCAGAATAGGAAATTACAATTAAAAATAAAAAAGGAAAAGCAGGATTCTTTATCTAATACAATTGATAGGCAGTCTCATTTAGCAAACGATGCCAAAACTTTTTTAAAAATGAATTTCAAAAATGGAAAGATATGGTCAAAAGATGAAAAAAAGGTAGCTTTAAATATACATTTTAGTTCTCCAAAAGGTTATTTATTTTTAAAGAATGCGATAAAGTTAAATTTACCCCATTTTAGTTCCCTTAATAGGTGGATCCCTATTAAATATTTAAATGTAGGTCTTAATGAAAAGAATATTAATGAATTAGGGATTATATTTTCAAATAAAAATTCTCTTGAAAAGGAAGCAGTATTAGTTTTCGATGAAATTAGTATTAGAAGGGATCTTAACTATAATAGTGCATTGGATCAAATTAGTGGTTTTTCGGATTATAGCTTTAAAAGAACGAAAAGCGTTGCAAAATACGTTTGTGTTTTTCTCCTAAGGGGATTAGTACATAATTGGAAGTATGTTCTTAGTTTTTATGCCACAGAGAAGGGCATTAGTGGCGAAGATCTTAAAAACATTTTATATATTAATTTAGGTGCAGCTTTTAATTTAGGTATTAATGTTAGGGCCGTCATATGTGATCAGGGTGCTAATAATAGGAAGTGTTTTAATATGTTAGGCGTTTCAAAAACAAAACCCTTTTTTTATTTTAACTTCAATCAAGTAGAAAAAAAAATTTTTGCTCTTTACGATCCAGTGCATTTAATAAAATCGCTTCGCAACACCCTTCTTAAATATGACCTTAATACAGATGATGGTGAGGTTTCTTTTAAAATTATTCGTTGCCTCTATTTCCATGAACAAAATAATAATAGAAAAATGTGTCCCAAACTTTCAAAAAAACATATCTTTCCTAATTCATTTGAAAAAATGAATGTGCGATTGGCTACTCAAATTTTCAGTAATTCTGTTGCTGCTGCAATTAAAACTCTAGTTTCAACAAAAAAATTTACTGATAGGATTTCTTGTGCTGTATCAACAGCAAAATTTGTTTCAAAAATTAATAACTTATTTGATTGTCTCAATAGTAGGAAATTATATGAAAAAAATCCATTTCGTGCAGCATTGCAGCAAGATAATCATATATCCAAATATCTTTTAGAAATGAAAAAATATTTTCAATTAATAAGGCCAATCACATCTAAAAAAGTTTATTGTATCGACGGTATGCTACAAACTTTAACAGGCATTACGGAACTAAGTTCCGAAATATTTTCAACTTATAATAAACACGAATGTTATTATTTACTGTTAGCTCATTTAAATCAGGATGTTTTAGAAAATTTATTTTCTTTGATTCGGTATAGAAATGGATGTAACAATAATCCTTCCGTCCATGAATTTAGTAATATTTTAGCAAAATTAATGTCGGTTAAGTTAATTAATTATAAATTTGAAAGCTCTAACTGTGAAGAAGATGACGCTGAATTTTTAAATATAGACGATTTAAAGGATTATCAATTAGAACAAGATGATTCGGATTCAAATGATCAAATTGATGACGATTTAACTAATTTAGTTAATAATTATTTAGAGGGATTTCAATCTAAAATTTTAGAGGATAATCAAACTGAAGAGTTAAATATTGTTTCAAATAACGCCGAAAGATACATTTGTGGCTACGTTATCTTTAAATTGATAAAAAAAATTTCTTGTGATCAATGTACTTCTTCATTTTTAAAAAATTCTAATGATATATTATTGCTTGATTCGGAGCAATTTATTTATCAAAAAAATTATAAAAATGAATCAGAAATCCTGAACTTGAAAGCTCCAACCGAAAAAATTTTCGAAATTACACAATTTCATATGAGCATATTTGATCACTATTTTTATGAAAATTATCATGAAAAAAATTTAAGGAAAAATATATTTTTATGTTGTTTAGAAGCCACAAAAAAATCTGATAAATATCCTACATGGTTTAGGGAAAATGATGAATGCTACACGCATAAAATAAAGTTTTTAGAGTTACTAATTAATCTTTTGCTAAAAAAGCAAGCAAAATGGTTAAGGGAAAAGCTTTTAAAAAATGACGAAAAAAAAGCTGAGAGTAATCAAAGTAAAATTAAAATATTAAATGCATAACTTATTTTTAATATATTTCATAATATCCGTCTGTCTGTCTATTTGTCTGTTTATTTCCGTCCGTCTGTCTGCATATGTTTGTACGTCTGTCTGTCTATTTGTCTGTTTATTTCCGTCCGTCTGTCTGCATATGTTTGTACGTCTGTCTGTCTATTTGTCTGTTGTTTAAAAATTTTTTCTCATTATAGATTTAGCAAATAAATTTTTGTATGTAATTTGTAATACTTATTTATTAAAATAATTTTTATTTTTTGAATAATTTACTTGATACCTATATTATTTTCTTTTCATGAACGAGAAAATTGGATGAACACGATTGAAGTACCTAATCATAATATAATTTTGTAAATATTGAATGTAAATAACTAAATTTAAGTTAATGAATATTTTTGTTTGTTTTCGATAATTTTTTTTAGTCAATGAATTGTTTTGTTTTGTTTATACCTATGTATATATTTTATATTATATTTTTTTTTTGCTATAAGGGTTTTTTATGCCGAATGGAATATAAAATATTATATATTTTTCAATAATGTAATGCAATACTTATTCCATTTGGCTTTTTCCTTTATTAACTAACTTAAGAATTAATAATAAAACAGAATTATTTAAAAAAATATTGAAATTTTATTAAATTTTATATTTTTACCTTTCATGTCCATTTAAATTTTAAAAAAAAAAATTTGAGTCAATCAAAATAACGAACTAAATTCTTCTTAAACGTAAAATTCTTATATATACTTATTAAAATGATAAGATTATTTATGATTTTACAAGCCATACAACTTTTAATAATAAGCTTGTCTGTCGCACATTCATTCAACATTAATATCAAAAGTTACAAATAATAAATATGAAAATAAATTTTTCTATTTTGATTTACAAGAAGAACGAAAAATACACTTAGCTGTTTTAATTTCATATTTCACACATGCATCAATAAAAGATGTAAAATCTCTATTTAGTTTTTTTAATTTCAAATCAAAGTAACGAAAAAAAAGTAAAAAGACCTTAAATATTTTATATGTGTTAATATACCTATACACTATGCATGCAGTATAGATTTAGCTTTTCATACTTTTATATGGAATAAGAAGAATAATGTATAAAAATAAATATGTATGTATGTATGTATATACCCTTCATATAGTTTTTTAAAGGTATATTAATAAATACTCAAAACAAGAAATTGAGAAGAATTTTTTTTTATTTATGAGTTTAAAAACAAATTATTCTCAATTTTTAAGTAAAAATAGTTGTTATGAGAATAATTTTTGAGTACTGAGTAAAAACGAAAAATATTTTTTAAAAAAATTGGTAAAAAAATTTTACTCTACGTGAATACTCTATATTATATGTTACTTTATGGTAAAATATTTTTTATTTGTTTTTCTTTTTTTAGAATATTTACATATATAGTTATATATATATATTTCAATAAATCTTATATATTTTATTTATAGGTGATATAATATCGACAGTGAATTATTATTTTTAATATCGAGGTCAAATGTTAAATATATATATATATATATATTTATATATATTAATTCAAGCACATGCAAAATATATTATATAAAAAATTAATATTAAATTTATAACAAATATTTTGTTATTCTAATTCTTTATATATTAAACAAGTATATAAGGTAAATAAATAAAGATTTATATATATAAATATATAATATATAAATAAATAACTATCAATATATCAATTTGTAATTTACACATTTTTTATACAAAATAAATGCAGAAAAAAATATAGAAGGATTTAAAATATATAAAGGTTTATTTTTTTTTTTATGTATTTACGTATATGAAGGTGTTAAATTGCAATAGATATTAATGTATTCAGGTGCTCTAACAACATTTTATTGAAAAACACGAGCACATACAAAATAAATTTAGTATAACTATTGTATAAGTTTCATATCATCTATAAAACGTTTGAAGCGCTAACATTTACAGTTCTTAAAAATTCAATCAATATCCAAATAAGCCGACACAACAGACACATAGTGATATTTGGTTGAAGTTTATATTAAAGGAGTATCGACACTTTCAGCGCCAAAGCAGAACGACCTGTAATTAAATGACTTGAATAATTCTAATGTCAGATATACTCGATGGTCACACACCAAACTTGATTAAAAGCTTCTGGAAATTCTTAGCATATCTAGAAGAACTTCAGTCATTTGATACAAAGTGAGTGAGTGGTTTCAAGGATTTGTTTGGGTCAGTTATTTATATTTAATTATATACATTTAAAAATATGAAATTAATAACTAAGGTTGACTAAGGTTAAAATAAGTGATTGTCCTTTAGTTGTGAATATCTTACATTAAAAAAAAAATAAAGGAATTTCTAATATCTAGGCATAAGCAAAAACTCTATAAGGCGTATATAAGCTCTATACAATAACAAAAAATTTTTTCGATAGATTGATAAATATTTAAAAATTCTCTCAGAAATCACAAAAACGAGGAATTTGGACGTTTGTATTTAAGTAGTTCGCTAAATGAGAGTGAAATTTGATTAATTACTGAAATACAAAACTTACAAAGAGATTGTCTTTTTTGGTCTTGCAAAAGTTTTTTGATAATCTGCCAAGAAATGCCCCAGGATAATCTGAAGTATTTGTTTGGCAGGACGTTTGGTTAATGAATCCGAATAAACTGCCAAATAGTCTGGCCCACAAGAATTTGTAATATCTAATTGTGGAGTATATACGAACAAGATCCTGTTGAAATACAGTCAAGTAATAAAAGGGATTAGAGTGCTGAGGCTCCAAAAAAGGCTCTGATAAAAAATAAAAATAAAACTTATTTAGTTTTCGAACTTGACTCATCTCCTTTTTAGTTTAAAATTAAAGGCATAAGTAATAATATAAACATAAAATATAAAGAAATATTTAATTTAAAAAATATAAGTCACAGATAAAGAAATACTATAATTGTATCTATTGAAAATCTAATATCTAAAATTTCTAAATATATATATTATAAGGCCTAATACTATCTCAATTCACTCAATTGTATTTAAAATTTATTGAGATCAATTCTAATGATAAGAATATAATATGTCCCCCCTGTTCTAACATATACCTATGATTTAAACAGACTCTATACAGTAGAACAGTTAAATAGTTAGCACTTTGCTAAATTGCTAGATAGTCGGTCTTATAGAAAAAAGAATATAGATAGACCTAGAAACAATAGAAATATTAAAAAAAAAATGGTAAGTCACGAGCTGGATGGAATCAGAGCTGGATGGCAACACTTAGCGAAATAAACTTATCTCAGATCAAATGTTTGACTTTAGGGCTAGTAAGATTTTTCAAAAAAAAAAAATGTTTTTACTTTTTAAGAATACTTTACATCTATTAACAGACACATACTTTTCAAAATCAACAATAACCCACTTCTCGCCCTCCTCAAATACAATTATAATACTTTTTCGTGACTGCATGACATAAAAAACAACTCTGTTTTTCATATACTGCTTCACATACATACAAACACATTTATATAATTTATTCGAATCTTGTTTTATATTAAAAAAAACGGAAAACTATATAAACTAAAAACTAAAATAATATTTAAAAAACATTTAACTTTATAATAAAATAAAAAAAAAATAAAACAAACCAAATTTAAAGTAAAAAATACTAATAAAATAATAAAAAGTTATTTTAATTTTTTTTTTTTTTCATTTTTATTTTATTTTTTTTTTTTAAATTAGAGGCAAAATACAAATAAAAAAATATTTTAATGACTTAAATTCAATCAAAAAAATAATGCAGCAGACGACAAAATGAAAAAAAAATATGCAGTATAAAAAAAACCCTCACCCGATCCGACCCTTTCTATTGCAATAATAATATTAAAAAGTTGCAAAATTCAGTAAAATATATTTGATATTTTTTTTTAAGTTTAACTAGAAACTCTAAATTAAAATCAAAATTTTAATAATAAATAATAGATTTAATTTGAAATTTTATCATATTAATCTTTTAAAACTATGAAATATTTTATTAAGAAATTAATTAATTAATTTTGAGTTATTTAAGTAGATAATCAAAGTTTTTAATTGGGTTTTATAAAAATTTTACTTTAATTCTAATATTTAATTAATTTTATTTTAATTTTATTAATAATATTTCATATATTAATTTATTATTAGTATTATTTAATATATTATTATTATTAGTAATAAATATTTATTCAAAAGTATATAAAAATCAAGAGTGAAAATTATAGATATTTCGATATTATGTACATTTAAAAATCGATTTTCAAAAACACAATTTTTACACAATTTTTTGATATATATTTTAATTTTTTTGTAAAGTGGATTTAATATACGCACAGCAACAGCACAACTAAATTATATTATTTATTTATATAGCTAAATTTATATAAAGAAAATTGTTATACAATCTATTCTGTTCTATACTTTATTTTTTTCTATATAAGCATAGAATGTTTATAAAAATTGGAAACTTAAAACTGACTTAGTTTTAAATTCAGTTTATAAGTGATTTTGATTTTGATCCTGATATTTAATAACTTTATTTAAAACCCTTTTTAACTGTTAAAACTGCTTAAAACTGTTTTTTTTTTTATAATTTAATTAATATTTAAACTTAATCATAATAATAAAAAAAATTCAATAAACCAAATAATTTGTTTTTTTTATATAAATCTTAGTCTTGCTGGAATATAGATCTTAGTCCACAATGGTGGAAATCATTTCGAGTTCGAACAATTAATAATATTTTTTTAATGTAAATGTTTTTTTCTTTTATTTGTTTTTCAATTTTAAAAATCATATTTTTCTAATACATCATCAATTATTAAGAATAAAATTTTTGTTATTATGTTATTTTCATATCAGGTGCATTTTGGAAATTGAAAACCAGTTTTGTTTTTAAATAAAAAAATTATTATAAATGATTACTTGCAATTTTTATCATACATGATTAAATTTAAAAAAAAAAAAAAAACTAAAATTTGGTTGACTTTATGAAATAAATGTCCGAAATCATGCAAAAGAGATCATGCCGTATAACTTGCAAAGTTTTTGAGGTAGAAAGTGGTAGTATAATCAAAATGTAGGGAAAGAGAGAGTAAGAGTAATATTTAAACTTATTATATAATACTATTATTTTCTTGATAAAAAGCGTTTAATTGATATTTTGTTAAAAATATTAAGCCCTTATAACTTCAGACTGGGACACTCTACAGTAATGTTACAGTAATGATGAAAAATTAGAAAGCTACTTTAATAAGCTTTAAATTGGCATATCTGTTTTTTTCCTATCTTATTTGGTTTCAATTTTATCGAAATAAAACTACATTATGGTTAAAAAACAGTTAAGGACTCATAACTTCTAAAGGTGTGAAAATAGACCTCCCCCCCCTCCCCTTCAATATAATTATAGTTATAATTCAATATATTTATTCTTGACATGCCCGATCACCCGTTTCGAGGAAGACCATCAAGTCGGAAACACCCTGTATAAAATTCTTATCAAAAGAAAGGTAAAGATAAAGTTCTTTCAGGAGCAATGAAACCATTGAGCACAATATTTTTAATGAAATGTTCATTGTGGTAGAATATATGAGATATTAAAACATTTTCTGGAGTATTTTGGACATACAAGCGCCTTGTCTCGCCTTTCGAACTTGTCAGAACATATCATAAATGATAATGCAGTATTTTTAAAACCATCGGTTACTAAAACCATTATAGGTTAGGATACTATTATTTTATACTATTTTTTATATTTATTTAATTATATTATTCTATTATTATTATTAATTGATCTGATAACTTATATCCTTATTTTATTTTATTTATTTATTTTTATTTAATATTAATACAATAAATTGTAATAACATCAGTAAGACCTTCGACTACAAAGGTCATTTTGGGCTTGCCTATTAAGTTTTTAATTTATATTGTTATTCTCATTATCTACATATATGGTTGAAAACATTACTTACATAATTATATTTACAATTCTTATCTAAATTTATTTACATCTTTATATTAATTTTTATCCTATATTTTTAAATGGAAAAAATTATCCTTATATCTAATCCTTATTATTATATTTCCATTAATTGCATAAATTTAGGCGAGATAAAAGATATAATTTTTATATCTCATTATAATCCTTCCGATTTTTGACTTAACTATATTGTATTCAACTAAAAAATACTGAATTAAGGAGACCAAGGTCCCATGTAATCACTATTTGAATGAATTAAATTAAATTTATTTTATATATTATTTAAGTTATAATTTTATATACTTGTGTATTATTTTTTTTAATAATTCTTATTATATATTAAAATTAAATATATTTTATTTTTATGTTTTAAATTATTCAATTCAATTATTATTATTTGTATTTTGTATAATAACTTTAAATTCATGTTTAATTTCGTGTTAAAAATAAATCATTTTTTAAATTACTTCCTTATTACTTTTATTATACTTATAATAAGTTATAAATTTTTACAAAACCAACAACACCTGTTACTTTTTGGCTTAAAACTTATAAAAATAAAAAAAAAAAAAAAACATTCGTTGAATTTTTATTGTATTTCAAGTATATTTTATGATATTATTTTTTATAATATTCAACTTTTTTTCAAAATTTATAAATCACAAATTAAAATTTGTCGTCTCTATTTTCTATATATATATATACATATATATATTTATCCTTCCTAAAATTCAAAGAAAACACTAAATTTACCCTAAATATTCCTATATAAATCCAACAACCGCTTAAAACAACAAACTTCCGATGAACTTAAAGTTCAAAACCAACTAATTCAAAAAATAATTTGTTATAAGTTTTAAGTTTAATAAAAAGTATTTTCAATATATTTTTTCTATTTATTTTTTTTTTTTTTTTTTTTTTTTTATAAAATACTTTTATTTATTATAAGTTATTAATAACAACCATATATTATGCACTTTTATATTTTATTTTTGTATTTATTAGTTTTTATATAAAATATTTAAAGAAATCCTCCATTTTTCTTTTTCTTTAGATTCTAAAGTTTTCCGCGTTTTTTATTTAATAATAACTGTTCTATACTTAAAATGATATGAATTCTTTGGAATTTGTGTACCTACTAATATTCAAATGTAATTACATATAGATATGTATATGAATCTGTTTAAGTTTACAAAATATTTTATTTATTTTCAAAGGTAACCAAAGGTTTTCTTTTTTTAATTCTGAAATATTTCAATATTATTAGTCAAGTATTTGATCTCCATTTTGTGATATTCATATTTCCTGTATTAATTTTTTTTTCTCCTTTATAATTTTCTATGTATTGTTCAGATCCTTCTTTTAGAGGGTCTTATCAAGTACTTTCTTTAATATGACACTGAGTCTGCTTTTTCTTAATTTATGAACAGATCAAACCCAGTTTCCTACTTTTATGATTGTGAATTGTTATTATGGAGTGCTGTCATGCTTAATGCAATTCTTCCATTCCCAGAAACAGTGCTGCCAAAATAGTTGAAATATATAGCTTGAATTTTCGACTGTATAATTCTCAATTTTCTCAAGTTGGACGTATTATTTGATTAGACATTTTGTTTTGTTATTTTTATTTTTAAAAAAAAACTAAAGCTGCTTCCTAGTGACAATCATTTAATTTTGTCTGAATATCATTATGGGTGGCCATTAATAGGCAGATCTCACAATATTGCATTATCTTTTTCCATCATCATATGGAATAAGACTCTTTTTGATTAATTTCTCTATCCTACAACAAAGATGGTTTTTTACGAATATTTTGAGCGTTAAAATTGAGCAATTTAAGAGCAGGAGAACTATTTATGTACAACTTATATATATCAGACACAACTTGACAGATTACGTAAAGTTTATAACGATTAAACAAATTAAAATACCAAATCAAGGTCTGAAGCTTTTTGACATTAATGCTACCACACTAACTCTTAAATTCAGAAATTATATGAGCATTAATATTCACAGAGGTTTGACAACGAGCAGCTATAACAACTATTGTATACTCTATATGCTAATCTCACACTACGAGTTCATTTAATAATCGAAACATGAACTAATACTTATTATTATTTACAAACAACCTACTAACATCTTAAAATGATAACTGAATTCGTGATAGTCTTTAAATGAACATTTAAACTGAAGCCTGTATTAGGTTAAATGTTGGATGTAAAAAAAAAGGAATTTTAAACTTTAGTTATTAATTGAAGAAAATGAATGGAAAATTACAAAATTAAAAGTAAATTAAAGAAACACTTAATGAAAAATGACAAAATCCCATTAAATAAATATATATGCACTAATAAAATAATTGTCAAACATTTTGATGACAATTGACAATTTAACTTGACAAATCGAAATTTTCTAAATTTCTAACATGAAAGTAATCAATTATTCAAAATAAAAAAAAAACAACTCCTGGTAACCCTGATACAAAAAATCTTTTAACACCTTCTAAAAGTAAATAAAGTTTTCTTTTCATACCCTTGATAGACTTTTAGAGACTCATATATTCACACATTCATGACAAGGGGTAAAAAAAAACACGACACTCTTATAACCCATATTTAAAATAAAAACAGAAGCTAGAAAGTGTGTCATCACAATATTAGTTTTTGTTTTTTTTTGCAATAAAAATATAAATTTTATTTTATTTGTATTTGAATGGGAAATATTTTAAATATATATACGTATACACAGATTTGTTAAAGTGTATTGTGAATTGGATTATTGTGATTTGTTTTAATCCGTTTATATTATATTTTATTTTTAAAACATAATATCAATATTAGAACTTATATAATGTAAATATTATTATTTAATTAATAGCTAAAGCAAAGCGAATACGTAGCGTCAAGAGCTAGTTTTCTCAAATGGATTTAAGAAGATTGGAGCGATTTTTCAATAATGAGGACAAACTGAATATCTATATCTATATAGTACTATTTAAATTAGTATTTATAAAAATGGTGTTTTTATAGCTTTCAATGATATCTTTCGTATAATGATCAAAAAAAATATTTTTTTATTTAACGGATTCGTCGGAGCTGCAACTATTATGAATTTTTTCATATTTTCATAATACCATAAGTACATATCGACTTTCCTAATCAACGACAGCTCTCCCAACAAAATGAAAACAAGATAGCCTGATTTTAAAATTCCATGTATATGTGGTATACCACTTTGTACTACAACTTAAATGCAATTCGAGATTAAGATTATTCAGGATTATTGGAGCAGCTAGAAATTTTTGTGTAGATAAAATACACGTTACATACATATATTATCTAAGTATACAAACAATATTGAATGAATGTTCAATGAATTATGAACAATAATAATGAAATCAATACTTCAAATATAATCCGAATGTACTCAAGAAAACCTGCCGAAATATGTGTGTCGAAATATAATGTTGGAGCTTCAATGTTAACGTTTAATTTTGGAAATATATACACACTGGTGTCTCTACCATTTTACAAAAAATTACTGAAATTTTTACTAAACACACTTATGGTTATACTTAAGGATCTAACCCAACCTCCCTCCGCCGAAAAGTTTTAGGCTCTAGAAATTAAATGAAATTAAATTTTTCACTAAAATTTGGAATTTTCACAAAGAATTTTAAAAATTTATAAAAATTATGAATCAGCTGTCTTTTACCATATTTCGATTGAAAATATACTTTATAGAACTCTTGTTGTAACTGTTTAAATATAGGGCTTTTTCTGACTTTAAAATACTTATGTAGAATATAATTCTAAATTTAAATCGTAAAATTGTAGTTTCCTTGGAGCAAATAAAATAAATCATAAGTTCAAATCTAAAAAGAAAGCAACTCATTTTAAGCAATTTATTTTGATAATGTATGCGTATGGAAACGCATATGGAAACTCCTATTTCAACCATAATCGTCGCTTTCATTCAGACCCGTCCATTTAATAATATTTTATATTTGCGTTAGCGTGTACCAACTTTAACGGACCACTAAAAACAGAAAATACTATATAATAGGCTGTATAATAACGATTGGATTATACAGTGGTTAGAGCATTAACATTTCAATCGATATCAGATCAGACTCCAATCTTAGTAAAAGTAAAACAAAACTTTATCCATTCAACTACCATTGAGTTCATTGTATCGTCATTGAGTTGAAATTAATAACTCATAACCATTATCCAATAGCTAATAATTACATATTTTTAATAAAGAATACATTAATATAACAAAATAAACAAATAATTTAATTGAATAATATAACTCACAGATACAGAAATACCTTATAACTCGAATACAAAATTTTTACAATATTCAACTTTTGTTTCTGAATTTTAAAAAATCAAAGAAAAAATTAAAATTTTTTTAATTTTCAATCGTTTTGTGATCCAGACAATCACATAAAAATTTAATAACAGTCTCATGTTTACAATTAAAACAAAAAAAAAAAATTAATGATAAAGGGTTATTAGTATTGTAATATTTTATTAATACAATATTGTTTTTATTGATAATTTATTGACTTATAGTGGTAATATAATATGGTAAACCTTCTTTCTCATATGTTATTTTTCTCATACATCTTTTTCCCATATTAATTTTTAATCGTTAAAGCAAAATCTCAATTAAAAACGCTAAATCTATATATCATGCACGTGGAAATTTTATGTGATGCACGAGCATGACACGATTATAATAAAGTATCATCTAATATAGAAATACTAATCGTTTTCATTAATCTAAAATCAATTTATTATATAGTGTTGAAATTCAAGAAATAATGTTTAGTTAAGGTATTATTAATTCTATAATACACAGAAGTGGATTTAGTGAGTATGAAGAGTATAAATATTTCACTTGAAAGAAATATTTTGCAACACACGTTTTCTGAATTAAAAAAAAAGTTTAAATTTAAAGAATTTAACATTTTTTCTTAAAGTTAATGATTTAGTCAATGTTATATTATTCAATAAGGTAATATTTAGATCAAATTTCAATTTATGATTTATTTTTTTTAAACAAAGGGTAATTCTTAACATATTCAGCTAATTTTTAATATTACGATTTTTGCGCATAAGCTTTCAACAAGAGAAATAACTCGAGAAACCAAGTAAGAAATAAGAATCAAAATCTTAAAAATAGAATACTTTTTAAGAACATATTATATATTAGTTAGTAAATAAACGTTGAAATGAGGTTAAATTGTGTCTATATGTATTAAAAAATAAAAAAAAACAATGATAAATTTAGAATCAAGACCTAATGAAATGCAAGGTCTAAGATTTTATTTTGTTTTTCATTTAAAAAACAATATTTGATTTTATATTCGATTTATTATATTGAATCAAATTGTAACGGTAATTCCTTTATATATATATATATATATATATTACCCTTAAATTTCAATATTGTATACATATATTGAAAACATCTTATAACTTCACTTTATATATAAAACATTTTATTTTGTATATTTAATACATAATATATTAGGTATATATAAATTATATTGAATTGTTGTTGGGCCTTGAATTTTTATTTAAATTTTTACCTTGATTTAAAGAAATACTGAACATATTATATATAAAAAAATTTCTTTCATATGATTTAAGTAAAGATTAAGTAAAATATATTTTAAAGATAAAATTATACATATTTATCTATAGCTACATTTAATTTTAAAAAAAAATTGGAACTTCAAATAAAATTGAAATATTATTAATCGATTTGTATCTACTCTACTTAAGGTCCAATTATGCTGGCTGTTTTATATAATAAGAGTATTTCAGGAGATTATGAGGTTAATTTGTGTCTATATGTCAAAAAAAACAATGGCAATATTAGAATCATTTCAAGACCTAATGAAATGCAAGATCTAAGATATTAATTTGTTTTTAAAAAAACTATCAGTTTTTGTTCATTGTTACAACTTTTCAATTCTAAGGATATGGAAAGATGAAAATCAATTGACATATTAGTGCTACATTATAGAGGAAGATTCAAAGTTAATTCTAAATAAGGTTTTATTGCTAATTACAATAAAATAAAATTTCAAACATAAAATATGTTAATATTTAACGAATTATAATATACATATAAGAAAGTTAAAATAAACTAATTTTAGTTCAAAAATTACAAATTCGAAATATTTACAAATTAATTCAATGGGATTTTTATCAAATTTAGAAAGATTAAACGGTAAAATTACAAAATGAAAATAACTTTATACATTACATAAAATAACTTTTTATTTTCCATCTATATGTACATATGATCGAAGATTGTAAGCGTTTTTTAAGCTTTATTTGCCGAAGAATTAATTGCCTTCGGTCCTTAAGACACACTTGAGTGAGTCATTAAAACATATTGTGATTTTAAAATTTTGAGTGTTATCCATATAATTAAAATTGTAGAATTGAGTTCAAATTGTTGTGTATTTGTTGTACACTTTAATATATGCTTGCCCAGTTACAATGAAGAATGGTACTATGTTATGCCTGATATGTAAATCGATAGTTAAAAATATTATATGAGATTAAAAAATCCTTGGCATTGAATAATCCTATTTTTTTGCAGAAGCACCACCAATGCTTAGAAACTACCAAATTATAAATTTTGAAATAACATTTCTATTGACTTTTAAATAACAATTTTTTTAATAACATTTCTTTTGTAAAGTTTTCTATGAAATGACTCATAAAACCATAATAACGCCATTATAACATTATGGCATATGGTTTTATATCACGGCACTGAGCATATATAATTAATCAAAAAAGTTCACTTAAAGTTTAAAAATTTTTTGGATCCACTTGAGGAGTCTTTAAACAGTAAAATTGATTATGTAATAAAAATATTAATTATTAATAGCTTTAATTAATATTACTCACTGTTTCATGCAAATTATTTGATTGTTTATTTAAAATTCCAACAGTACTTAATTCAGTTACACGTCCTTTAAGACAAAGATTTTCATCTCGAATAATTCCAATTTTTTTTTCTAGTATTGAATTCTTAAATTATTTTAAAAATAAATTAAAAACTTTCAATAAATCTTGTCAAAAATTTTAAAAAATATTATAAAATCAGAATAAATAATTTGCAACCAGCAATTTGTGTGGTTTAAAAAGCTAATAATGAAAAAATTTAACAATAAAACAATTCTTTAAAAAAATTCGAATTTCTTTTGATTTAAGTACTATAAAACAAATTAAAAATTTTTAATATCTTATGTACTTATATTATATATAGTGAAAGAAAATATATACATTTGTGTACACATAAAAGTAAAAACAAACTTATTTTTCATAGCTAATGTAAAAAAATAAATAAATTATTCAAAATTATCATTATATGAATTAAATTATACATCATAGGTATTGCCACTTAACCAACCCCATAAACCTCCATTTCTATTCTGATTATTATCATTAATCGCTGATGAACTATTGCCGGTATTAACAGGATTACTAAGTCGCTCATTATTACTATCATTATTACGTAAATTTGTTATTCCTTGTTCCATTTTAAGTGATTCCAATGCTTCCATTAGACTTGAAATAGTCGTTACTTGATTTTTATTCTAAATTTTTAAATAATTATAACGTAAAAATAGAACATTAAACACCCTAAAATTATAAAGCTTGCAATATTAAGAAAAAATCTTACCAATGTTTGTAGCTCTTCATTTTCGTTTATTAATTTTTTTAAATCAGAATTATTTAACTGCAATTTAATTTCAAAGCAAATAAAAAGCAATAATTGAAACAAGTTGGTTAAACTATTTAAGAGTTCATAAAAGCAGAAAAAATTTACTTGATCTTTCTTTATTAGTACTACTTTAGTATTAAATTGTAACCAACAAACTGTATACACAAAAGATATGTAATCTGTGCTAATGTGCTGCTTTTAAGAACTCATTCAATATTTTTTAAATGAAACTTTCAATTAAAAATAATTTTAAATAAAAGATCAAAAAGCCAATTTAAAATTTTATATGACAATTTAACTTTAAATTATTTTAAATTGAAAATTTTATTTATAATAAAAAAATTATTTTAATTACCATATTGGACATTTTCTTAATTTGTTCATTTAAACACCCTTTTTCATGTTCTAAAATCTTAACACTTTGGTTATTAAAAGTATAATTTTGTTCTAATTTTTCGATCTACAATATAAAATGAAAAATTTTAATAAATTATTTTAAATTACAAAACAGATAGGTATATGTATATTTTACTTTTTCGTCTTTTAATTTTAATTCTTTTTTGACATTTACAAAATCCCTTTCAATTTTCTGATTATAATCCTTTAAACATTGTATTGTTTTATCCCGTTCGGTAACAACAGTCTCCAAAGCATTACTAAATAGATTCCGATATAAACAAAGATCTCTAAGTTCATTTTCATCAGAACTTTGAAATGCTGAATCAATATCTATTGTTGTACCACTCTTAATTAAAAAAAAAAGCATTACCATTGTAAACCAATTTAACAAAGCATAAAATAAAATTACAATTTTTGCAAAATGTTCTGCCAAATCTCTTAAAACTCTACTACTTTTCTCTAATATTTCAGTTTTCGAACTATAATTGGAATGAGCACCTAAAAACAAATTTTCAAAAATAAATTCTTATATTCATTTCTAAGTGATATAATCATACATTGAATTTCCATTTGTAATGCACCGATTTGTTTTTTAAGGCAACACACTTCATCCTCTAAATTTATTATTTTATCATTAACCCTTAAAAATAATTCATTATCCAAATCAATTTCATCTTGTGATTGATATATATTCTCATAATTGATCATTTTATCATTTTCAATGCAATATTTTCCTTGTATAATTTTATTTAGTTGATTTCTTAGATGTTGTAATTTATTTTTGGAAAATTTATGTTCGGCCATCTAAAAAAACACATGGAAATATTTAATTACAGAATATGTTTTTTTTTTAGATATAAATTAACTTTAATACTTACCATATCGTATACTCTTTTGTGGAAGCGTTGCATTAAATGTTCAAGTTCTTCCAATTGCTCTTCATTGCCGAATCTCGTCATTACACACTGTTTCATTTGGCAAAGCTCGTTAAGTTCTAATCCCAAAATTTTTAAACTTACTTCTTCTTCAGTTTGACAAGCGCTTAAAAATTTTTTTTATAAAAGTACAGAAACAATTAGAAATTTAAAAAAAAATTTTGATAAATTCAATTTAATTCTTACTTCAATTTTTTTTCTTCAAATTCAATTCGCTAAAAATAAAATCAAAAATTAAATAAAAAAAAAAAAATATTTAGAAATTAATTAGAAAAATAAATTTACTTTGTTCATATCTCGATCTTTTGCATTTAATATATTGCATTCAATTTGATGCTGTTGTTGATTATCTATCCTACAATCGCAAACCACATTTATGTTTCTATCTGGACTATTTAAAGACGAACAAGCTGTTCGAGATGTTAAGAACGGTAAATCGTTACTACAGATTGATAACTGCTTTTAAAAATGAATAAATAATAAAATGTAAATTTGCAAAATGAAATAAATGTAAATATTTTCTTAAATTAAGTAAATTTATTAAAATTAAAAAACTTTTATTTATTATAAATTTGTTTTTTTTTTTTTTTAATTAAAATATTACAAAATATTGTGACAAATAAATATAAGCAAAATATTACAGAAAAAAACATTTGTAACAGATTAATGTATGAATGGAAATGAGTTAATTAATTTTCTGTTAAAAAGTTGTAATATATAACACGGTCAAATGTTATGCATTTAAGGAGTTATTGAAATTTGCATCATACTGATATAAACTTCTCTAAATGACACTAATGATTGTTTTTAATCCCCACAAATAATCAAACATGTTTTCAAAAACTGCTGTCCCTGTCACCAAGAATCTTAAAAACTAAATGTTTAAAAATATAAAATGATCAAAGAATTTAAAATACACCTAACACTCTTATAATAACTATAAAAAATCAGAAAATTTAGTATTTTTGTGTAAATTTATAAGATTTCTAAAGCAATTCATTATAATGTTAAAAAAAAAATTTTACATTTCGTATTGTATTCAGAACTCTAGAGATTAACTTTGTGGTAATAAAAATCTACTAAGATTAGTACTCTCTTAAGTATTAGGTTTTTAATTTTTATATTATTTTTATTATAAATCACAACAAAACAAAACCTTAGCCAATATTAAATAATATTGTAAATGATGGGACATGTAAAAATACCTTTGTCGAATGATTTTTTATTTCACGACGTAAATCTTTAATAACACTATCTTTCAATTGAATTTTTTTAAGAGCCTTTTGTAATTCATCTTCCAGATCAAAAAGTTGTTTTTTTTGTCGTTGAATTTGATCATGCTTATAAGCAACTTCATATACAACTGATTTCATGCTATCAATAGCCTAAATTAAACTTAACATTTTAAATTAACAATATACATATGACTATTAATAAGTAAATTAAAAAATTAATTATAAGTACAGTATCTATATTAGAAAACCTATACTATATTGTAATAATTTAAACATTAAAATAAACCATATCTATACCTTAGCTTTTGGAATTATATACTGAATTTGAATTTTAATTACATGTATTTCTTAAAAATACATAATTGTAACATTTTTCAAAGATCATAAAAATTAATGCAATTACTAAAAATTTTCTTTCGATTATGAATCATTAATGTTTTTTAATTATATATTTAAACAAACTTATTTGTATTGAATTGTAAGTTGAATTTCATTTCAAAAAGTACAATATCAAATAGCAGTTTTTTTATTCCAAATTGATTCTGCAACAGTGTGAAATATTATTATAATTAGGATAATCGGCAATTAATTATAAATTAGAAATCTATTCTACTTTTTTCAGCTATTAACTTAAAAGAGAAGTCGCAAGACGAATTAAGTTAATTTGAAAATAAATAGATCGCATGATCATTTAAATACTATTTTGTAATTGTAAAAGATGGAATGAATTCCAACAATGATTATTAGAAAGAGAAAAATGGTACGTATATTAGTAAATTTATTTTAAAAATGTAGATATTGATTTATAAAAAGCTAAATTGCAATTGGATGAATGTTGAAATAAGCTAAAAATTATTTAAACATACAATACCTACATTATATTATGTATATGTTTCAATAAAAAAAAGAAGCATGTAAGAATTAATTCTTTTTGGAATAGTCTCGGTATCTATAAATTAAAAATAATAACAAAAAAAGTTAACATAATAATTTTAAAAATTGCATGAGCTTCTATTCAAATTATAATATTGTTTTTTTTTTTTTTTTAATTACAATTAAAAAATATGAAAAACACGAACAATCTTAATTTAATAAAAGAATTAAAAAGAAATAAAAAAGAATTTAAAAACTATCATTAACCAGACATATTCACCAAAGATTAAAAAGCCAAAATATTTTTTTTTTTGGTTTTTTTGTACAACTGCATTTGACTTTATTTTTCTCTTTTATAATGTAATCACCATGAATATTACTAACCTTTTCTTTTCGATCACATCTTGATCTTAAAACATCTAATTCGGTTCTTAACATTTCCTAAAAAAAAAAAAAATTCCCATAATTATTTTGAATTTATTAATTTAACAGAGCTTTGTTTTACATTTTTCTGCAATTCTTTCGCTAATAATTGTTCCTTTTCTCGTATACATTTTTGAAGATCCTCAATAATGTAATCATTGTTGGTACCCGTTCTATTAAATTCACTTTCCAATGATGTATAACACAGACATGTACTATCATTTTCCATTTTTCTTAGTTTACATTCTAAATTTGAAATTAATAAATCTTTTGTATCTAATTCAGTTTTTAAAACACTATTCTTCAATGATAATCTATCAATTTGACTGAAATTAAGAGTTTTCTTTATTTATATTTGCTAATTTTTAATTATATATTTATTTAAAAACTTACTGGCCGTTATCAATAAGTTGTGAGTTTATTTTTTTATACTTGAAAAATACAAAAAAAAAAAACAATAATATTAAACAATTTTAAAAATGTACGTGTAATAAAATAAAAAAAAAATTGACAAAAATCTTATGGTATACATTAATTTCTAAAGGTTTTTTTACTTTTGATTCGCGTCCAAAAACATGTTCTTCTTTAATTGTTTTAAATGTTAATCCTGTTGTATCCCATTCACCATTATTGATCTGTCTTCGAATTAACGTTAATAAACTCATTAAATCATTTCTTAAATTTTCTGTATTGACATCAATGTGATCGAATATTCTACATTCGTTTAATTTTTTCTCTAATGTTACTATGTTTGTTTTCGCATGCATTTCTAGTTCTGTTAGAGTTTCGAACATGTGGCGTATTACACCAATTAACATATCAACCCATTCTTTATATGTATAATATTTGAGCTAAAAATTAAAAAAAAATATTAAATATATAATTCATTTAAATGTTATATAACTAAAAGTTGTGGGTTAGTTGTTGAACTAAATTGGATTGCCTTTTATATTTTACTATATGCCAATATAGTTGAATTTACTATAAAACAATTTAACATTAGTCCATTATTAAAGAATTCAATATTTGCATTGTTAAATAGACCCAAAAAACAACAATGGTACTGCTTTAATATTAGTTGTTAGTCAGTTAATTTTTTTCTATATCTATTTCATCGTTCGGCTTGATTTAACTTTGTATTTAATTATTTTTTTACAATTTAACAATATTACTAGATACCTATAATTATTTTATTCGTAAATATTATAACAGAAACTAAGCTTAATGCAAGCTTCAGTTGCATGATTATTTAGAGAACTTATCGTCTATCGTCTAATGCTAAAGCGTTAGTTAATCATATTATCTTTTAACAAACCTAATACATATTTCATTTTAAAGTGCATGTGCTTTAACCATTTGCACCTGAGCAAACTTTAACTTTTTTGCTAAAATAATTAAGTACCGTTAATATAAAAAGTTAAAATAATCATCAAAAGGTTTTGCACGCCAACAAATATGTAATTCTTGAAAAGCAACAGTAAGAAAATCAATAACGATTGCATAGTATATTTAGTCCCTGCCTGATTGCACCACTATTAAGTATCTAGATATGAAAAAAATTAACTTTTTTCTTATTTTGCGAATAGTTTTTTTTATTCAATTTTCATTCTTATTACATTCGATATTATGATTGATTAGAAGTAATATTCGAAAGTTCAAAACTTAAATATAGCAAACCAAATTAATTATGATGAAAAAAAAAATAATCCAAATGACTACAACAAAAAAAATTGCAAAATTTTCAATTAAAATAAAACTAATAAATCGAACAATTCTTATTGGCATTTACTGTATTTGCCTATTTGCCAAAATTATAATTATTTGCCTGTAACATTTTTTTTTATAATAACAATGTATTTTTGTTATTCTTTTATGTATAAACAGTCGTGTAAACACTAACATGTGTATAATACTACCTTGTATATTATATATACTAAAGAACTACTAACTAGTCAAAAATATTTTATTTTTCTATTTTTGTGTACATTTTCTACAGAATAATCAAACAAACAAATATAATTAAAATAAATTATATTTTGTAGTTTTTTTTTTACATAGTTTTATAGCCATATATATATATAGCTTAATTATTTTTCATTTGTATATAACATTTGAAAAACAAAACATCGTGTTACACCTGAACAACTTAACGTTCATAGAGCAATTTAATATCTTCATAATTACATACTATGTATGTAACTACATTCTATAGTATCTGTAGACTGTAAGTAGACATAAAATGTAGATGTTAACGTTCATTTGTATACAGGCATTTATTAAAATCTTATTTTTAAACAAATTGTTAATTAATGTAATAAATAAAAAAAAAAAAAACTGAGATTATAAAAAACAAAAACTTGAAAACAAAATCTGAAATTAAATATCTAACCACAATATAACAAAATTTTCTAAAATTAGCCATTTAATACGTTAATAAACATAAGTGTTAATATAATTTTCTAATAATAATCTTCTATATCATGTTTTCAATCAAAGATGATAAACTAAAATATTTTTAAAAGTTATTATAGTTAGTATGAAAATCATAATAACAATAGATCCTATATTAATAACAGTAAATATACTGGTTTAAATTATAATAAAAGATTGTTGTCACACACTTTAAACAGACCGGTTCTTTAATAAAATCTTAAATCTATGAATTAATGATCTAAAATTAAATATAAAAATATTATCAATTGCTAAAAAAAAAAAAAAAACATTTAATATAGTAAATCTGCTAAAATAAAAAAATAATATATTAAAATTTCATAAATTAATTACTTCATAATCACCAGAAGCCTTTTCATCAATTTCACATATACGATCTGCATAAATACCATTCATTTCTGCAACAAGTGCAATAACCTTATTGTTACATCTTATTGAATCATATTTTAATTCAGATTGTTGTTGTTCTTCATCTTCTTCTTCTTCTTTTTCTCCTGATTCATATTGTTCTCCTTCTAATTCTTCTTCATCTGTTTTTGCTTCTAATTGTTGTAATTGTTTTGATCCATCTACTTCAATGTTATCAGGAGTTATAGTCGCATTAGAAGAGAATTGTGAACTCATAATTATGGAACTTTTATATGATTTAATATTATCATTATCATTTGTTTCATTCATTTTCCACTCAATTTTGTTATTTGTTTTTTTCATAAAAATAATTACATTTAATAATATCACCTTAATTTAGAATATATAAATACATATCTACATCAATATGTATGTAGTTAATTAAAAAAAAAAATATTTAATTTGGTTACAATTTTGTTTTGAAAGCAGAATTAATCAAAAAAAAAAAAAATAAAATTAAAACTTTCATTTGTTATTTTTGTTTTTGTTTTTTATTTTTACGTCAACGTTTTTTCATTCTTTCATTCACTTTGAAAACAATCAATTCAGTAAAAATAAAACTGTAGTACATTTTAAAATTAAATTACATTATATACCGAAATATACCGTATTTTTTATTTTATTTGAGATAAAAAATAAAAAACTTGAAATAAAATAATAAAATTCTTTATCAGCGAATTAAAATAAAATCAAAAAAATTGTAAAATAAAAAAATAGCGGCAAAAATTTTTTAAACAACGATAAACCGTGACTTTCAACCGTTAAAACTTTAATGAAAACATTTTCATTTGAAACATGAGAGTTCTGTAGTAGTGGTAGTAGTGAATGGTAATTTGTGTCTGTATGTGAACTGTGAAACTAGTAATTGAAAAAGAGAGTAGTGAACAAAAAAACAAAAAGCTCTGCAATCTAAATAGAAAAAAAAGCCGCATTTTTAGCACATTTACAAAAAAATTTGAAAATTCACTTTGTCCATGCGTTCGGCCGTATGTTTACAAAATTTCTAAACCGTTTGAAATAAATAAAATAAATTTAATTGCGATTGTAAAAATTCTTTTTTTTTCAAGTATTTCCCTTCAAATTAAAAATCCTTTTGACTGAAGCTGATTTCGAATTTGAACTCTTTCTAGTTATTAGTAATCCAACATATACACCCACTATCCCAACCAAATCCGAGAACGGAGACTAATTATTTAAATTCACACATTATGAATCAATGATACATAAACAACATACCTTTTTAATACATACCTTTGTATACCTTTTATTTGTTTAACCTTAGACCAGAATACACACATGTATGTTTTAAATCTATGTAAAAAATTATATAAAAAAATTTAACGGTATTGTCTGTACTCTGTACGACATATCATTGTAATTTATTCGGTAAATTTTTGAATGAAACAAGTTACACGAAAGTATTCGTATCATATCCTGAAGTAACTTTTATTTATTTTTTTTTTTTTAAGATGCTAACTGTTCAACTGTTAGGCTAATAAGCCTATCTACACGACTACATGTTGAAATAGGGGGTCATATTATTTTTGTGATATTAGAAATTGATCTTAATTATTTCCCAATAAGATAGTATAGTCCTTATAACATGTAAATGTCTTAGATTTTCAGTAAATATAATTCTAATTCTAAAAGTTTGGTATTTGAGTTATTTGGCAATCTATATCTGTGAGTTATATTATTCAATTCAATTATTAGTTTATATTTTGTATTTGTTTATATTGTTATATTCATGTATTTTTTATTAAAGATACATATATAATTCTTAATTATTTATTAAGCCATTAATTTGAATCCAATGTCGAGTCGAAAACCATATAAAAGTTTTTTCACTTTCACTCGAATATTCGAATCCGTCTCTTTCACATGAAAGGTTAGCTGTTTCTCCTTTGCCAATTGCTATATATGTATATTCATATTTGATATCACTCCCAACTAACAACAGTCGATTCAGATATTTTATGTAGACTATTACTTTACTGTTTCAATTAACGTTACATAAATTAATCTTATATCTATCATAAAATATTTTTTAACAAACATTTTCAGAACAATTGTGAAATATTGTCACGTGATGCAATACAGTGATAACATAAGTACCATATAACATAACCTACTTTTCATTTTAAATTACCATTGAATCTTTTTTTATTCATGGCTATATTGTTTTAAGCATAGATATACTAGCAATAGTAATTCTAGGGTTTATAAGTATGTAATAAGTATGTTAATGCTGTATATGCATATATTTATATATACATATTACTATGTATTTTTTACCGTTGTATTTTTTAAAGCAGTGCAGAATTAAATGAAAAAAGAGTCATAAATGTAAAACTGCTCACTAATCACTATTTTTAATGTTTTCATTTAAAATTCATTTATTAAAAAACTAAAAATATATTTTCTCTCATAGTTTTACTAGTAGTTTGTAGTGCAGTATTACAATGACGCATAACACGGGCCACGAATCGATATTTTAAATTAACAATTTATCATACATATAAATATAAAAACTGATAAATGACAAATGACAATACATAGGTATACATACCTATTTATAATTCATTTAAAAAAAGAGAGAAAAATATAGAGAAAGAGAAACATATAAAACAAATAACGATAGTTTTTATTCAATCACACCTGGTTTACCTTCGTTGTCATGAATTAATAGAAATATTCTAACTAACGGTATTTTTTTTTTTATAATTAAAATTTTATTCACAAAAAAAAAGCAAAAAGTCTAAAGCAGTCGTGATCAAATTATTTGTTAATGTAAAAAAAAATTTTAAGCAGTTAATTTATGACGACAAAGGTTATAAGTTATAACTTATTAATTAAACTATTTATTAATATTTTTATTATATTAATAATTTGGTGAAACTTCCGGAAAGGGGTTGTGAGCTATCAAGATGACGTCATCACATAACGGTACTAAATATCTCAAAGTTGCCGAATATATATACCATTAGTGGCGATGGCGCCATCTAGTGGTCGAAAAATGCATTAAAAAAATTTCCTAAGATTTTGTAGCATTTTAATTAAAATGCTATATTTTTCCTGTAAGAACATAAACAAGAACCAACATCGTATAATATTGTAGAGCACGATATTGCCTTTCATATAAATCTTGTTTCATCTGAATCGGTGCTACCGTTTTCAAGATATTGCAATTTAAAGTGAAAATTTAAAAAAAAAAAAAAAATCAAACTTTCAAAAAAACTACTACAATTGTGAAATTTTCAAAAACACCCTGTATTATTATTATACCATTAGAAAGGTCTCTTAAAACTCTTTCCAACGCTATATAATAAGTATGGCATATGTTGACAAATAGCCCCACCAGAGAACATAAATGCAAAAATGACACAACAATTTTATTAAAAAATACATTTTCATACTTTATTTGTCATAAATTTATTTTGCCTTTTTGGCAAATTTAAAAATGTAAGAATGCATTTTAGGTTTGGATACAATATTGAGTTTGGTTCTGGCAATTTGTTTTGAGGGATTTTGGAGGTGACAACCTCAAAGTTTTAAAATTTTTTTTATTTAAATATGTATGTAAAAATATAATTAGAAAGGCCCTTAGGCTAAAAAATCAGAATTATGCGCTTTATCAGATTATAAGAATCTGAATTAGGAAGATTTTAGAGTTGCATTTAAATTCTGGATTGCCGCTTTTTCCAGAATATTTATATATGTATATGTATATCAAATATTAGAAGAGATTTTAGAGGCGGATTCTAAATGAAGATTACCACTTTTTCCAGAATATTTATATGTCTATAATATATATGTATGTTAGTTCCTCAATCAAAAGGGATTTTATAGTTAGTTTAGAATTTGTGATAGCAGATAGGGATTATATTTTTATTTCATTATTTTAACTAAAGATAACTTGATAACCTTTATAATAAATGGGATTTGTATTAAAAACTTAGCGGAATGTCGTAATACGTAGTGTCTGAAAAAAAAATCTACCAAAATATTATATATATTTACATTATGCACATAAATATGTAGGCATTAATCAGTATATAATTAAAATATATACCTAATTACGTTTATTTGTTTATTTATATATAATAATATGTGAGTTATTAAGATACATCAAATAATTAAAAATAATGAAACAAATAAATAAATAAAGAATATATAAGTCCAGCTCTAATAGTTGAATCCAACTCTAAAATCTTTTCTAAGTCAGAATCTGGCATATTCATATATATTTTTAAATATTATGGAAAAAGCGGCAATCCTGATTTAGAATCCAACTCTAAAACTCTTCTAATATTGGATATACATATACACATATATTATAAATATTCTGGAAAAAGCGAATAATTCTAATTTTGTAGCTAACTCTAAGGTCCTTTCTAATTATATTTTTACATACATATTTAAATAAAAAAAATTTTAAAACTATGAGGTTGTCACCTCCAAAATCCCTCCAAATAAATTACTAAAACCTAACTCAATGTTGTATCAACCTACAAAGTACATTCTTACATTTTAAAATAAATATTTCAACTGAAAAACAAAAATCCAAAATAAATTTATGAGAAATAAAGTATGAAAATGTATTTTTTGATAAAATTGTTGTGTCATTTTTGCATTTATGTTCTCTGGTGGGGCTATTTGTCAACATATGCCGTACTTATTATATATCGTTGGAAAGAGTTTTAAGAGACCTTTCTAATGGTTTAATAATAATACAGGGTGTTTTTGAAAATTTCACAGTTATAGTAGGTTTTTTGAAAGTTTGATTTTTTTTTTTTTTTAAATTTTCACTTTAAATAGCAATATCTCAAAAATGGTAGCACCGATCCAGATGAAACAAGATGTTTATGAAAGACAATATCATGCCCTACAATATTGTAAGATGTTGGTTCCAGTTTATTGTCTTACAGGAAAAATATAACATTTTAATAAAAATGCTACAAAATCTTAGGAACATTTTGTAATGCATTTTTCGATCACTAGATGGCGCCATCGCCACTAATGGTATATATATTCGGAAACTTTGAGATATTTAGTACCGTTTTGTGATGACGTCATCTTGATAGCTCACAACCTCTTTCCGGAAGTTTTGCCAATAATTTTATATAATTTATTATTGGGCATATTTTTAGGTCTTTTATAAAAGTTTATGACGTGAGGACAATGTCGCTTGAAATTTTTAATTAAATCAAATAAATAAAAATTTATGAATAAAAATGTTGTCGGGCCAATTAATGCGACGCAATGCAGAGCTATACAATATATATACCAACAGTGATGTTGTAACATTTATCAAACTACTACGGCTTAGGTTGACCGGTCACATACAACGTATGCCACATTTCCGCATTCAAAGAAGGTGTTGAATGGGAATATAGATAGAAAACGAGGAACACGTACTACACGAACACGTACTACTCTACTACACGTAAACTGTGTCAACTCTGGAATACCCGTATGACCGTAACATATACATAATATCATCCGGTTAATTACTTTTGGTAATGCTCATATAAAATAAGAAGTTGTATGGCAGCTACTCGAACCCACTGCAGTAGGCCAACCAAATTTTGCAGAAACTTTGGTCATTACACTAAACTATTTTTATTGCAAAAAAATGAGTTTGCTTTAGACTGTTATTGCTATTGCAAAAAAATGAGTTTGCGAAAATTTCAAGATTCTAGCTCCTTTAGTTTTTGAGTTATCGTGCGAACGGACAGACGGACGGGCATACATAGCTAAATCGATTTATTTTTTGATTCTGATCCGATCCACACTTGAGTCTATATCTACCCCCCCCCTCCTCCCCTGCGTCTCAAACGTAATGGCAAATTTATTATGGCATTTTGCTTAAAATATATTTCATATTTCAAATATTCCTGCATACAAATAAGAACCGGCGATTTAAAAAACTTCCATATGGCTTATCGATAAATAAGAACTAATTTTTAAAGTTGCTCTCTGAGTCCTGTGATCTTTAGTATATTGAGGCATTGATTTTTATATAATTATTTTTCTCTTTCATTAATTGAAACCGTATTATGAATGGTTTAATCAAATTCTGATTACCAGATAAATGTTTTACTGTAACTGAAATTCGAATTTCTGAATTTCTAGTGTTACAGCATTCTAACTCCAGTACATAAATTATAGAATTTTTCTTCTAATGCATACTACTACATTTAGCGATTTTATCTGGAACTCTCGGATTGTAGATCAACTTTCAGATTGTTACAAAAATTTTTATGATTATAGAAGATTCCGTGTTTTGCTTATAAGAATTGATTTAGTAACTTTTTTTCTAGTTTTCGTTCAAATATTTGAAAATTTTCAAATACAAATTTTAAGTTTGTCAATTATAACTTATAAGTTTGTTAACGTATAACTAAATGTAACTTTTTCTTTTTTCAATTGGTTAAGAATTCGGCTTATAGGCCAATCTATAACATAGTAAACAATTCATTCTTGATATTCCTCGCATATTTTTATTAGATAATCGTTTATATTTTTATTAGAACCGTGATTACATTTTCCCCTTCAAATTTTTTTTTTAGCAAGGATATAAGCCATAATGAAAATCATCATCATAGTATTTAATCTGTAAATCAAAAAAATTTAGTTTACGTATTAGTAGGACAATTATCAACCGATCTTCATAATGTTTTTTTAAATAATAGATATTCAATGCGAATGTACGCAATTCTAAATATTTTTCAAAATTTTCAAATTTTCATTAATAATTTTTAAATTTTAATTTTTAACAATGTTAAAAATACATATACATTATTCTCTTCCTCCCTCGAATTTTGAGGTTAGGTGTTTTTTTTTAAATTACTCTCTATTGTACACTTTTCACATTACATATAAACTTTTTGTATTTTGTGTTATGTACTATATAAAAAGGAAAATTAATCAACTATTTGACCACTACTGTACATACATTATTCTGTTTTTATTATATTTATAATAAGTTTTCATTTCAGTAATTTTAAGTTTAAATTTACAGACATTAACAATTTCAATTATGTATTTTTTTAATAACCTTGTCCTTCTTCACAATAAATCTTAAAAAAATCTTAAATAATTTATAAACTCCATTTAAATAAAAATGAAAATTATTATTATTTTATTATACCCTACACCTATAGAATAGGTAAAGGGGTATATTAACTTTGGTATGGTGTTTGTAACCACCTAAAGGAAGCGAGCTAGATATGGAAAAGTATATATATTTGTGATCAGCGTGACCGCCTTAGTCGATATAGCCATGTCCGTCCGTCCGTCCGTCCGTCCGTCCGTCCGTAGGCACGATAACTCAAAAAATAATGGAGCTATCTTGATGAAATTTTAACTGTAGGTTACTAGGACTGAAAGTACGGCGGGGATTGCATATGGGCGAAATCGGCCCATGGGTTCGGATTCTGGACCTTTTAATCGATCGAAGGGCTAACGAACATATATAAGAAATCACGATAACTCAACAACTAATGACGCTTTTTTCATCAAATTTGTGCTGTAGGTAACTAGTAATGAAACTACTTCGGGGATTCCGTAAGGTCGGGATTGGACCATGCGTTCGGAACCTAGAACTTTTTGATCGAATTTAGGCCAAACGAGCATAATTCCGAAACCAATGAAGATAGAACCTCCAAATTTGGTATCAGGGTGTCCCCTCCAATCTCCTAAGTGTCTTGAGAATTTGGGTCCCATTGGACTACTGGGTCGGGGACCAGCCACACATTTCCGAAGACCTTAAAACATATCTTTAAAATTAATAAAGATAACAACTTGAAAAAATGTAGAAGCTTCCAATTTGCCACAAGGGTGTTCTTTACTATCTCTTGCGTGTTCCCTTAATTTGGGATCAATTGGAGTGGTGGTTCAGTACCCCTCTCAGACCTCCCAAGTTTTAAAAGCTTATAATCGAAATTACTAAAAATAGTTACTTAAAATTAAGATAGATCGTTTAAATTGTGTACAAGTGTTAACTAGTACTATAAGTAAAGCGCGGGCTGTATAAGGGCGAAATCAGCCCATGGTTTCAGATTCTGGACCTTTTAGTCGGTGTCAGGGATAACGAACATATATTAAAAATCACGATAACTCAACAACTAATGAGGCTATCTTCATGAAATTTGTGCTGTAGGTTATTGGTAATGAAACTACGGCGGTGATTACGTACGGTGAGGATTGGACAATGGGTTCGGAACTGAGAACTTTTTTATCGAATTTAGGCCAAACTAGCGTAATTCGGAAACCAATGAAGATATAACCTCCAAATTTGGTATCAGGGTGTCCCTTCCTATTGCGTAAGTGTCTTTGAAATTTGGACCCCATTGGACTAGTGGGTCGGGGACCAGGCACTCAGTTCCGAGGACCTTAAAGCATATTTTCGAAATTAATAAAAATAGTAACTTGAAACAAATGTAGAAGCTTCAAATTTGGCCCAGGGTGTTCTTTACTATTTCTTCCATGCCCCCCTAATTTGGGATCATTTGGAGTGGTGGTTCAGGACCTCTCTTAGACCCCCAAATGTGTAAAAGCTTATCATCGAAATTAATAAAACTAGTAACTTAAAATTAAGATAGAACGTTCCAATTGTATACAAGGGTTAACTAGTATTGAAAGTATGACGGGACTGCATATGGGCGAAATCGTACCATGGTTTGGGGTTCTGGAACCCTTGAAAAGTTCAAGGACTAATAAACATATATCTTAAAACACCATAACTCAAAAAATAATGCCGGTATTTTGATGAAATTTAAACTCTAGGTTACTAGTAATGAAAGTACCATGGGAATTGGTTCTGGTTGAGTTTAATTTCAAAGCCAAAGAATATAATTCCTATGTCCTATGTGTCTCCGAAATCTAGACTTAATTGTAGTGGTTCAGCTATATTCAAAGGTACTTGCTGCATTTATGTAAAATTTATTTGAATATTTAAATGAATTATATGAAAAGGTCTAAATTTGTAATTGTATTTTAGAAATACATTTATTGCATATTTTGCGTTTGTAAGCTTTTCTATTAGGTATATAAACTAACTACTTAAAATAATTGCAATTTTTAAAAATTTGGATTATTAAATATATTATGCTTTGATTATCTTTTTATCACAAAATTTAATAATTAGAATTTTTTCATTTTGTAATTGAGTTGGAATAAATATATTTTCATTTATTTCAAGTTTGCTTGTTTTTGAATATTTTTAAATAGACAAAATAGTAAGAATTTGTAATATTTTTTAATAGATAATATAATTAGAAAATGTTTTTAGTATTATAAAGTTAATTTGGTTAGCTATGTCTTACGATCAAATTAATAACAGCTTTTATGGTGTTAAAATGACTTATGGATATGTCCTTAAATTTGAACCAAATAGGTGTAGGGTATTTCTAAGTCGGTTGCACCGACTGACTGTTTCTTTACTTGTTATTAAATATTGTTAAGAAATTAGAAAAATATATTTTAAAATCAATTAAACATTGAAAAATAATAAAATGGAATTAATTTATCAAATTGAAATGATGTTTTTTAACTCAATAATGAAACCTTTTGTAGTTTTAATTATGTAAATACATACTTCAAGTTTCAATATACCTAAAATACTTTTTGTATCACTTATATTTTTAGGGAGCTGAAAAAACTCTACAACTTTTTACTAAAATTAAAAAAAAAAAAAATAATATAAGTACCCACATCCTGACCTATGATGTTTCATATTTTATTATATAAAATATTATATTTTGAATTTTGATACATTTGGGCTAAAATTATGTAAAATAATCGAATTAATATTATCTCCTGAAGTTTTAAATTAAATAATTTATTTGTTTTCTATAATTAATATTTAAATACAATTTTCATATTATTATAATAATGAAAAATGTATTTAAATATAATATACATAATATTATGTATTAATAATAATCAAATACAAAAAAAAACATTGTATTAAAATGCCAGTTAAAAATTAATAATATTGTTCCTTATATAGAATTTACAGGTACAATTCATGTGTGTTGAATTATATATTACATTTATATTATATTGTTGAATTATTGCCCCAATTTGTTCATTTGTTGATTATTACATCCAATAGATGTTTTTTTAAAGTTTGTTTTGAAAAGGTTCATTTGAATGAGAAATTTGAAACGTTTTCTTCAGGTACTTTAGCGACACGTCATTAGAACATCCAGTTTGTATGGGGCCAACTTGATCTGGCAATGCATCAACGACAAAAACATCCTCTAAAGTGCACTGTTTAGTGTTGAATTATGGCTAATTGAGTTGTCGGTACATATTTTTGCAAAAATGGAAATGAGCAACCAGAAACCGTGACTGAGGTAGGTATGCCGGAACATTTTGAAATTTTTTTTTAAAATCCCGTAATTTTCAATAATCATTACATATTATTCCCGCAAGAAAAAGATTTGATGATTTTAATTAATTTTTTAAAATTATTCGATGACCAATTAATTTAAAAAAATGAACTTTCTTGAATAAACTGGTTTACGCCAACAAATCACAAAATATTCAAGAACTGAAGCAGAATTTTTGCACAAGAAGTTGGAAAGTACAAAAATAATAAAAAAAAACTTTGAAATTAAGAAATTATAATCAATTTAAATCAGTCAGTCCAAGTTCACCAACGGCCAACTCTATCTAAAAATAAAATGATTCTCGAACTGTAAATCCTTTGCAATTACTAAATTTGTAATTATGCTTCAAATTTTTGTTTAGTTTCTGCAATTTAAAGAAAATCCTGCTAAATTTCTACATTTCTTAATTTAACATCTTGCAGAAAACAATACAACAAAGTGTCCAAAATGTCAGTAAAACAAAATAAAGTTTTTAAAATAAATTGTTGAAATACCTAGTCTCTCCTCTAGGACAAACAGTAAGAAATTAATAAATATCCGAGATATGTATATATATATCTATATATATAAAAGGGAAAGTTTGTTTGTTTGTATGTTTGTTTGTTTGTTTGTTTGTTTGTTTGTATGTAGCGAATAGACTCCTAAACTGCCCAGCCGATTTTCATGAAAATTTGTGTATAGGGGTTTTTGGGTACGGAAAGAAATCGTGGCCCAAAAATTTTGCTCTAACGGACCGCCAAGTTGGGGCTGTGGTGCAAGTATTTAAACTTCTTTGTTCTAAAATGAAAACGGTTTGACCGATTGACTTCAAATTTTGTATACGTGATGCTCTTTAAGAATTGAGTAGACACTATTAACAGTTTTGGAATTTGTTAACCTATGTCGGGCCGACGAGGTGTCAAAAAAAAATTTTGGGTCCGAATTTTGTCCGATTTTATTTTGTCCGAGCTTTGGCTAAAAAGAAAGCCTCAAAAAAATTTTGTTGAGTGATTTGGAAGCAAATTACGTCCAATTTTGCGCAATACTGCTTTGCCCAAAGAGAAAGTGTTGTTCCGTTAACCCAGTGGGGCACAGTGGCTTTTAATAGATTTTTGCGTTACTTAACTCTAAATTAGAAACGATTTGACCGGTTTACCTCAAATTTTATATGAGTGAAGCAACTTGAAAATGAAGTTGAGTCTGTTAACAGTCGGTCTTACGACTTTTCAAAAAAATTTTTTTGGAAGTAAATTACGTCAAAATTTGGAAAGTAGTTCGTACTGCTTTGAATTACAGAAAGTTTCAAAAATTACTAGAATAATCCTAGAAAAATCGTTTTAAAAAGATTGCTTTCACATATTTTAAAATTTACATGTGTAAACCGTGTGTAAGTTTTGTGTTAACTTTTTGCAGTAACATCAAATTCAATTAAACCTCCATTGAGAGGCGCAGCAACGCGCACCGGGTATTAGCTAGTATTATATATATGTAAAACACTCCTTTTTTTAAGGAATATTCAAAAAAAATTTTCTCATATTTTCATAGAATCAAATTTGTTTGAAAACTTGCATTTTACAAAAATATTTTATTTTGACCTTATTTTCAAATTCATTGGACTTTACGGTTTTTGAAAACCGACCGAAATTTTACATCTACATAAAATATTTTTTCAAAAAATATGAAAATTCACTTAAGTTTTCCTAAAAAATAATGAAAGTTCTTTTAAAAAATTAAACATACATATGTACATATTTATACATAAATACTTACAAAGTATATTTGAATGCATAACGCATAGCTTATTGATAACAATAGACATTCACTTAACCTTATACCTTCATACATACCTTTGAAAAATAAAAACTTAATTAATTGAACATTTCTATTTACGGTTAATAGAAATATTGGGCTATTTGGATTTTAAAATTTGAAAAAATATTGTGAACTGTTAAACATTTAAAAATTACATATTGTGAATTGTTAGATATTTAAAAATTTTGACATTCAATTTTGACATTTATTTATTGAAGTTATTTGTTTTTGTTTTCAATTCGAAATTTTGATACAATGTAAGCACTGCTATCTAATTTTTAGAACGATAACAGCTGTCAATAAAATTTATTTTTTACATGTTGGAATTGTTGGAAATGAAATTGGAATCAAACAAAGTGATTTATTATAAATCAAATTATTTGTGAATTATGTATTTTAAAAGGGATTTAATTGAAACTTAACCATTGCAACACCATCTAAATTATTAAAACGTTGATTTATATTATTGTTCGTTTTATCCGACATAACAAATAATTTAAATTTTTATTATGTCGGACATAATTTATTTAAAAAGTGAATATTAAATTTATATTTAACAAGTTCATGTCTAATTACATAAAATTTATTAATAATATTTAGCTTTAAAAATAAGTTTTAGCATTATAAAAGACGAGCTAATGTACTCATGGTTAAAATATTACGATCCAAAATGATTGAAAACCAATGTATGCATCGTAATTTGAAAGCAAGTTATAAAAATAAAATAATTCTATTTGATAACCCAACTCTAATCGGAAACTTGGTAAAATATGGAAATCCCATCTAAACAAATGTTGATTTTGACAGTTTACCAACTTTAAAACAAAATTGGTTGTTTATCTTGTAGGCAAAAAAATAAAAATGAACATAAATGTCGAATGTCGTCGATTGCGATTCAACTACAAATGTCATTTTGGTCAAACAACCAAACTGATTTTTTCGTGAATTTATTTTATTTAAAAAGTGAAAATTTTAAACAGAAAATACGGTATTAATAGTATATTTAAAATTAAAAATAAGCATTTTGTTGTCCTAAAAATATTTCAATACCAGATTACCATGTAAAGTAAAATTTTATATCTTGCGGTAAATTAATGTGAAATTCAATAACGAAGCGAATTTATATGTAAGTTCAAAGAAATAATAAAAAAATGAAAAAATAATTTTTATAATAATTAAGAGTGTTTTTTGTTTTGAATTATGATGTTTTAATAGTTAAAATTAAGTTTTTGAATACAATAATTCTAGTGTGATATCTAAAATGTATTGAAAGTTGTATTTAATAGAAATTGGATATCTTTCTTTTTTGTGAATTTTAGAGATTAATTTCAATTTGAAGTGCATTGAACCTAAAATCTTCCAAGGTTTATCATTTACAATTATTTTAATGTTAATTACATCAAATATTATTAAAATTAATTGAAAAATAATTATTATAGAATTTTATCAAACTATGGTAAAAAAAAAAAAATTAAAAATTATGTATACCGCCGATAAATAATGGTTGTCCCTATCAAAATTATAAAAGAATTTACAAAATTTGGAAATGAAATTTTAATTAAAGTTTTATAATTTTGTTTGTATTTTACTATTTATATTTTAATTCAAAATATTGCAGTTAATTCGTGTAATAATATTCCAAAAGTAATAAATAATTTTTGGAAAATTTATATTTTTGTTTTGGTATTTTCTATTTTCTAAACATTAATTTCAATTGAAACATAAAAAAAAAAAAGGAAAAAAACCTATTTCTAAATGTTGGTTTGCTGTCATTTGACTTAACATTCGCAGCAACACTCGAAAAGAAATGTCAAATTGCAAAAAAAAAAAGAAAATAAACAAAATTGTATCAAAATTAAGGAATTTTAATAAGGACAATTCCTTAATATTATTTTTTAATATATTTGTAAATAATTATACATAATTAAAATTTGAAGTAATTTAATTTAAGGAACAAATATGAGAATTTAATTAAATAATATTTTATTTTAACTTTAAGAGTTAATTTTGTTTAAGTTTTAAAAATTAATAAAATTTTACATGTCTAGAGGGTCTTTTCTTATTAGCTTAAAGTATTTAATTTATATATGGAACTCTTATTTAGGCAACTGGAATTTAAGTTATTTAAAATTGAAAATATTGTAAATAACTTAAAAGATAAATTTTATTATTTTAAAAGAAAAAAACTTATTCGGAATGTTAAAATTAATATGAAATGAAATATTTACATTTTATTATTGTTTACATCAATTTTATTATTTACAAACATTTAATTCTAAACCAAACTATATTTTTGACAAACATATGTAATTAAATAAATTTCAAATCGATTATTTTATTCCATTTTAATTTTCTAAAATGCTCTAACTCGTCACTTTTATGTCATTTTTTTATTCTATCTCTTTTTTTCATTTATTGAAAAAAGAAAAAAAAAAATTTCCTCAACAGATTTGTCAGTTGGTCGGTTTTTTGTATCAATGAAAAAAATTTTTCTTCAATGGAAAAATTAACTAAAAAATAAATATTAGTGCAGTAAAATTATATACATGTGATTAAAAATAAATAAATAAAATAATATAAAATCAAAATAAATTTCTTAAAAAGAGAAAAATTTTCATTCCTAGTTGTTTTAACACTGTTTAAAAAAAGAAGAAATATCAGATTATAAAACAATTATAATTTTTTTTTTTTTGTCTATATTGAGAAATAAATAAAATTCTTTTTATTTTTTTTTTTATTTAAAAATAAAAGAAAAAACTACTGAAAAATAATTTAAAGTGCAATGTCATTTTATTTTTTTCGTAGACAAAATTTTTTCATGACGTTTTGTAAAAAAAATTTAACAAAATGGATAATATTTTTATTTTGATTGTAAAAACTCATCTAAATAAATAATATTTTTGTTATAATTTTTATTTGTTTCTTGTTTTGTTTTTTTTTTTTTTATTTATTAATAAATTAAAATATTAAAAATTTTATAATTAAATAAAAAATATATGTAGAAGATACAAATAATTGAAAAAATAAAAAAAAAAAATAGAAAAAAAACTTTATGACGAGACATCTAAATTCAGAAGTGATGTTGTAATTAAAAATGGTACATAACAAAAAATAAAAAATTTTTTTTTTTAAGGATTTCTTCAATTTAAAATCATAAATTTTATATTATAAAAATCCTTCAACAAACACATATGTGTGTACATATAATTTTTGATAACCGATTGTCTGATTCCTTTATTTAAAAAACAAAAAAAAAAACAACAATAATAAATTAAATTATTATTTATTAATAAAGACATTGTCTTCAAGTATTTCTTTTAATTTAATTCTTTATTCTTAAATTATAAAATTCAAAAGTAAATAACAAATAGAAAAATTCTTTATTATCTTTAAGTATAGTATCAGAAAAATACTTTTAATTGAAATCAAATTGTAATTAAATTTGTAATTTATTTAACAACTCTTTATATATCTTATATGTGGCAAATTTAAAAATTAAAATAATGAATAAATGGTACTTTCATTCAATGTACAATATAAAAATGATTTAAGGTTAAATGTTTGTCGGAACTTATTTTAATTTATAATAAACATTTAGATCCTTAATTTTTATTCAATATACATATCATTTACTTTGTTTTATTTATATGTATACATATTAAAAACATTAACATTATATTTTTATAATATTTTTATTCTTTTTTTTAGGTCTATTCAGCACATAACAAAAATATTCAAAGCAAAAACGTTTAGAATTTAAAAAAATTGAATTTTTGATTTAAGTAAACAATATAAAAAAAAAAAAAAAACGAAATAAAAAGCAAAAAAACTTAAAAATAAAGCTGGAAATATTTTTAAAAGTGTATTTTTTCTATATTAAGATTAATTTATTTACATCAAATCAAAAAATATAAAAAAAAAATAATATTAACAAAATGAATATGAGAGGTCCAGCCCCCAAAAAAGATGGGAAAATGAGAATACGTGCTTTTCCTGTAAGTAATAATAGTTTTTAAATTAAAAAAAAAAAAATTTTTTTTCCTACTCCACAATAAAATTAAAATTCTTAAAACATTTTTTAGTCAAAGTAATTTTTGTTATTCATGAAATTAAAGATTAAAAATTTTTATTATATCTTTTTGATAACAGTTGGGTTTACTTAATTTTTATAATTTGGAAAAGTAGAATTTCTTGAGTTTGTGTTTAAATTTCGTTGGTAAAAAGAAATTTATATTAGAATTTTTCTATTTTTATCTTCAGTTGAAGTTAATTCGTATCTAGTAATTGCCATGGAATGTTTTATTTATTATAAATATATTGTAAATTAGTAATACTTTGATAATATTGATAACAATATAATAAAATAATCTTAATTGTATTTATTATATCTTATAAGTACAAAGTTAAAAACAAAAGGTATAGAGAATACTCAAAATATGAAATAAAAAAAACAAGAATTATTAGTTTTGAAAAAATAATTTAATAAAAGTTTCTTTTATCTTTTTAATTTTTTGCAACGAATTTTGCTTTTTTTGTATATTAAACCGATTCTAAAAACCACAAAATTTTAACAGAATTATATATATGAAATGAATTTCAAAAGAATTTTATGTAAGTTGATTATTCTTTTGGCTTTTGATTTATAGTTTAAATTATCTTTAATTTGATATTAATTTGCTCTAATTTTAAAAGTTAAAATTAATTTATTTTTAGTGTTTCGATGCAGTATTTGGTAGATTTGTAAAAATTTCTATGTTATAAAGACAATAGTAGTGATAAAATTGCAAAAATTTAAGGAAAATTGTAAATTTTATGTTATATTATACAGTTTAACTCTATCTAGATTTTGATAAAGAGAGTATTTTGAAAAATTCTGCTACACTTCATCTTATTGTAATTGTAATTTTTGTTGTAATTTTTTTCAAGTTTTTTCTCTAAGTTAATTTGTTACTCGTTGATGAGCAATGTATATAAGAATGAGAAAAATTTAATAGAAACAAATATTGTTAATAGAATTATTCTTGTGGTTTGAAAAAAGTGGTAGAATAAAATTCGAACACTGAGTGCTTGCTACGTTTTGTTGAGCACCAATGCTCCACGATTTCCTCACTCTTGCGACAACTAAGAAATTAATCCCCATAAAAAAGTAATTTCCCTAAAGGTTAAAGACATTGTAAATCTTGTACTTTTATTAAGATTTTATTGTAACTATTGAAATGCAACTATTTAAAATAATAAAAAAGTTACTTTTTAATTACATACAAATTTCTTACGTAAATATTTAAATGAATAATTACACTTCATAATAAAATATCTTTGATTTTGTGAAGTAGGAAGTATTCAATAAAAAATATTGAGTAATTTTCATAAGTTATTGAAATTCAAACTTCAATTTAATTAATTTTATTAATCTTAAAACTCTTTTTATATCACTTTGATTTTAAATCCTCTCGAAAGCGTTGTGGTTTGGTTGGCCTTGTTGCATTTGAACAAATTGTTTTCTCTTCGTATATTTTAGAATTTTTTAGCTTTGAAGGTTATTTAGCTTGCACGATATTGTGAAGTTGTGTTTTTTGATTAAATTTTTTTGCAAATTATATTTTAAAGTTTGGTATAGATTCGCGACGAATTATTACCTTAAACACAACACAGTTTTTCCTTTAATTTTTTTAGTTCATTCTTTTTATAAAATATCAATCAAAAAATTTAAAATAAAAAAGAAAAATTAATCAAAAAATTAAAAAGTACAAAAAAATTTCGAGTTTTGTATTTTTTAATATTACAAACAATTTTCTTTTTATATTCTTATGTATTTTTCAAGTAATTTATTTGAAAATTTTTAATCAAAATAAAATAATAATTAGAAAAGTTTAAGAAAAAATTTAAAAACCAAATGAACAAACAATGAAAGACCACCATCTTCAATTTTTATCATCTTTAAGCCGAAAAAGAATTAAGGGACGGAGCTCATCGATAAGTTTTATAAAAAATAAAAAGCAAAGAATTAAAACGCAAAAATTATGTCCAGACCTAACCCAGCACTTTTAAGAAATCGTAATACAACATTAAAAAATCCCCAGCGTGTTAATCAACAAGACTCTTTCGATTCATTTACTAACTCTTTAACACCAAATGGAAATTCTTCAATAGAATTAAGAGAAAAAATTCAAGAAATTTATAAAAAATATCCACTATGGGCATCCAAATATAAAAATGTTAATACAACTGTAAATATAATGTTCGATTTTTTTTTTTAATTTTGATTTTTATTTTAAATTTTCTGTTGTCATAAAAGTTTCAATAGGGTCTTAAAGTATAATTTTTAAACGGATATTAATCCAGTTTATGTCTGCAATTTTTAAATTAATTAACTAAATTTTGTTTTAAATTATTAATTATTTAAAATTGTTAAAATTAATTAAATAAAATATTTTATTTTAGACCTCTATGGATGAAAAATATGTAGAAACCATATGGGCTTCTTTAAAAAATGCAATTCAAGAAATTCAAAAGAAAAACAATTCTGGCTTATCCTTTGAGGAACTTTATAGAAATGCCTATACAATGGTATTACATAAACATGGTAATCGATTATATATTGGATTACGTGACGTTGTAACAGATCATTTAGTAAATAAAGTTAGACAAGATGTTCTCGAATCGTTAAGAAATAATTTTTTGCCAAAATTAAATCAAGCATGGAACGATCACCAAACATCAATGGTAATGATTCGTGATATTTTAATGTATATGGATCGTGTATATGTGCAACAAAATGAAGTTGAAAATGTTTATAATTTGGGTTTAATAATATTTAAAGAACAAATAGTTAGACATAGACCAATACAAGAACATTTACGTGAAACATTATTAGGTATGGTAATGGCTGAACGCAATGGTGAAGTTATTAATTATTTGGCAATCAAAAATGCATGTCAAATGTTAATGTCTTTGGGTATTAATACGAGAACGGTATATGAAGAAGATTTTGAGCGGCCATTTTTAGCTCAGTCAGCATCATTTTATAAAATAGAATCACAAAAATTTTTAGCTGAAAATAATGCTAGTGTTTATATCAAAAAAGTAGAGGTAATTAAGTAAAATTTTTAAAACTTGATTTTAAAAATTATGAAAACATATTTTTTTTCAGTCCCGCATTCAAGAAGAATCAGCTCGTGCTGCTCTCTATTTAGATAAAGACACAGAACCTCGTATAGTTAAAGTAGTTGAAGACGAACTAATAAAAAAACATATGCGTTCAATTGTTGAAATGGAAAATTCAGGTGTTGTTTATATGATAAAAAATTCAAAAACAGAGGATTTAGCATGTATGTATAAATTATTTTCGCGATTGAAGGAAGATGGGTTAAAGACAATTGTTGATGCTGTATCAAGCTATCTTCGTGAACAAGGAAAACTTTTAGTTAAAGAAGAAGAAAATGGTACAAACCCAATAACATTTGTACAAAATCTTTTGGATTTAAAAGATCGTTTCGATCATTTTCTATACCATTCATTTAATAACGATAGAATATTTAAAAACATGATATCTTCAGATTTTGAACATTTTCTTAATTTAAATAGTAAATCACCAGAATATTTATCATTATTTATTGATGATAAATTAAAAAAAGGTGGCAAAGGGGTAAGATAATATTTTCTGATTTATTAAAATTAAAAAAACTCTTTTACATTGGATAATTAACAAATAACTTTTTTGTTTTCATAATTAATTTTGTTTTTACTTTTTTAAATTTTTGATCAATGAAAATTCTAATGAGAAGTGGTCTACACATGATTTTATTGTAAATAATGAAACTTATAGTACAAGAGTAATGGTATTGTTCGTTTTATTTGTGAAATTCTTTTTTTTAAACATTTCCTGCTTAAGCTTTATTTGTTATTTATTAAATTAAGAATCTAAGTTTTTGATTCCTTAACTTAATCCCAACATTTTATTAAGATTCCTACCTTCAAAAACCTTCAAATTCAATTAATTTCTTTATGAACATATATATTTATACCTACAACACAGATAAAAACAATTAAAAATTCAAAATAATTTTACTATAAAAATCAAGGATAACACTGGTGTGCAAAAATAAATAAAATGTATAATTCTAAAGTTGAATTCTTGAATTTGTACATTTGTACTTTTTGCTTATTTTTGTTCCAATTTTTAAGTTTTAAGTTCATTTAAAAATTCTTTTCATTTTTTTTTTTTAACTTATTTTATCAAAACACTGAAATAATGTTTGATCTTTATAATTTTAGATGAGTGAACAAGAAATTGAATTGATATTAGATAAAACAATGGTACTATTCAGATTTTTATTAGAAAAAGATGTATTCGAGCGTTATTACAAAACACATCTGGCAAAACGACTTCTATTAAATAAATCAGTCTCAGATGATTTTGAAAAGAACATGATATCTAAATTAAAGGTAAATATTATTAGATTTCAGCATTTTTAAATGTATAATAACTCCAAATTTCTTTAAGACTGAATGCGGTTGTCAATTTACCTCAAAACTAGAAGGAATGTTCAAAGATATGTCAGTTTCGAATACAATTATGGAGGAGTTTAAAAACTATGTAAATACTCATAAGATACCGTTATCTGGTGTAGAATTAACAGTTAGAATATTAACAACTGGCTTTTGGCCAACACAGGTATTTAAAAAAATTATTAATTGTCCAGTGTTTTTAAATTTTACTTTTTGTGTAAAATTATTAGACAGTTACACCGAATTGCAATATACCACAAGCACCAAGAACTGCATTTGAAATATTTAAGAAATTTTATTTAGATAAACATTCAGGGCGTCAATTGACTTTACAACCACAAATGGGTAAATTTTAAATTAAATTAAAAAATATAATGAAAAATTTTTAAATAAATTTAATTACTCGTATATAATAGGTACGGCATATATAAATGCAGTATTTTATGGTACTTCAAAAGGAGATATAGATAAAGAAAAAGATGGTCCAAGTAGTTCAAGTTGTACATCGGCTGGTAACGAATGTCCAACAACAACAAGGAAGCATGTGTTACAAACTTCTACCTATCAAGTAATATTAATTAATAAACCGAATATAATTTTTTTTTTAAAACTATTTTCATTTTAGATGTGTGTTCTAATGCTATTTAATAATAGAGAACGTTTATCATATGATGAAATTCAACAGGAAACTGATATACCTGAGCGTGAATTAATTAGGGCTTTACAATCTTTATCAATGGGTAAACCAGCTCAGAGATTATTGGTTAGAAATCCTAAAACAAAAGATATTGAACCAACAAACGAATTTCATATTAATGATGCTTTCGTATCAAAATTCCATAGGTACTGAAATATAATAAGAAAATTAATTAAGAAAAAATTAAAAATCTAAAACAAAAAAAAACTTTTACAGAGTTAAAATTCAGACAGTTGCTGCGAAAGGTGATTCGGAGCCTGAACGCCGAGAAACACGTGGTAAAGTTGATGAGGATCGTAAACATGAAATTGAAGCAGCTATTGTTAGAATAATGAAAGCAAGAAAGCGTATGACGGTAAGAAATTTTTACTTTTACTTAAAATGAAGTTATAATAATTTTTTTTTTTCTAATTTTTTAGCATAATTTGCTTGTATCAGATGTGACATCACAATTAAAATCTCGATTTTTACCATCTCCTGTATTTATTAAAAAGCGAATAGAAGGCCTTATTGAAAGAGAATATTTAGCAAGAACGCCGGAAGATAGAAAAGTTTATGTTTATTTGGCATAAAAATTAATTTTAAATTTATAATATATATATATATATTTACTTATAGTACATGCAGCAATATACTGTTGTTTTTTTTTCTTAAATTTGGCTGAAGATTTGCGTTTTTAATTTCTTTTTTTTTTTTTTTTGCTAAAAAAAATTGATCATAATTTTTTCTAATTAAAAAAAAATATTAATTAATTACATTTATGTAATATTTGTACATTTTTTTTATATCAAATTTCCATCATTATTACAATTCAAAAACATATTAAACTATATTTTAAAATAAAGAAGTTAACGGACTACACACACATACATTTATATAAGTCAATATTATAACTACCCCATATATTACATAAAAAAAACCTTAAGTTCATTAAATAATTTTTAAACACGAAAAAAACCATTGATTAAAAAACAAAAAAAAACGAACTAAAACGTTAAAAAATTTTTATTTTCATTACGAAATAAATTAAAAAAAAAATGTTCCGTAAATGTGTAATATGAATAAAACTAAAATGAAACAAAAAAAAAACATTCGTCTTTAATCATAGAAAAATAAAAACAAATAATTAAGCATAAACATAATAATCATAAAATAGATTTATGTAGTTTTTAATTATTTACTAATTTCACTTCAAAAATCAACAAAACATGATTTTCATTTTATTGCAAGTTCAAAAGAAACTTTTGATATCTTGTTATACTTTTTTTTTTTATATTAAACAAAATAATGGAAATCTGATACTATTTTACCTGTAAATACGACGAATTAGTTTTTTTTTTTTTCTAATTTTATAATAATTTTTAGAAAAGATTTTCATATATTTTCCTTTAAGTGATTGAAAAAATTCCTTTTCAGAACCGTTTGGATCGTTTATTAAATTCTAAATAAAAAGTATTTTTAATCTACGTTTTGTTTCTTGTCTTCTTAACTCTGCATTACATTTATAATTTTAAAAAGTACAATTTCTTTTTGAACTTAATAAACCGACCAAACTTTCGAGCTAGAGTGGCTCATCATTTAAATCAAAACACAAATTGGCCAACGTATATATTCAATTATTATTTTTTTTTTTAATAAACTTAAGTTTCTTTTTGATTTTCTATAATCTATAAAATTCACTTTCAAACATTTATTAAAATATAATAAAGAAATTTTCAGTATTTAATTTATTTTGAATTTCAATTCAAATGAAAAAATTATTAAGAAAAATTCTAATGTACTTTATTTAAAGTTAAAGCATAGACTAAATAATTATATAGACGATTTGTTTCATATAAAAATAAAGATTTTATTTGGAGCCAGCCCATACATTTTTCGAGCTAGACTAAACATTTAAGAATAGTTTAGAATATTTAAAGACATTATTAAACTGGAATTTATATTTTTTCAATTTAAATGCTGATCGTCTATATAATTATTTAGTTTATGGTTAAAGACAGCAAAATGAAAATAATGAAACATAAACAAAGACAAAATGTTAATGTATGTAATTTGAAAAAAAAAAAAAAAAATAGAAATATTAAACATTTTTATTATTTTTAATTAATTCTTTTGTTTCTTTTTTTTTTGATTTATAATTTAAAAAAAAAAAAAACTAGATGTATGAATAGAAATATATATAAAAATATAAAAAAAAAATTTAATGAATGATTGTTTCTTCAATTCATCATTATTCATTACAAATAAATTTCGTTTTTTTTTTCGAATTTAATTAACTATTTTTTTATTTTGTAATTATAATCAATTTTAGAAAATATTAAATTCTGAATTTATTACAAAATGAAAGAAAGAATAGTTTCATGTAATTGTTTTAAAATAAATAAATAAATAAATAAAAAAAAAATCGTAAAACAAAAAAAAAATTTAAAAATAAATTGTATAAAATCAAATTAAAAAAAAAAAAATAAACTGAAGAAAAATCTTATATTTAACATAGATTTATTTAAAATATAAAATTTAAATGATATTTAAAAAGAATTTTTTGTTTTATTTCAAATAATTTTCATATACTTATTTAATTTGAGGAGTTATTAAATAATTAAATTGGGTTTTTCGCTCCCTACCACACGACATAAAGATAAATATGACAACTCTCAAATCAAAAAATACATTTTTTTGGAAGGAATTGTATAGCAGAAATATAATTGATTTTTTTTAAATAAAAAAATATATAAAATTTTAAATAAAAAAAAAAAATTCGTAAAAAGTTGCGCTTTAAGTTGAAAATACGAGAAAAATAGCTAATGTCGAAATACATGTTGGGGTGTTTTTGAAAATTCAGTACTAACTTTTCTAACAGAAAGTACTTAAGCCTAGTATTTTTTTTTATTAAGTACTGTGAAGTAAGTGCTAACGGTAAGTTAAGTTAGAAATTTTTTAAAAATGAAAGTTTTATTTTCTTTGCTGCTAAATGAAATAAAATAAAATAATTTAAATAAAACGATTAACGACTAAATTTGGACGACGATATTGAAGAATTTTAAGGGTAAATTTTTTTTTTTTTGTATTAAATAAATAAAAAACTCATTTTTCAAAACAATTTTTTACTTTAAACGATTACTAAGAACTAAATTATCAAAAATACTTTCAATCAGTACTCTCATAAAAATTTTGAACTGTTTTCACAGTTCTTACTTTTCAAAAACACCAAAGTCTGTTAAGAAATAAATTTCAAATTCTAAACAAAAGAAAATTTCCAAGAACATCCATTTGCAACTCTGAAAATGATGTTGCTGAAATGTATAAAATTTTATATAATTGTAATTTCAACTTTGGTGAATTTATCTTTACTATAATGATTTAATAGAGTCTTCTTGGTAAAGTATTTACCAAATAGCTCAGACACTATTATATTGTCATAAAAAATTGAAGCTTTTATTTAGTTAATTTAGATTTGGTATACATAAACAAAATTGGCTGTTGTACGATTTGTTAAGAGCATTAACATTTGCACCTTCTAATAATATACAAACATAAGAAAATTTAACAAAGCATTCAAACAATGGAAACCGTTCTTTAAAAACCTTCGCCCAATATCTAATTTTAAATCGAACTCCTTATAATTAAATTACTTCTAATTTATGATTTTTCATATATGCTGATTCGGGAAATTGTTCAGTATTTCATTTATACAATATGTTGTAAATGGCGTTTTTTGGGAATTTCGGTTAAGTTTTTGGATGATGGAATTATGAATGTTGGATTATAATATGTCGAAATTTTAAAATTTTAAAGTTAAATTGCAATATTTACATAAACATACATTTAATTTTTTGCAACTCACAACAGAAATATTGTACATATAATAGGTGTATTAGGTCGAAATTTGTTTGTCTATGTATGTCTCAACATGGAGTTAGACTATGTATGTCTAACTCCAAGGCATCGTAAATAATTCTAGAATATAACATTTATCAGTTTATACAATTATGGATCATTGTTTCATTTTGGTAATGTGCTTTTAAAACTCTCTTGATTTTTTTTCATTACTTTTTTTTAGTTTTATTTAAAAGAGTTTTTCATATTTAATTTAAGGTATTATTCAGATTTAGATTTCATGAAATAGAATGAAGCACATCCTCTTGAGAAAATATATGTATTTTGACAAAGTTAAAATTTTATCTAAAGATTGATACTCCAAAATAACGATAACAAACCTTTTTATATTAATGTCGCTAATGATTTTTAGAATCAAGTTTTAATTTATGAAAGATAAGAAACAATATAATAAATTTTATATTTAACAGAAGTGACCATTATTTAGATAATAAAATTTGGTACACGTATTCTAAGCCAAATTTTTGTACCCATGTATTAAATTTTTTATTATTAAACATCTATTCTAAGTTGAAATGGCTGATAATTCTTTGAATTAATCTGTTAGGGGCAAGAATTTATTTGATTAAAAGACACTCACCTATGAAAAATTTATTATTTAATTATTTAATTAGTGATAAGGTGTTTTTGTAGTTTTTGAAAAGCTTTACCAAAGAAAACACAAAGTTATGAAATATGGTTTAAGTAAGTGAACGTTAGAAATATGTTAGTAGATCTAAGATTAATTTTTTTGAAACTGTAGGTTAAATTAAATTAAAAATTGCCATTTACTTCTTCAGTTAGAGCAACTAGATATCAGCTCCCTCTCTCCTATAAGTTTTAAGTATCTAGATGAATTAAGGAAACCCTATTTTTATATGGAGGTAAAATGAAAGGGTCGTTCCAACATAAATTTCTTAAGGCAAAACAAGAAATTTGAATAGATTCAATTCTATTCACAAAAATTTCATAAGAAGGGGACCATACTTGGCGAACGTATTCTAGGCCTGACTAGACAGGTGTAAAGTGGTTTAAGTGTATACGGATCTTTTATTCTTCAGCCCAATATTTAACAAAGTCGAATAATGATATGATATGATAAAAATATAATATAGGGAGGACATTGGGTTTCAAAATGTACTATCTATACCACAGGCTTGTTTACCTAACAGTTAGCATTTAAAAAAGTATATATATTATGAAAATAAAGTATAAAAAGTTTCCTGATCCATTAAAACAAGAATATTAAGGGTCACTATCTTGACTTTTTAGTTTTTTAATTCTTTATTTTTATGAATTATTAAGAAGTTAACATATTTAAAATTTCTATAACTATTGCTCTGAAATTATGCGATTTACTGTAACTTTTAAATAAATTTTTGAATATTCATTTTAATAAATGAAATTCTAATGTTACAAAAAAAAAAAAACCATGGAAAATTAAAAATTAGTTTTTTTCTTCTATTTTAGTTTCTCTAAAAAATTTTTCATTCAAGATAATTGAAAAGGTATGGAATTTTTCGCGATCTTATTGTGATTTTGATTCTTATTGTAATAATCGTTAGGTGAGAGCCGATATAAAAAAAAATAAACCCTTTAAGGCATTCACAAATCTTTGAAAATTATAATTGAATTTCTTATCAACTGTGGCATTTTATTCTATTCCCCATAAATAATGTATAGAATTTTGGAATATGATTTTTAGTTTTTCTTTCTTTAATCTGTTTTTTTTTTTTTTGGAATATGCCTTTAAGGAATAGTTGAAGATTGACTTTTAAACCACCAAGATAGCGTTTTCATTATTCTATTATATATAGTAATATGCAAAATAAAAGAATGAAAAAATTTAGTGTATTAATGCATTAAGAATTTTTGGTGGTTTCAATATGGTTTTATTTTTTTTTTTGGATATTTTCAAAAAATTATGAAAAAATGTGCTTATACAGTTTTATTTTGTCCGTCCCAGTGTTTAAAAAACTTTGAATTAAAATGACGGACGAACTTAAATGGAACAACACTGTTAAATTGCTTTAAAGTTTATTTTCAATGCGGACAAGCGTCAAACAACATCTGATTTCATAAGCTTAATTTATTAATATATATGTATATATAAAATAAGTATGGGCTGAATTTTGGAATAGGTGACCCCCACAGACCGAAACCAGATTGTCAGGGGCTAAACTAGAATAAAGTTTATGAAGTTTCGTGAGGGTCGCAATTTGCGCATATGGCATTAAGGGGTTAAAATTGTCCTTTGAAAAAAAGCAGTACATGTTCATATAACTGTAAATATCTCCAAAACTAGAACATATATCTAACAACAATTAGTGTCAAAAGATAGGTCTGATTTTAAGGTCTGACGCTTTATAAATTGTATATACAATATTGGTACTGGTTGCACCATTTAAGTACAGAGTAGATAAAAGTAAAAAAACCAAATGTTTGTTTTTACTTTTTTGAATATAACGGTAAAAAATATATGTTTTTTACCTTATGGAAATGCGTTTGATATGCGTGCGTCGAGATTATGGTATCAGTTACCAATGTGTTTCACAAAGTTAGTGATTTTAATGTGTATACGATCTTAAAAAATTTAAGAAGAGCATTGACATCGATCTTCATGATATCCTTCAAAATTCCCTCTAACCAACTTATTCCACAACACTCAAATCCTATCCCAAATTTTCTTTTCCAATCCCGATCCTAAAATCCAAACAATATATATGTATTTAAGATCCATTCCAAGTTATAAAAGAGGGGTGATTTTAGTAGGTTCAAATCCAAAACAACCTAGATGATTCTCGTACAGTGATTCTGGTAGGCTTTCGATGCTTTCCATCAATCATCGTAAAAAAAAAATTAATGTTTTTATCATATTATTAATAGTTATTCTAAAAGTCTAATTTTTTACCAACCGCTAATATGAAATATAGAAAGCGATAGGTAAAATGTGTTTTTGTATATACAAAAAAAACTAGATTATTTTGGAATTGTGTTTTTTTAAAAATTTTGGGGTTTTTCAACACTTGTTTTTTCTTAAATTATGAAAAGAATAATACATATATAATATTATACATTTTTAACAAATACATATTTAAAGAATAATCTTGTTAAATTCATAAAAGTTTCTTATAATTGAGAAAAATTATCAAAACTTTTTTTTAGTTATGCATTCTGTAATTATTTTGTTTTTTTGGGAATTTAAGGGAATTTAAAATTATTATCCAACTAAACAAAACTGTTTGATCGTCCTTATCATTTCTAACCTCTCCTTAAAAAAACGGAGCTTCAGTATTATAAAAATGTAATTACAATAATATTCTGTTGTTTCTTGAACTTCGATTCGATTCCTGATTCAAGCAATAGCGCTTAACCAATTTTTAGCAAAGATATATTTTTTGAATTTTTGTTACTCCTGATTGGATCATCCGAAGCAACTTCCCTCTTCTTGTTCGAACACATAGGTATTGCTGCTTTTACCGCACCTTAGATCTTCTTGAAGTTTTATTTTATATATACTCCATCTGACTATTATAGAATCATTCTTTGTCTGTTAGTTGCCATTTTCATGATCAACTTTATGCCATTAAAGGGAATCATATGTAATTTTTAAGGGAACTAAATAAAAAAATTTAATAGGATCTTATTTTGGGTCAAATAACTCCTGATTGCTTAAAAAAACGAGGAAGAATGTAGTAGAGTAGACCGTGTTAACTCTGGGATATAGATTTAATAATATAGATTTGGCCAAATTTTAAATACAATATAAATTTTAATAGGCTTTCAGTTATGAAAAAAAAAAATTTAAGTTGAAAAGCAGCTCTTCAAACCTCTTTCACTACACTGACTATATTTTATTTAGACGTTGGCCATTAACGTTAACTGCTAGCTTTATTAGATATAGAGTTGTGCTCATATAAAATATGAAGTTTTATAACAATATCCCGAACCCGTGGAGCAAAATGACTAGATTTCAATAGCGATGACGGCTATTGCATAAAAAAGAATATATAGCTAAATCGATTTATTTTTCGATTCTGATCTGATCCGTACTTTTGAGTCTATATCTACCCCCCTCTTCTTCTCAAACGTTTATACCTTTGCAAATTTAGTATACCTTTTGAATTTATAGTCATACGGGTATACAAATTTATATTACCTATGCACAATTGAATTTAGAACTACGAATTCAATAACTTTGGTTATCAGTCCAGTTCCTGTTGTTGAAATTTTGAAAACAAATGCTCGAACCATCAAGCAGGTGCTGAACGGTGGATCAGTGCAATTAGTAGATAAAAAAATAAAAGTATTAAAAAAGGTATTTATAATTTATCTAACTTTTTCGAAGCTTAATACTATAATCTTAGGAATTTTAAAAATTATTTGAATTAAAATAAATAAAACCTATTTATATGCTTTAAAACTACTACTGACTATTTTAATTCTAACTATTCAATAATTATAAAATGATTTAATTAAATGAACACACTATTTCAATTTCCTTAATAAATGATTAAACATAACCTAATAACAAACACTTATTTTGATAAACTTACTAAATTTTTTAATTAATAGAGTAGGAGAGAAGTTATATAATCGCTTATACATAGGTTATGTAAATTAGTAAACAAACTTTTCTCAAAAGTGTTCCTGTCATTTAGTGATAAAAATATTTCACTTATTTATTTATTAGGATCCCAGGACTTTTTGTCCTATAAAATAACGTTATCATTTGAGAATTTCTTTACTTTCCATTTCATTACATGTATGTACTAGCTGTATACATAATATACATATATTATATAGTATATATGTATATATTTGGATTTAGGATACATTATATACTGATTTCTCTTTATAAAATCATCTGGAGAATTTGTTTTGATTTTCTTTTATTTCTAATACGCAGGACTCAACTATTTTAACAGATTTAATAATAGAGACAACAGACAGGGTATAAAATTTTAACATTTATTTGTTTGTTTATTTTTTTTTATATTAAAGATTTTTTCAGGAGAAAGCACGTGTTTTAATAATTTGACATGCTTTTTAACATGAAAAACAATTATCATTCATTCACAACAAAATAATAATATGAAAAATATTTCAATTCAATTTTGTTGTAAGTGCAAAAATTCTGTTTTTCAAATTAAACTCGAAAATTAATTTTTTAAGATATTGCCTATGATTAATAAACGCCAATATTGTGTAGCATAACGGTTTATATAATGTATAACATTTTCAAACAAATTCTTAACTTTATTTTTGGATTGCAATTACATTTATTAATAGTAGGACTTGGAGATTTTTCTCATAATATTTGAATATTAATCAAAATATGAATTAATTTTTTAGGCTTACATGATAATTAAAATCCTCGAGGCGTGCGTCAAATTGGTGTTGCTGTACGGAAGCGAGACATGGCTTGCATCTAAAAATAATGTACAGAAATTATAAGTCTTTGTAAATAAATGGCTGCGGGAATAATAAGTTGCATATTCAGACTAGGGTGAAGAAGAATTGAAATTGGATTTATCACATCAACAATATTAGTAGAACGCCCAGCATTAGAATAGAAACCCCGAGGACAAAAGAAATGTGAGAGACCAAAAGCCACCTGGAAGAGGCCGTTGCAAAGAGAATATAACGTATCCGGAAAGACATTGTGGAAAATACACCAAGAGGTGAGGCTATATGTGCAAAAATAAGGGGAAAAAACAAAATTTGATTTGCAAGTCTTATACGAAGCGTCAGATTGAAGTTTATTAAGATAAGTTACTAACATTATTTTCCTTTTATTTACTCGTACATACGTGGTGAGTTCCCAATACCCGTTATTCTTCAATTTTAATCCAAAATCACAAAAAAATAAATATTTAAAATTAAATTCTATTATAGTTATTTATACCTTCATGTGATGTACAAATATTTTTTTAAGCTTTATGTATCTCTAATATTATGTACAATTTATTTTTATTATATTTGTATTTTAGATTTATATATTAGTTTGTGTATGTAATATTATTACATTAGGTTTCCCGTTCTTAAAATATTTCAAACTCACATGGAAATTCAATTCAAAAATATAAAAAAAAAAAAAATAATCTCGTTTTAAATTTTCTCATTTTAATTCGGATTTTTTCGTAAAATTATCAATTCCTTTTTCTATTTTCTTTCTGTTGATTTAACTTACAGTTTTTTATGTTATGTTAAGTATTTTAATTTTTTCTATGTAGATGTAATGTTAAAATTTGTTGTTGTAATAATAATTTTTTTCAATTTTATTTTTTTAACATTAAATGTAATCATTTGAATTAGAACATTAGTAGATCTTTAATTAATATTATTATAATCTCTGTATTCATTAACTTTACTGTAATAATATTGCAGCTCTATTGAATTAAGAAAAGCTGTTAAAACATGGTCGTAATAATTTTTATATACTCCTTCATAAATTATTGGACAGATAAGAATTGCAGATGCTTATAACTTAAAACGGTGCTAAAAGCTGCTAAACGGTGTTCGACTTAAGTTAATTTTCTAAAATGACTCATACTTATTTCCAAATATCTAATTTTTCTCATTTCAAGATTTTTACATTAACCGTTTGGAGGAAGGAAGTGGTTCAAAATTTTGCAAAATCTAAATTTCGCATAACTGTAAATATAAAACTCCTTATGGCAAAATTATAAATTGATTCTATATCTTTATATTTAAAGCTGAAATAAGACATTGTTTGACGTTTCTTGATTGAGGATACAACTTATAGAACTTGTGTTATAACAATTTAAATATTGGATTTTCCTGAACTTTAGGGTGCTGGAGATCTGTAACGCGTCCTGGTCATTACGTTTTATTGAAAAATAATTTTTCTTTAGAAATCTCCATGGTAACCAAATATAATTAAAATATAAAATATATATAATAAACAAAATAAATAATATTACTTATAAATAAATGTAGAAAAGTAGGATGTAGGATGCATTGGTGTCGCAAGGTCTAAGTTTTACGAGGGCACATGCTATCCCCCATTAAACTTAAAAAGAATATTGTAGCCAGCTAATTTGAGTATAATGTTGCAATTTTAAGTTTTTGAGTAAAATTGTATAGGGTATAGATATATTTTATAATTCTTAAAAAATGTTTTCTTGATGTTAATGATGAAATGTTAATTTAAAAGTGAAGACTAAAATTTTAAATAAATAATATGTAATTTTAATTGGTTAATTAAAACAAACCCATTAAAATCAAACTAAGTAATATTTATTTTTTGACTCTTTATTCCGTGCACTTTTTTCAACTTTTGCATTAATTATAATGTTGAACTATATATATATATATATATATAAATATATGTTCATAAAATATTTTAGAATCAAGTATTAGAAAAGTTACTGAAATGCATGTATATATATTTGCTATATATATCTACGTAAATATTCATAATATTATAAGCAAATAATAGATGAAAAAAATTATATAAAGCAAAAAAGTTGTTTAAAATCCAGTTTTATTTCTAAAAAACCTGAAACTGTTGTTCTCATACTTATTCTTCAGTTGCAAAAATGGTTATATTAAGTCTTGTATGACGACTTTATAATTTGTATTAAATATACATAATGTAATATATATATGTATATAATGGACCGGTAAAAATTATAAGAATATTAATACATGTATAAGTTTATGTTTTATAAATTTTAAATATAGCAATAATACAATTTGAAGTCATTAAAATTAAATATCAACTCTTATTTAGTGTTAATTAAAACAGTTGTTAAAGATTTAGTAACAATGTTTAAAGTAAATCTTTATTTGGAAGTGTATATACTTGTATTAAATTAGTAAATAATTTTGATGATTTTCTATATTTAATTAAAGATGTTGATGATTGTGATGATTAATCAGCAATAAATCAAATCTGACATAACGGTTAGATTAAAATTTAGTTATATTAAATTTTTTTAATTAATTTTAATTGTAATCTTTTAAATATATATGTTTATTTGATTAATCGTACAAGATGCTAAATAAGCCAAATTCAAAATTAATACTGTTACAAAATACTCGTCTATTGATACTGGCAACAATATTGATAATAAGAAATTGATACTGGGACATTTTCTGAACGAGTTAATATTATGTAAATTATGCGGTGGAGTGAAATTAGGCCATATGAAAAAAAATGCCTTTATGGTTTTATTTCTAGTTTTCAATGGGAGATTATCCCATAACGCAGATTTTTTCACGTATGATTTTATGTCTCATTTCAACGCGAAATGCCATATGAAATTAAAATTGATACCAATTCTAATTTTTAGTAAAGAAGTTCTCCATTTTTTCGAATTCGAAAAAGTTTTAGAAATGGTTTTAAAATCAGAATTTTAATTAATTGTTCAGTAGGGGCATTTGTATCAAAGTATATTTGTCATAGAAATGTAGATATGTCATCATCTTCGTTGTCGTGAATGGGCTTTAGCCTTCTTCACAACATTCCTTCACAATTTTCTGTCTTGAGCATAGGTTTCCAATTTCACACTCATAACACTTTTGCATCGTTGTCGACCTTGTTCTTGGGAAACGTCTTGCTCTGATAGTATAAGATAGTACTTTTGAAGCATTTATACTGTGCTCTATTTTCCTTCATTCGTTCAACATGACCGGCCCATCTTAATTTTTGAGATTTTACACGTTTAATTCATCATTACTTCTTCTTTCGAATTCATTTTCATTTATTCTTCCTGCGTCAAATATTCTTCTTATTATTTTTCTTTCAAAAATGCATAGCTGGTTTTCATTCATATTGTGGTTAAGGTCCAAACCTTACAACCATAAGTTACAACTGGACGTATAATTGTCTTATATCTCGAAAGGAGTTTACTTTTTACTTTTTAGTTTACTACAAAGTCTCGTATTGAAAAGTTGAATTCGAAACCGAATTTCTAAAAAATTTCTTTATCGGAGGATTAGGTATGAAGGATTAAAAGGACGAATTCAAAATCAGGGTATAAATAATTTAAGATTAAAAATTTTTTTACAATCCAGCCGCATATTGCTGTTTCGTTGGATTTGTTAAAGAGGAGGTATAATTAACTTTGGTTCAATAGAGCAAATTTTATTACCTACAAGATATCTATAAAACAGAGAAATCGATTCAATATTTCGACGAGAGTTAAGTAGAGTAAGTGTTACTTGCTCGACAGGGTCATCTATTAGGCATAAGGCACGATTTTGAATGTTGTCGAAGTAACTCAAAGAATTTTGGGAAGAGCCAGTCCAAATGTGTAAGTTGTACTTCATCCTAGTTCGAATATAACCTATATCATATGATTGTATAGGTATATAAAATTAAAAATTATTTTTCAAATACAATTTTAATTTTTATTAATGTAATTATATAATTTAGAATTTTCCATTTAATAAAGAATCTTTTTTTTAAGACTGTAAAATTTTAAAATTCATATTAATTTAAAGAGTATATGCATTTCCAAAATTTAAATAACAGTCACGAATATTTTGTTGTACTTGAACATAATCACTAAATGGTGGAGCAAGCACTTCATTCATAATTCTTAGAAGATCAATATATTTTTGGAGAGCTTTTTTGTAATCACCTGCATCGAAAAGTCTTTTAGCGACTTTGGTGATTTGTTCAGTGTCCTGAAATAAAAAAAAAAAAATTTTATTAAATAACTTGCAATTTAAATTAAAGAACAAACTTTATGGATATAAATATTTATAAATAATAATAATTATAATTATTATAATGAAGGAATTCATTTTGGTTCTACTACTATCATGTCTAAACTTCTTTAAAAGGATTAAATGCGATATGACATCATAATATACTTGATTTACTTAACTGACATTCTTTTTTAGTTTCCATTTAGTAAACTTTTAGATTGGTGTATTTTAGGAAACTTTTTTTGCTTTTTTTTTGTGATTTAATTATTTTAAATATCTGTGTTCAGAACAGATGTCAAGAACAATGAGCGAAGATTGCTAATGGGTCAAATATTATTTAAGCCTTGACGCTTTGGGTTTAAAAAGATTTGTTTCTAACCTCTATTGATTGCTTCGAAATTTAAAAACTTTTTAAATATATAATAATATGCTTAATTTAGTTACCTATGTATAATTAAGTAATTGAAATAAGCATGTAATTGAATTATTTGGTAATTATTTGACTTTTATATTGACAACAATTATATTTATAAATAAAATTTTTTTCTAATCAGTTTTATACAGGGTGGCGCAAAACGACCGATATGGTTTGAATGTTTAATAACCTTTTTATTTAATGGTTAATTATTATTATTATTTGACTTTGTACAAATTTATGTTATTTATTGTGTTTATTTTAACAACTTTGTTAATTTGTTCTGATAACAAATTGAAGTAATAACAAATTTAAGAGACAAATTGTCAAGCATACAATTGACAGAAATAAAAATGACAATTCATGGATTAATCAAGATTTAATTTAGTATATAACAATTGGCATCTTATGTCTCAGCTTTAATATAATCGAACTTTAATTTGTTACTTAATAACTTATATCATACCTGCATCACTTTCAATCCCTTTAAAATATTCATAACTTGACCACATTTTTGACAATTTATCATGAAATTATTAATATCTGAATGAATTTCTATAATATTGTCACATTTTATTTCAGCATCACATCTAAAACGAATTATTTCATTTTTCATGTCTTGAAACAGAGGCCAATTATCTAAACAAGCATGACATTGACAATCAAACCAATATAATTCATTCAATTTTATTTGACGTTCTTCTCTTGATTCTTGTGCATAAATCGGTCCATAATTTTCTGATATCTGAAGTCCACTATTAATTTTTTTAATAGCATTTACATAAATCTGGGTTCCTTTAAAATACCTTTTTTTAATTGAAAATTTTTATTTAATATACATGCGAATAAAATAATTGAAATTGTTATATACCTAACGATACCTGGATCACAAGAATGATTAAATAATGCCAAAGTTGGATAAATACCACCACCAATAAAAACTGTTTTTGCTGTTGAATCGGATTTTGTTCCCTGATTAAGTTCAGAAATTTCATGAGTGTTAAATTGTAGAAATTGTAAATTTCTTAATATTAAACTGGTTATGAATAAAATATTATCTTCAGATGGGTTGTTTCCGAAATAACTGGTTGAAAGTAAAAGTTTACCCAAAAATCTAGCCATAAGTGATAATTGAAAAAATCCAGTTGGATTACGTTTACGTTCATGTCGAACTAAATTGCTTATTCGACGGTAATCCGTTGCTGGTAATCTAAAAGTTTAAAATTAATATTAACATTCTGATGACCGGTTATATTTTTCCAATTTTTATTATTATCAAACTAAAAGTGTGAAGAAATGATCACCTAAGTGTTGCAAACATTTAAATACGTACTTAATTAAAGATTCAAATGGTAGGTCTTTATCTATTTCATTTTTGATATTTTGAAAGTATTCCAAAGGTTTACTTGCTATAATCCGTAATGCTAAATGACAATTAATTGACGCTCCAGATTTCCATAATATGGATAAAATCCCACATTCAAATTCATGATATTTGGCTTCTTTTAAACATTTTTCCGAACAAAATATAACTTCTCCACATTTGGCGCATGGAATTGGTGTCACAGTTCTAAAACATAAACAAATCTTAGTTATATATAGAGAATATTTTATGCAACTTGGTACTGCTTACCTTAAGAAACAGTTTTGACAATGACTTTGACAAAATTTCTCTAACAGAGCACAAACATTTGGTTTTTCAATTAAAATTTGTTCTCCGATTTCTACGTCATCTTTAGCTATAACAAAACGACCTTCTTCTGGTGTAGAATTTACTTGAATTACATCACTAATAAACTCCTCGTCTACAGTTTCTTTATTAATTTTTGGTTTTGTTTTAAGGCTTTGATCTTTTTCTAACATTTTAATCATAATAAAAGCATCCCTTTCAATTTTTTGACGTCTTTCCAGTGGTAGCTTTGTATCGTCCAATGAACTTATGGTTTTTCTGAAATTGAAAAATAGTTTGCTAATTAGAGGAACTGAAACTATAACTAAGTATATAATATAGAATGAGTCTGGAACTCAATGCTCACGGAGACACATAACTACAGCTAAATACTGACACTTAAATGAATCTTTTATGTTTTAAAGGGACCTAGATATGGTTTTTAGTTTACGAAATAACTTTGAAGGAAGATATCTAGAAAACCTTTAGAAATAGAAACTCGCCTCCAGAAATTTTTTTCGTTCATTATGAATTTCTCTACCATCTCCAACCTTCTTAATTTTTGAGTTCCAGGCACCTTTTATATGACACTTTATATTAGGTGCATGGTTTATAAATCTAAAGTGACTAAAGTCAATCCAATTATTTACTTACTGAAATGCTTCCATACTCTTTGTATAATTTTTCTTTGCTAGATAGCATTGTGCTTCTCTTTCTAAAATTTTATGCATCATATCTTTGGGATAACCCAATTCAATTGATCGTTGTATATCTAGTAAAGCTTCATCATATTTTTCCATATGATATAATGCCGCAGATCTATTAGCATAAAGTATGGCAGAATGACGTTCTAAAATTTTTTATAAATTAAATTTTTAAAATAAAATATTTTTTATTAATTACTAACTATCATCACTGGGTGCTGTTATCAAACTTTTTGAATACAAAAATAATGCTTCAATCCAACGTTGATTTTTAAATGCTAAATTTCCATTTTCTTTTAAAGTTGTCGATTTTGAAGAGTCTTTTCCACCAAACACTCTTTCCAATTTCAAATCATTATCTTTAATATTATTTACACTATCAATATAAGAAAGACGTTCGAAATCATTAGCACAAACTTCAAACTTTTTTAATATATCTTCATTTATAACATTTTTTATATTTTGATAATATTCTGGGAAAAATCCCAATTTTTCAGTTAATGCCATCACAAATTACAATTTTAATATTTAAAATATTAAAAATTTTTAATCAATTTTGAAATATAACCTATAATTTAATTCAAAAATATTGAGGTGTGCGATTATATCTATTTCATAATGGACAAGAAACTGAATATATTTTTGTTTTAAGAATTAGTACAATTTGTTCTATAAAGTTTAAACAATTTTTTGAGAGCAAATGTTTATTTTTAGAAATTAAATATATACAATATAGAATGTTATATATATTGCATATATGTAAGAGCGTTGCTACTTGCTAGTAAGTTAGTATAACATAAAATTTATTTTATTTTTGTTTTTATACTGCAATCTTTTATTCTTTTAGATGTTACTTTAATTTTTATATAAATAGATTATGAAGATCAGTGAACTGTAAAGGTATTAATTGTGCGGGCCGTTTTAGTTAAACCAAAAATTAAGCTATTATAAAAGCGAATGATTGTTAGTAGCTTATAGACTCCTAAATTGCCCAGCCGATTATCATGAACCTTTTGATGTTGAGCTTTTTGGGTACGGAAAGTGTTTCTGGGCAAAACATTTTTCTCTGAGAGACCTCCGAATTGGGGTTGTTTAAACTTTTTTGTTCCAAAATTAAAACGGTTTTACTGAGTAACTTTAAATTTTGTATAAGTGTTGCTTAATGGCAAGGGTGTTGACTCTATTAGCAGACTTAAATTTTTTAAACCTGTATATCGACACGACGATTGATTAAAAAAGTTATGGAACCGAAGTTCTGCTCTGCCTTTTACTGATATATTTAAAAAAATTTGTTCGGGTTGCGTTAACCTGTTAAGGCACAATTTATCATGTGTAATTTTTGTGTATAAACAATGATGTTTATTAATAACATAAGCTTTTTAAAAACCCCTTGAGAGGGGAAGCAATGCGTACCAGGTAGTGTTAGGTAGTGTTAAAATAAAAATTGAAAATATTGCCTTTATAAAAATATTTTAAGTGGCTGATTTCGTCGACCATGACAGTGCTAAATGTTACCCTGGAACTTCTCTAAATGTTAACCTCGATTATACATTATTTAGGGGAAAACAAAAATTAATTGGAATTGTTAAGTTGAATGTTGTAAAATGTATCTGAATGTTTCAACCCCTAGGTTTTCTCTTGTGATTAAAGTTGAGTAAATTTCAATATATGGAATATTAAAATGCCGTGATGTGTACGCCACTGATATTTTTAAAAATTTTCATCATTGTACGATTTCATTATTTTTTAAATTGTTTTAAATAATATTTGGTTTTTTTAAAACAATTCAATGTTCTCCTGCATCCAGAAATGTTGAGCCCCAATTTAAATTCCTTCTTTTTTAAATTTTTTATTATGCCGTTTTTCAAAGAAGAGAGAGTTAATGAGAGTTAATCTCTCATATTGTCACTTTATTCTTATTTTTAAATTGTATAGATATTTTGTTTCAATCAATATGGAAATTTTATTGTAAAAAAATTAAAATAGTTTTTTGGAATTTTGCCTATGGTTTTTTATGATATGACAATTGTGGTGGTTTTTAACTAAATATTTTTAATAATTTGTGGCTATATAGAATCATTTTATCCGTTCGTCTGTCTGTTTGTTAGGGTGTTGAAATAAAGAAATAAAATTTGAGCTAAACGGTTAGGTATTGAAAAAATATTGAATTTCATTTCATTGAATTTAATAGGTGAAATTTTTTTCTGAAACCCTGCCCGTTACGAAGCCTTAGTCTCCAAAAGTCTGGAAACGGGAGGCTGAATTTAAATTGTTATAAATATTATAAGTTCTAGAAATATTTTTCAATCTGAAAATGTCTAATGATAACTGCTTTTATAAGCTTTATAAATATCTTTAAAATAATGATATGTTTATCATATAAAAATATAATATATGATAATCATACGGTACTTTAATTTACCGTTATGCGAAACTTAATTTTTGCAAAATTCTTACCCTCTTAAGTTGAAGTTTTGAGGGAAGTTAGATCCTTAAAAATATGTATAAGTCATCTAAGAAAATAATTTTTTTCTAACCTAATCTTTATATACCTATAAAGTTATATTTTAACATGTGCAAACAGTTTTTCTCACCTATTAGAAGTTTTCACAAAATTAAGGGAAGGGTCACGATGTTTTACAATTTTTTGCATATACATATAACAGTAATTTTTTGAAAGGAAGTTCTAAGAAATTATTACAAATTTATTTTTCAATGTACCCTTTTCCCAAATCTAAATATAGTGGGACATTTTTTCATTTTGATAATGGGCTCTTTAAAAAATTCATTTATTTTATTATTTGTTATTTTTTTAAAAACTAAAATTTGAAAAATAGTTATTAGCATATAAGTTTCAGTGCATATAAATTTCACAAATAAACCTATTCAAAATCCTCCAGCTGTAAAATTAAATGATGTGCATGTCAAGCTAAAATGAAAATAGCATGTAAAAAAGAAAAAAATAGAATTAGAACACAAATATATAGAGAAATGTATTGGCTGCTTGGTCCAAAATCTGGATTGCAAAATTTTGTTGTATAATCAAATAATTAAGCCTATCTGGTTGTACGGTATACAATTTTGAGGAACTGCCAAACAAACACATATTCAGAAAAAAAAAAAAATTTCAAAACAAAGTGTTACGTAACATAATGAATGCTCCCTGGTACGTACAAAATTCCGGCTTACATAGGGATAAAATTTAAAAACAAGTGATGAAAAAAAACCACATTTTCAAAATAATATAGTGTTTCATACTAAGTATTTTATCAAATTTAATGTTGAAGCTTCAATATTAACGTTTAATTAACGAAATATATACGTTGGTGACTAAGCTACTGCTTACTTATAAAAACAGTAAATTTTTTATTTTAAAGTTCTAATAGCCCTTCAATGGGGTTTACCAAATTTCTCAAGGACCTAACTTCATCTAACCCCCTCCCCCCTCCCAATTTTGTAGGTTCTAGGAATTAAATTGTGAATTCCACAAAAATTTGGAATTTTACTTAGACTTATACTATCTAAGCAAAAATGGGTAAAACTGAGAGACACTTTCTTAAATTTAAGGAACCGCTTTTAAATTTAAGAAAACCTTTTACATATGTTAAAATATAATGTTGGATCTTTTAATTTTGTATATTAATAAAAAAAAAATATGGTCAGGCATTCAAGTTACAGGTGCTTAAAAATAGGACTCCTTCCTTCTCCTTCAAGACCCTAGCTAGTACAGTTTAGAAGATATTTGTGGCCAAAAGTTTTGCAAAAATTGAGTTTTGCATAATTGTAAATTTTAGTACCGTATGGCAATCCTAAACTTTTAAAAATTTATAAAGTTTATAAAACCAGCTATCTTTTACCGTTTTCAGATTGAAAATACACTCACCAGAACTCTTGTTATAACAATTTAAAAATAGGGCTTTTTCCAATTTTGGGGGGCTGTAGCTCCGTAACGGGTGGGTCTACAGAAAATATTCTTCTACGAAATTATTTTTTTTGTAATATCTACCCGTGGTTAAAATTTCTTTACTCTATTTCAAACGGTGTAAAAGTTTTGTAAACATACGGACGGACGGACAGAGTGAAGCTCTATATAAACACACTTTTACAAAATTTTTTGAAAATGTGCTAAAAAATGCAAAAAAAAATATATGACTTATTTGCAGGTCACATAAACATAAAAGCGTCAAAACTTCTACAATATTCAAATGTTAAAAGGCTTAAAAAAACTAAGATCTTCGAATTAGCGATAAATTCAGATCACCTTAACGGAGGTCCGTAATTATAGTGAATCAAAACAGTTAGCTTGCAATAATTTTTCTCAATAAAGAAATAATAAGATTTCAATGATTTTACATTAATATGCGATAATAAGATTCTACTATAATGTATCCTCTATTACACACTAGTACATGTAACAATTTACCCACATAATTTGTATAAAATTTTACAAAAATATCTAACACTATATTAAACGTATGTACCTAACCTATCTTTAATTTTTTTATGAAAAATTAATTTTAAACTATAAAAGAAACTCGATTATAAATTAAATTATTTTATTATTAACATTTAGTTTTTAAGATTTATATATATTGTTATTGTATCGCATGTATATATTACATATGAATTAAAAAATTTGAAATACCTAGTCACGAAAATATTGTTTTTAATTAACATAACATTGTAAAATAATTTTCCTGTAAACAATTTAATAAAATCAACAATGTTAGTAATTCTTTTAAAATAACATTTTATTTATTTATTTTTTGTTTTTCATTCTGTAAACATAAATTAACATTACATGTTTTTATTATTAATTTTCTCTTCGTCTGTAATATTAACTCAACTCAATGATATTTTTTTTTTATCAATATTCTGTAATATTATGTTAACATTACAGTTTACCTATTAATATTATCATTTGTAATGAAAATGTAATATTTATTCTACATTACATGCTACATGTATAACATTAAGTAAAGAAAATTCAATTTTTGGTTTTTTATTGTTGTTGTTTTTGTTGTTGTTGTTGTCTGTGTTATATTGAATTGAAAAATTTTTCAGTTGAATATGTTTAATTTTCTTTTTTTAAAAGTTTTTCATGTTAATGTTATTTAATTTTTGTTGTTGTTGTTTATTTTTGCACTCCTTTTTTTTTTATGTAATAAATATTTAATGTTAAAAATTTTTTATAAGTTCTACAACATAATAACAACAACAACAATGTTAATTTTTTTCTTTTTTTAAGAAAAATAAAAAATTACAAGAATCAGATTATGTTAAACAGAATGAAGAACAGAATAAACGTTATATTGATGATAAAATGAAAAAAAAAAAGAAAAAAAAAAGGAAAATATAGATCAGAGCATATCAGTCAGTACAGTATATACTGGTGGATGACTAACTAATCATGTTAGTTTTCTTTTTAGTTTTCAGTCACCTGTAAAGGTTTGAGCGTGCCGCATCGTTCTTTCTATTATTAAATTATTAAAAATTAATTTATATTTTATAATAATATATTTTTTGTTTTTTATTTAATTTGTTTTTCAATAAAATTTTACTAGTAAAGTACTTTTTAAATCGGGAAAATTTAATTAAATTAAATTTTTATTTTCATTTTTTTTTTTTTTTTAAATTTTTATTTTAATTAAAAAAAAAAAAAAATAAAATAAAAAAAAAAAAAGTTAGTTATGATTAAAAAAAATTTTTAATAATATTTTTATAATTGGAAATTAAATAAAAAATGTGAATGAAGAATTAATATATATATATATATATATAATATATATTTTATGGAAATTATTTTTTAATTAAATTATTATTTTAATTTAATTAGATTTAAATTATTTTACAATGTAAAAGTCAAATTTGTAAATTTTTAGTAATGTGAAGATTTTAAAAATAAAGTGATTATTAATTTGTTTAATTATTTTTAATAAATTAATTAATAAAATTAAAAAGGTTTTATTTATAATTTTAATAAAAATATTTTAAATAAAAATTATATAATAAATATTAAAAAATGATTATTTAGAACATCAATAATAAAATATAAACGTAATTTAATTATAGTTATTATACTTATTACGTAAAAAATTGAAAATTTTAAGTCTCAACTTCATTTTTAATTTAAAAATCTGAATTTATTATTAAATAATCTCAATGATTAATATGAAATTTTAAAATAAAGAACTAGACTTTTTATCTGTTCAAGTTCTAAAAAAATTGATCTGTTATCAATTGAATTTAATTTGAGTCTTGTTTGATTGTTTACTTATCTCTTAGTAAATTGTGTATATTTTAATAACGGTATTTTATTTTCTACAGTTATTACAAAAAAAAAAAAAAATAAAAAATAAAAAATAAAAATTAAAAACAAAAGATAAAGGAACACGTTTTAATAAATATATTGTGAGCGGAATTTTGATTTATGGGTGTGTGTGTGTATGTTTGGCTAGTATTAATAGGAAAAGTGTGCGAACGAATAAAAATATAATAAATGTCAAGTCAAGTCTGTTAACAGTTATAGAAGAAGTAATAAAAACAAAACATTTGACTTCTGCTGATATATTTATTGCAAAAATAGTTTTACAGTTTATTTTATTTGTTCTTTTTTTTTGTTGTTAATATAATTTTTTTTTTCAAATCACACTTATACATATACATACATATGTATATACCTAATTATAAACGTCAACAATTTACAACAATTTTAAGAAAGGCAAGTGCATTTTATTGTAAATTTTTATATTTATTGTGAATATTTTTTTTTATACTATCATTTAGTGTTATGTATATGTGTACTATATATATACATGTATATATATTTTATATTTAGTAACTAAAAGTACCTAAATAGTTGTATTTTATATACTAGTTTACCGTTGACCTTTCGCATTGACATTTTTATTTCTCTTATTCTATCTGTTGTTATTTTTATTGCATAATATAAACAAAAAAAAACAACAGTTTAGTGGGAAAATTTAATTAAGTTTGTTTTTTTTTTAAGTTCACTGTAAAATTTTGGTATTTAATTTAATTACTTAATATTGAAGCCAAGGGAAAATAGAAAAAAGGTGGATGTAAATATCGGCGAAGAGAAAAATTTGAAGAAAAATAAAATAATTTTATTATACATTTAAGGTAGAGGTAGGAAGTTTTCTAAAAACCAATTCTAAATATGAATATAGGAATAACATTTTTAATTAAAAATTAACTTATCGAGCTATTTAATTAAAAACGTTGGCTGTAAGTTAAAGTTTTCCAAAATTTGTGCAAACAACCCTCACAATTCCAGATTTTCTCATTAAATGAATCAAATAATTCTTCAGAATTTAAGCTTTATGATATTTATCAAAGCCCTTGGATAGCTATTGTTTGACTATATTTTAGGTTCATTTTAAAGCTTTGAGCATTTTCTTTATAAATATGTGCATTTTTTTTTTTGAAAGTGTTCAAATCGCATAACTACAAAAAACAAGGTCTAGGACTAAGTAACGGTTACTTTTAAATTAAAAATTATACCATAACCTTGACCTTTCTGTAGGGGATTAAGTCATTGTCATAGCTTGTTTGAATTAATACGCTTTATGTGCTATATGTAACAAAATATGAATAGAATTTGTAGGTTCAATTTGAATCTAAATGAAGATAATACTATTTTAAATTAAATTCCATATACTATATTAAATTCCAGAGATTTTAAAAAACTTTGCGATTCTTTTGCGATTCCATTAGGAACTGTGATGGATATTTGCATATTTGAAATAAATTTCATTAAAGTCAGGGCTACTCAAAATAAGCAAAAACTCTCTTAACATCTTTATGTAGATATGTTTGTCGCCTCAATGCTTTTTGATTTTTATTGTTTAAAATGCTTTGATAATGGGTGCATTTTAAAACCAATATTTCAGAAACGTATATATCCAGGTCAAGTGTTAATTTCATATCAGTTTTTAGACTTAGATTCTTTAGAAGTCAACAGAATATCCCGTTTGGTAGCAACAAACAAGTTGACATCAAAAGAAATGTGTGCAAACAAAATTTTTATCAAGGACCAAATTAGATTATTTTTATTTTCAATTCGAGATCTGTTATATCTTATAGTAAATAGATTTTCATTAGACTTTACTGTTATTTCGAAAATCTTCTACAGAACGATCTACAACTTGCTTCCCCGGGTTTTCGCTGGATACTTCTATAAATTGAACAATATTCAATTGAAAGAAATCGTGATTCAAATCTTCTAAATGCGAGTTCGGAAATCAAAACTACTGACTCTCAACTTTGCTTTGACTCTACCACTCTGATCCTGATTTCTAAATATTTTAAATAAATCAATGTGGCACAAAATAATTTTTCGAAATACTTTTAATGGAGTTTAAAAATTTAAATATTAAATGCTACTGCAATTGAACTTCTCTAAAACATTTGTTTAAATTAATTTTTTCATACGTACGACTATAAGTCAAAAGGGGAGGGCAAAACTATGGATTGGATCAGAATAGAAAAATAAACCGATTTAGCTATGTATGGCCATCCGCACGAAACTCAAAAACTTAAGAACAAGGATTTTAAATCATAACTCTTCATAACTCTACCCAATGAAGCTGTACGTCTGAAATTTTGTCAAAAATTTGTTATGTGGCGAAAGTTGGTTGGTCTACTGCAGTAGGTTAGAATGGTTGCCATACAAAATAAAGGTATACCTAATAAAGGTAAATATTTGAAATGTTGTCAAAAATACTTTAGTTATAGGGCCAAAGTTTGTACAAAATTTGGTTGGTCTTCTTTAATATGAGCATTACACTACACCTAATAAAGCTATATGTTTGAAATTTTGCCAAAAGTAATTAACCGGATGATATAATGTCGATATTACGGTCATATGTGTATCTTAGAGCGGAAACAGTATACTTTATTACACTCTTCCTCGATTTTTTATAATAATTGAATTTCGATATTGTTTAAGCCTATCATTTGGTTCAGTTTATTGTACAATTAGACCTAAACTAGAGACATGTAATACACTTTTAAATACAGTTCAATTTACCAAAATTATTTTGCAACCTATTACATATTTGAATTTAAATTCACATCATATACATATGATAATATTCATACAATTCTGTATTACTTATTAATTATTCTATTTATATTTAAAACAACATATAATTAACATATGTTTATTATTTTAATTAAAAGATTATAATAAATTCTAGGAAAACTATTATACAAAATCTTTTTCATTTATCTAATAACGATAATTACAATATAAAATTTACTTAAATTAATCTAACCACATTATATATTATAAAAATTATTATAGTAATATAATTTGAAAAGTTACATCTTTTTAATTTGTAAGTAATTATTATTAAAAATAACCCAAAAATTATTTAATTCTTTTATATTAAATAGTTACCTATAATAAAATTAAATTACTTATTTTATTATTCCAATCAACCCATTATAATCTAAAATATTGTATCAAATATCTTTATTTGTAATACTATCAAAAAGTTAAAAGTAATAATTATTAATATTTATTAGTTACAGTTGTGGCAAAAAAAAAAGGTAAAGTTTTTTTAAAATTTCTTATTTGAAGAAAATCTTAAATAAAGCAAATTAGAAAATTATTAATATTTTGTTTTAGTTTTGTTTGAAATTCTTTTAAGAAATCATTTAAATAAAAATTTAAAAAAATTTCAAATTGATAATTTGTTTTTCTTTAAGCGCTAATTGTTCAACTGTTAGGCCAATAAGCCTGTTTATACCATAGGTACGTGTTATTAGAATTGATCTTATGGAATTTCACATATAATTTAAACATGAGATAGTATTAGGCCTTATAACATGTAGAAACGTTTTAGATTTTCAATAGATACAATTTGTATTTTTGAGTTATATTGTAATATTTTGTACTGGAGTTATATGGTATTTTATATCTGTGAGTTTTATTATTCAACTAAATTATTTTTTTATATTTTGTATTTGTTTATATTGTTATATTAATGTATTTTTGTATTAGAGATAAATAATTATTAATTATTGATTAAGACACTAATTTAAACCCAAAGGCGAATGGTAGCTGAGTCGAGTCGAAAAACAAAATAGTTTTTTCGCTTTCACTGGGTCTTTCGCAGGAAAGGTCGGCACTCTAACCACTGTGCCTCCCAACGGTTAAATTATAAATTTGACCAATATATAATATTATAAATTGTAATAAATATTATAAAAAGATCCCACATTTCAAACTGGAAACAAGGGTTACATTATAGCTAACTGGTCGAATAATGTACCATGGTACCTAATAAAATAAATAAATATAATCGAAGTTTTACTTCCAACCTATGATTAATTTTAAACAGGATACTAATAGATATATGGACTTTAGGTATCCGTATACTTTATTTCAACTCTATGGAACTATAAAAATAAAAAATTGATTCTTAATTTCTAAACAAATTTCTTTTTAAAAATATCCACCTTGTTGGCAGATTGAATTGAAAAACAATTTTTCGAGTTATTTGTATTTGATAATAAAAGATTTACAGACTAAGTTACAAAGACTTAGCTGTAAGACTTAAAAAATATCTATTTCCTTGACCCGGCAACCTGCTTCATTTCTATAGCAAAAATGGCTTGTGTATAACTACTTTTTGAAAATCTCCTGTATTTTTGTGATATTATGCGAGCAGATGGATGGACGGACGAGCGGACATTCATTATAGCTATATCGATTTACTTTTCGATTCTGAACCGATTCACAAACTTGAGTCAATTTCGACCGCATTGCTTTACTCCAAACTACTTTCACACTGATGTAAACTGTAAATATAATTCCTATGGTTCAATATTATCGACTATCTGTTTAATAAAAACTAACACTTAAGCTAAATTCAAAAAGTTGCTTAGTTTTTTTGTACGACACTGTAGTTATATACGAAATTATACTATTAAATTTTTTTTTTAATCCTTTTGAATACATTAAAAATAAATGTTTAAGGCAAATTATTATTAAAACTAATAATAAACATAAAATACATACATTAACATTTCTCAAAAAAATATATATATATACATATATATATATATATTATATATATATAAATACATATTCATAAATAAACTCAAAATTTACTAATTTGAATTTTTATTTTGTTCTTTTCAGATATGAACCACAACACAAAAATATTCAATTCCCACCACCTCTGCCTTAAGTAACAAACAAACAAACAAACGAAATAATTTGTTGGCAGACAAAATTAACAACAAATAACATTCTATCTATCTCTTTTCTGTTCTGTTTCATTATACCAAAACAACATTTTTTTTTTGTTATGTTCTGTCTTCTTTTTATTTTATTAACTGTAAAATATTAAGTTTTGTGGTTTGTTTTAAGGTCAAAACATAAAAACATTAAAAAAGGATAATAGAATTAAAAAAAAAAACAAAAAAAAAACAACAACAACAATAACAATAACAAAAACGGTAATTAAAATTGCAAATCCTTTAGATATATACATATATACATATACAATTATAATATAATATGTTAATTCTCCTTCAAATGTAGAGTGTTTTTATATGAATTTGATTTTTTGTTTTTGTTTTTATTATTATTGTTTTTTTTTTTTTTTTTTTTTTTTGTGGGTAGTTATAATAATAACAGTTAATAGCGGTTTAACAATTGTATCTTAAATTTATAATTTTATTAAAAAGATTAAAAAAAAAATAAAAAAAACAAAAACAAGGCAATACCATTTCTTTTTTAGTTGTTTGAAGATCGACAACACCATTTTTTATCTCTTTCATATTTAAGTTTTTATTTATTTTTTTTTTAATTCTGGGATTATTATTGTATAACGGTTCTTTGTCTTGTTAACGGTTCTTTTCCATGTTTTTATTATTATTATTTAGCTAGAATTTTACAATTGGCTTTATGTTGAAGTGAAATGGATGAAAAAAAAAAAAAGAGGGGGGATAATAATTAAGTAATAAAAAAGTGTAATAATAGGTGAAAATAAAGGAAATATCTAAAATACAAAATAATAAACAAAAAAACAAAAAAGATACATTGTTAATAAACGTATACGTACCTTTTAAAACCGACAACTTTGTTTTTATTTTATAACTGTAAATTGTTTTTTTGCTGTACTAAAAATTTTTTTTTTTTTTATATATAGGTGCGAAAAGGATAAAATATAAAAATTCAGGTGCTTTGTTTTTTTTTTTAAGTATTCGTTAAATTTTATACACACAAACATTCGTTTATTTAAAAATTAAATTAAGATAAAAAAAAAATATTTTCTATCTCTATCTTTTTTTTTTTTTTTTATTATTCTTGGAATTTTTTTTTTTGGATTTTATAATTTTTTTTTTTTGAGTGTAGTATGGTTTTGTTGTCCTTAATTTTGGTGTTTTCTAAACAAAAGAATTTAATTGGTTTCAAAAAAAAATAAAAAAAAAAAAGAACAAAAAGAAAAATAAAATAAAGGGTATTTTTTTTTATCCTACATAGAGAGTCAAATAAGAGATAATCTTTTTTTTTGTTTTGTTTTTTTTGTTTTGTTTTTTTTGTTTTGTATCTAAAAGTTTATTGCTTTTGGATTAAATGTAGTATATATATATTAGTACTGTATAGTATATATATATAATACATATATATAAATATATATGTATATAGAATTAAAACAAAATAAAATAGAATGATACTAAATTTGGTTTAAAAAAAAAGTTAATAATCAAAATTAAGTCAATTTTCTTTTTAATCTTAAATTTTTTTTTTTAATTTTGGGTTTTTTTTGGGGTTAAAAATTTTTGTTGAAAACTAATAAATATTTTTTTTAAAGAGAAAAATAAAAAAAAATTAATTTGGTGTTTACAAAAAATTTAAAAACTAACAAAATAAAAAGAAAATTAAAAAATAAAAGCAGAAAATTTAAAGGAAGTTTGGAGTATCTTTAAATAAGGTAAGTTAAATTAATATTTACTTTAATGACTCTATATACAAAAACCCAGTGCTGAAATTTTTTTCCGTTAAATATTTCATATTTAAAGTATACCTGGACACAAATAAGAATCGGTGATTTAAAAAACTTCCATAAGGCTTGTGTATAAATATGAACAAATTTCAAAGTTGCTTTTTAAGCACCAGGGCCTTTAGTATATTATATATAGAGGCATTGTTTATTCAATTATGATGCCCTGTACAAATTAATATATTATAGGCTTTAAAAAATTATGTTCATATTATACAACTGGTTAAATTTTGACAGCAAATTAAATTTAAGTATGCAAACTTTGAAAATTAAAAGCTGCTTTGGCGAGCCTTAATTTCTTCATAATTTGAATGAAAATATAACAAAGGATGAAGAACACAATTAGTAGAAACCAACCATGCAAACGCTTCCAATGAAAGTACTTATTAATAGTGTTAATATAAACTTTCACATATATAATTAGTGAAATTTCTTAAAAAGACTTTTGTTTTAAAATAAATACAGTAATTTATTAATTACGAATTAAATGAATCGAAGAGAATGTAAGCTAAAACATTCTTAAATTGTTATTAATAACTTAATTAACAAGAAATTTAAAAATTGCAAAATTCTTTTTGCAATATTATTTAAAAACATTAATTTGACAAAAAATATCGTATGTTAACCTAAAAGTATGCAATTTTTTTTTTTCAAATTTGGTATAATATAAAATTTAACCCTAATATAGAAATATCAAATTTGATATAACTGTTAATAACATAATAAAAGTCCAAACAAGTTTTTAGCACAGATTTAATAAAACTTAATACTTTTATATATGATGGTTCCCTATCTGACCGATAGCTCAGTGGTAAAGTGTTGGTTTTCAATCGGAAAGTTTCGGGTTCAAATTCTGGTCGGATCATATTTAATAAAAAAATATAATGTATAGTTCAATAATTTAATAATAATTATAAATGTCAAATCGGCAAAGGATTAATATTATCAGGTAATATTAACTATTAAATAAATAATAAAAATAAATAAATAATAAATAAATATGATGGTTCTTTCAATTTTCTTTTAAAACCTTTTTATAAATTACTCCTGCACAATTTCGAATTTTATAGCTCCATTTAACATAATGCCCCTCACAATGAATACTGAATATGAAAAATAAATTAATTTTCTAATTTCTTTCCAAGTAATTTCAGTTCTGAATAATTGAACTTTATTATAACAATATTATCAAACAAAATTTTATATAAATATTCAAAAATCCAAAATTAGAATTTAATAAAAAAGACATCATTCAGAAAGGAAGAACTCATTATGTAAATTTTAAAGATTTTCTTAACTATTTTGAATTTCATTTAAAGAGAATCTTTGATTTTTTGTTTTTTTTATTGTATTTACTCTTAAGGGATAAAAGTCGATTATTGTTAACTTTCGATGGGCTAAATTAAATTTGATTTCATTTTGATTTTGATTTCTAAAGATTTTGTTTTTGGATTTTATTTATACATATTAATGATATTAAAGTTTATTTTGTCTTAAATTGTAAATTTTGTCCTAATAATGGGTTTATATATATACAATAATATTACTTTAAGCAAATTTTAAATATTTTACTTATCGTTTGGATGAATTTACAATCAGTAAAGCAATAATTGTAATTCTATGGTAGATTTCGTAACTAATCTGAATTTTGTAGTTAACAAAAGCTACTAAAAGTTAATTTTAATTACCAGTAAAATTAATTTCAAAAAAAAAAAAAAAGAATCGTATTAAATGTCTGGAATTTTGAATTAAGTTTAATAAATGTTATGGGAGAGAATATAGAGATTTTCATTAAATTTAATTATAATTTTTTATGATTACTGGATCATTCCAAAATATCTTTGGTTGAATTATTTTAATATTTGATATTATCTTAATTTTAAGCAAATGTTATTTTAATAATATTAATATAATAATATTTATCGATTTGTGTTTTAAATTAACATATTGTTTGTGTTTTTAAAAAACATTTTGAGTAGTTTTGTAGTAATATTTTAATTAATAATTTGGATTTATTTAAATTTAAAAATAATAAACTATATTGTTGATTATTGAAGCTAAAATATTTATTAAAGAGTTTTAAAGAGATTTTTGATACAAGTGTACTAATTTGGGTATTAAGATACAAGTATAAAAATGTAAATTTTTACAATTACTCATTTGTTTGTCCGCTACACCCCCATTTTAATTTACATCAGACATTGTAGTCACACTTTTCTTTTAATCATTAATCTGTTTCAGCGTGACCGGTCGATTCCACTAGAACAATTCCACTAGACACAATTCCACTAGAACAATTCCACTAGACACAATTCCACTAGAAACAATTCCACTTGGCATAATTCCACTTGGTATAATTCCACTTGTAGATAATAATTTTTTTTAAAAATTATTTAAATTTAAAATTGATTTTTTTAAGTAAATTTATAAATTACTGTCAAATATTTTAATTTTGGAAATGGGAGTCCCGCAAAAGAAAAAATACAAAGATCTTTCAGAACATATATCTCGTGTAGCGAATAACTTTAATAATTATAATCCATTTGAATACATGAAGGCTATTGCAGCAATAACGAGAATTGATTTTTCCTAAATAGGTTTTTTTCATTAATTTTATATATTTGTACTCATTAACTTTAATTTATTCTGTTTCTATTCTACTAATTATTATTAATAAACTAGCTCTTTTGTTTTTTTTTGAAAATATTATATAATTTAATGAATATATTTTATATCAATTCCACTTTTTATTAGCCCAACGCATTTAGAGTTAAAAATCGCGGCGATTTTTAACTCTAAATGCGTTGGGCTAATAAAAAGTGGAATTGCGCTAGTGGAATTATACCACGTGGAATTGTTCCCTAGTGAAATTATACCAAGTGGAATTGCGCTAGTGAAATTGTGTCTAGTGGAATTATGCCAAGTGGAATTGTTTCTAGTGGAATTGTGTCTAGTGGAATTGTTCTAGTGGAACGGGCCTAAAATCTTCTCTCTCGATTTAAAGTCAACTGTCTTTAAAATTAATATATGTATTGCTTCTGGAAATTAGAGTTGACTGTAACAATACAATGAGAAATATTTAACTGACTTCGGCCCAACGTAACAAAAATGTTCCCCAAAAGAATTATTATTAACTTTTTAACGGTATTTCCTTGTCCTTAAAGAAGTTTTAAAAAAAAGATTTTTTTATTTTTGCGCCTGTCTATTTCATAAGTACTTTTTGTAACAGGGATCATATTATATTCTTATTATTAAAATTGATCTTAAAAAATTCCACAAACAATTAAAACAGCTGAAAGTATTAGGCCTTATATCATGTAGAAACGTCTCAGATTTTCAATAGATACAATGTTATTTGTTATACATTGTAATTATTTTTTATATTTGAATTATAATGTATTTCTGTATCTGTGAGTTATATTATTAAATTAAATTATTGATTTAAAACTGTATTTTTAATTAAAGATATATAGTTATTAATTATTGATTTTTTATTATTGAATTTTTTTATTGACTTTTACTCATGTTCGAACCCGGGGTTTTCGAATGAAAACTTCACACTCTAACCACTGTGCCATCCACCTTCTTAATAAAAATTGGTTTGTTAGAATCGTTACCACAATGGTACCGCAATTGCATCGTACCGTTATTGCAATGGTAAAAAAATAACTCCTTAAAATTTATTTAGCATTCTGAGACAATTTTAAAATCTGCTAAATTGAAAAAAAAAATAATAAATTAATTAATACACTTATAAATTTTTTAACCTTCTTATCAAAGTATTGCTCAAAGTCTTTTCGTATTAGTCGTTTTACCAGAAATAGATCAAATGTAGAACCCCTGTAATAAGTTACAGCGATTTATAAACTTAATCTTATTAAATCTTAATTAGCATTACAAAGTAAATCGATTATCAATGGAATGCCTTAAACAATTCTTCCTTATATTCCTTTTGATGTTGAAATTATTTGTATCTTAATCTGAACTGTACGTTCTTATGATGATTTTATAGACGTATACCCGTTTTTGAAAGAGTTGCCTCGTTTTCATTGAAAGACGTCCTTAATTATAATCCATTTATGTAAATATATTTATTATATGCTTAAAATTTTTTTTTCTTAAAGAATTAATTGAATGAAAATTTTTGATTCATATAAACATAACTAGGATTTAAAATTGAACATTGTAACTAGTTTTTGCAATTGGGTAATTGTACATCTTTGTTCAAAGAATGGTTACTATAATTTAGAATTAATGCTTTACTGAAAGCCATTTTTTTTAAATAGAATTAATTAAGTTAAAAGAATTATATTTTATAAACTTATCATATATACAAATCTACTTATACTTATATATCTTAAAGTATATACTTATACATTAAAATAAAAAATTATATCTTCTTCTGATTAAAAAAATTCTTCTCTTTGTGTTGATTAGAAAATTGTTAACAATTTTCACTAGCTATACATTTCACCCATTAAATTACAGTTTTATTTAATATTACTTGTTTCTACTTTAATCTAATTTTTTTCTCCTCTCTTTTTTCTTCTACTTCTTACTTAAGAACAAGAAGTTCTTCTACAGAAGTATCTATTAAGTTCATTCAGATTAAAAATAAAAAAATATATTTTAAAAGATTTTCCAAGATTTGAGATTTGGTTTGGATTTTGTTAAAAAGAAACATGAAATAAAAATTTGAAAAAAAAATTAATGAATAGTATATAATGAATATGTTAGTGATAGTGACTGTTCTGCCGACGCCTCAACTAATTTTAAGGAACGCCATACAAAGACCAGATAATTGAGAAATAAGATAAAATTTTTTTCCTTCTCTTCGTTCTCTTTAATTTCAGTTTCGCTTTAAAAAAAAATTGACTTCTGCTTTTTATGTAGAATTAATTTTAAAGTGATTCTTACTATCAACTGGTTTTGATGACAGTGAAGAATTGTAAAAGTGACGGGAAAGTGAGGAAATAGTGGACATTATGCGAAAATAAATAAAATAAAATATGGTTATCAGCAAATCTTAAGATATGCAAAAAACTTTCAAAACAACACTGAATTATTATTAACTTTATCACAGTGATTTCTTAAATATAGAAAATGAAAGAATGGAAAATAAGTTTAAAAAATAAGGGATCAAAAAGCTGGGGTTTTTAAAAAAGCACATTTTCAAAATTATATAGTGTTTCATACACAGTATTTTACCAATTTTTTTTATAAATATAAATGGCAATATTATAATTTAGTTATTTCATCAATTCATTATTAATTATGAATAAGAATGAAATCAATATTTAGAATGTAATCCCAAGGCACTCAAGAAAACCTGTTTACAAGTGCGAAATATAATGTTGGAGCTTCAATGTTAACGTTTAATTTTGGAAAAATATACACTAGTAAATAAGTTACTGATTTATAAAATCATGATATTTTTAAGTCCTAATAGCCCTTCAATGTGGAAGACTCCCAAATGTTTACTAAGCAAACTTTGATGATTCTCGAGGATCTAACGCTCCGTAATGGGTGGGAAAAGTTTTTCATAAAATTATTTTTATTTTAAACGGTGTAAAAGTTTTTGTAAACATACGGACGGATGTACAGACGTACAGACGGACAGACGGAGAGACGGAAGGACGGACAGAGTGGAACTAATAAGCACATTTTTTCCAAATTTTTTGCAAATCTGCTAAAAATTGAAGTTAAAAGTCGAAAGATTAAAAAAAATTATTTAATTTTAATTTTAAATAATAAAAAACAAAATTATCCTGGGAGATATAAAGATTAACAGCGATTGCACTTTAAAATGTTAAATGTCATCAAACGATGATATTTATAATGCACTTGTATAATTAGAATTCATAGAATATGGTTAAATAATTTAAACAGTAATCCTCGGAAGGATTTATGAAAAATGAAAGTAATTTGTAATATTAAAAGGGTATTAAAGATACACATTTTGGAAATATTTTGCTTTAGGAACATGTTTGATGCTCTTTATACGTCACCGAGAGATACCATATATTCGTTAAGAAAATGCTACTTAGAAAGGCGTAGCATTAACAATTGTGGAACTATGGACACCAGAAAAAGCTTAATTGACAACCATGTTCCGAAAAAATTTAATATTTTATATCATAATAATATACATCTTCCGTATATCCTTTCATCACATACCCTAAAGTATTTTTCGGTAAATTTCGCAAATATACCTAAAGTAAAGTCTCAGTACACCACATTTTTTCAAAACAGAATAGAAAAGTCAATAAATTTGTTTTTGTGGAGCCCTATTCATTGATAAGTTATGGAAATCATACTCATTGAGTCACATTCGCGAAAACATGTTAAAATTTTAGTTTTTGGTAATCTAATCACAAAAAGTTTTTAGTATAATTTACGGCCTTAGTTCATCAAAAGCGTACGACATATGACGTACAATACGCAACAATTACGCTCGAAGGGCGTTCAAGTATTTTCAAAGAGCAATAACGCCCTAAGGACTTTAAAAAGTTCAATAAATTACTCGGCTGTTATTGGACTATTATTCGGGTCTTTTCGCACTTTTAAAATAAACTGAAAGCCTAATTTTTAGCACATTTTCAAAAATTTTTGTAAAAATGTGCCTATATAGCTTCACTCTGTCCGTCCGTCCGTCCGTATGTTTACAAAAACTTTTACACCGTTTGAAATAGAGTAAAGAAATTTTAACCATGGGTAGTTTTTGCAAAAAAAATAATTTCGTAAAAGAATTTTTTTCCGTAGCCCCACCTGTTACGGGGATACAGCCCCCCAAAGTTGGAAAAAGCCCTACATTTAAATTGTTATAACAAGAGTTCTGTTAGATATATTTTCAATCTCTTTTTATTGAAACGGCAAACGATAGCTGGTTTCATAAACTTTATAAATATTTAAAAGGCAAATGTTTAGGGTTGCCATACGATACTAAAATTTAACATTATACAAAACTCAATTTTTGTAAAATTTTTGGTCCCTTGATAAAGTTAGATCCTTGAGAAACTTGGCAACCTTCCCCATTGAAAGGCTATAACAACTTTAAAATAAAAAATTTACTGTTAGCAGTAAATTTTATAAGTAAGCAGTAACTATTTCCAAGTAAATATTTCCAAAGTTAAACTCAGTATGTAATACAATATAAATTTGAAAATGTGCTTTTTTAAAAACCCTTGGTTTTTTTTCATCACTTGTTTTTTGTACTTTCAAAAGTTTGCGTTGCCGTCATAGTCTCCATCAGTTCCACCAGTGGCCGTTAACTTTTTAAAATGAAACCAACAATTTGTAGTGTTATGACTAACTATCGATATGATAGAAGAGGGTGAAGTAGGAGAGATTTTAGAATTGAATCCAAAATCAAGGTATTCTAATTTTACAGAATATTTATATATTTGTATATGAGGGATTCTGAATTAAGAAAATTTTAGATTTTGAAAGTTCATTAACGCCCTTCGGCCATTATTGCATTGGGAGTTATTATACCTTACTATATTTATAATAAACCTTATCTTATATTGCGATAGAATTATACAACTTTACGATTATTTTCACATGAAAGGTCGGAATCTTAATTACTCCACCATTGGTCAGATATACTTCAGTTGTTAACCATATTTTATTTTTTTAAAATCTTTTTTCTGTTAAAATATGAAGCTCATGTTGAAAAAGAAATGAAAGAACAGATTGATTGAAACTTAAAATTAAATTATTCTAAAATTTTATGAAAAATATTCTAGAAAACAACAAGGATTAATAAAAATTATGGTACAGGACAAAAAGTATTTTTGTTTTTCTGATTATAGATAAATTTTAATTACTCATTTAAATTTTTTTTGTAATCCATTTTACATGGAGTTGGAAAATTTATTTTTTATTGAAATTATAAATAAAAATATCTAGAGTTCAAATAGTTAGTAGATCTATTGTGGCTTTATTAATTTAATTAATATACATACATATATTATTAAAAAAAAATATGTATCAGTATAAGAATTTATGTGATTCACTATTTCTTTAAAGGAAAATCACACTGATAACCTAGTTTCAGCAGTTAAAACCCCATACCAAATGAATTGTTACACTTTTATAGAATAAACGAGGAAAAGTGTAGTAGAGTAGACTGCGTCAACTCTGGGATACCCGTATGACCGTAACATATACATTATATCATCCGATTAATTACTTTTGGCAAAATTTCAAACATACAGCTTTATTAGGTGTAGTGGAATACTCATATAAAAGATTGAGTTGTATTACTCGAACCCTCTGCAGTAGACCAACCAAATTTAGATGTAACTTTGGCCATTACACTAAACTATTTTTGGCAAAATTTCAGACACCCAGCTTCATTAGGTGTAGTGTAATGCTCATATAAAAGAAGGAGTTGTATGGCAGCTACTCGAACCTTCTACAGTAGACCAACTAAATTTTGCCGTAACTTTGACCATTACACTAAACTACTTTTAGCAAAATTTCAGACACCCAGCTTCATTAGGTGGAGAGTAATGCTCATATAAAATAAGAAGTTGTATGACAGCTACTCGAACCCACTGCAGTAGACCAACCAAATTTTGCAGAAACTTTGGCCATTTAACTAAACTACTTTTGGCAAAATTTCAGACACGCAGCTGTTATAGGTAGAGAGTAATACTCATATAAAAAAAGAAGTTGTATGGCAGCTATCCGAACCCATGGACCAAAATGGCTGGATTTAAATAGCGATGACGGCTATAGCAAAAAAACGAATTTGCGAAAATTTCAAGATTCTAGCTCCTTTAGTTTTTGAGTTATCGTGCGGACGGACAGACGGACGGACGGACGGACGGACGGACATACATAGCTAAATCAATTTATTTTTCGATTCTGATCCGATCCATACACTTGAGTCTATATCTACCCCCCCTTTTTCTCTGCGTCACAAATGTAATGGCAAATTTATTATACCCTTTGACTATATATTCATACGAGTATAAAAACTTATTGTCATTGTATAAGTATTTTTTTAAATCCTAAGTATTCAGTATTGAAAGAATGCTAAAAAGAACTACTTTCATTCACTACTAAAATAGGACTAAAAAAGTTCTGAAGGAAGGAAGTAGAAGAACTTTCAATGTATTAGTGCGAATTTGCTGAATTTTTTCTCACCATTCATATTAAATGTAGTACAAAAGAAGTATTTCAATTCAGTTTTTTTCGGCCCTACTTCTGGGTTAACGCAGAGCAATCGAATGATTGAACGGCATTTTAAGAGGCAAGTAATTTCTATTAGACGGAAAACATTTGATGACACTATATTTGGCATTTCATCTGTTCTTATTATAATTTATTTTTCTAAAGAAATTTGGAACCACTTTACAATTTCCACAATGGAGAAAAGGGTTCTGCGGCTCTCCTTAATTTCATAGTATTGATTTTTGATTCGAAGATTTCAACCGTCGTACAAACAAGCTCCACCCTCCAAATGTTTTATTAATCTCTTTTCGTTTTAAATTTTTCGAGAATTTTAATAGAACACCATTTTTTTTAAATAATCCGCAGTTTTTATATTTTGATAAAAAAAATTATATTTAATGAATATTAATTTATTATAATATAATATACGTTGCGTGTGTAATTTATAGTTAAAATATATATATTAATTAAATTAAAGTTGATAACCACATCATTTATTGTTGTGGAAAATGGTTAGTTAACAATTATTAGGTGGTTTCGTTCTGATTAATATCAAATAAAGCCCAAGTCATTCTAAAACCATGAAATAATCATGACATAGAGAAACAACAATTATTTAATAAATCTTTTATCATAAAACGGATTTTGTTATACACGAAAAAAAATGTGATTAATTTTTTCACCTAAATATAATAATAATGGGTGCATGACACTTTACTGAAAAAAAAACCCTGAATGATAAAATCCCGAATTTTAATTAATAACGAATGTTCCAAAATCTCGAAAACAAAATACTGAAAACCAAAAATCAGCCCACATTATATTAAACTTTTTGTTGTTAACTTATTAATGTATAAACAAAAGTTAGGAAGGATTTCAGAATTGCATACAAAATGGGGAATGCTGCTTTATCCAGAATTTTTAAATTTGTCTTTTACTAAATATGTATGTATATTTAAGTGAAAGTTTGTTTTGGAACTTCGTACCCAACCTGAATAAGGTTTCGTAATTGGGGATTTTGATATTTTCGGGATTTTTTTTTCAAGATTTTAAATCATTCGGGATTTTTTCATTTGGGTTATTTTTTTTTCAGGAAAGTTCAGGAAAAAATAATACAGAAATTAGTGCTTTATAATATCCGTATGACTATTAGTCAAAAGAGTATACTAAATTTGCCATTACGTTTGTGACGCAGAGAAGTAGGGGGGTAGATATAGACTCAAGTGTATGGATTGGATCAGAATCGAAAAATAAATCGATTTAGCTATGTATGTCCGTCCGTCCGTCCGTCACCCTAAAACTCAAAAAGTAAAGGAGCTACGATTTTGAAATTTTCACAAATTCGTTTTTATGCAATAGCCGCCATTGCTATTTAAATTCAGCCATTTTGGTTCACGAGTTCTAGTACACAACTTCTAATTTTATATGAGCATTACTCTATACCTATGGAAGCTGGGTGTCTCAAATTTTGCCAAAAATAGTTTAGCATAATGGCCAAAGTTACTGCAAAATTTGGTTGGTCTACTGCAGAGGGCTCGAGTAGCTGCCATACAACTACTTCTTTTATATGAGCTTTACTCTCTACTTAATAAAGCTGAATGTTTGAAATTTTGCCAAAAGTAATTAACCGGATGATATTATGTATATGTTACGGTCGTACGGGTATCCCAGAGCTGCCACAGTCTACTCTATTTCACTCTTTCTCGTTTTAATAAATGATTTTAATCTTGCACGATAAATTAAATTTTTGTTTTTTAAATCCCGATTAAAGCCAGTGCTGATGGTAAAAGATTCGGATTAAATGGATAATATACAAAAATGCCATTATATTACTTTATGATTATTCTAATTCTAATGACTACAAAAGCCCCTGTGCGCTGAGGGCGAAAAAGGCGCTGAGTTTATTTTATTTTTCTGAAATATACATTAATTTTCCATTTTGTTGCTCTTTTCTATATAAGGATAAAAGGCGGGTTTTTTACAGAGGTTTCCGGGGTAAGCCTACCCCTCTATGTTATTTTAAAAGCTTTTAAAAGCTAATGGATGAATATAAATGTGTTATAAAAGAACTTTCCTATAAAGTAAATTTTCAGTCACTATTCCTTGCGAGGTTTGCTTCTATTTGGTTTCTGATAATATCAGAATTTTTCAAAAATAAAAACGAATTACGATTGATATTAATCGAATAATGAAATATCAATTAATAAATGTAGATCAGAATAAAATTTCCTTAAAAAGTCTTAAAATTCTCTTTTTGTGAATTATTGTATAGATTATTCTTAAAGTATCTTTTAAAAGAAGCTGTAATATATACGTAAAAACTAAATTTTATTTAGGAAGGTTTTCAATTTTTTTAGTAATCTTTTAATAGTAATTTGATTATAAGATATTTCTGTATCTGTGAGTTATATTTTAAACTAAATTATTTGTTTATATATTTGATATATTTTTAAAATTATAAATTATTGATTCCGCCTTTATTTTTAATTCCTAGACAAATAGTTGTTCAATCAGATGGAAAATTAAATAATTTTTTTTTTAACTTTAACTTGGAATTAAAACCAGGTCGCTTGAATGAAATGTCGATACACTAACCAATAGGCACATTATAATAGTTTAAGTTGAAAATGGTTTCTTTATTAGTTTTCTAATACAAAGTTTGAGTTTATCAATTACAAAAAATTATAAACAGCTTTGCACAACCTGTTATAACTAACCTGTTGTCTGCTTGGTACAACCCTACACTGTTCAGTTGAGATTTTTTTAAAAAATAAGTTGCATCTGTGCACATTGATTAAGTAATTGATACAAAAGTCAAGCGGAATCCTTATGTCGAGAAAAACAAAAAAAACGTAAGACTAACGTACAGTGAATATCTGGTGATATATACATTTCGATATTACGAAAGTACCGAAGTCCCAAATTCCTCGGGCACAAAATTACTCAAAAAATAAGCAAAATGACCTCTGGAGTTACATAACTCCGACGAGATATGTAATTCCAAAAGTCCCCTAACAAATAAGACATAATTCCTCAATACATTTTTAAATATGTGATTAAGTTTTTAACGGCATTATGAAAAGAAATTAAGCCTAAATTGAGTTTTAGGTCGGCTATGAAGTTTAAGTTTTGGTAAAAGCGGAAATTTTCTGGAATATGAACCCCAAAATTTATTTTTTTGTAAATGAATATTAAAAAATTAGTTCCGGAGACCTTTGGCTCAAGCATTAGGATTATAATCTCCCGGGGCAATCTCTCAAGCATTAGAATATTATAATCTCTTTTTTTTGAGTCAAAATACCCGGAGGAACTTTTGACTCCGAAACTTTTGTCGTGGCCCATTAGGCGTATATTCTGTTCTTTCATAAAACGAACTCTTATTATACAGACAAGTTCTGAAACTAATATAGACTAATAGTGTAAATTTTGGAAAGTGTGTCCGTCAAATAACAGTTAACTATTACTACCTGTGGAATAGCTAATGCTCTCTGCCACATTTTCAATCTTTAATAAAAATATCGATTGAAATTATATATATATTATGTCATTTTATATTATGCTCCAAAGTCGTCGAAATTGACTACAGCAGCACATCAAAGTCAAGGCTCTTCAATTGCTGGATCAACTTTAAAAACGGAGTGAAAGCAGATTTCATTCAATTGAAAGTAGAGTTATTTAGAATAATATTTCTATTTTTATATGATATTAAAATACGGTTGAACAAATTTAGCGTTGTAATTTGAAAGGATGATAAATTTGTTAATGAGAATTAGTATTTAGTTTAATAAAAATCTAGGAGTATCTTAAATAGTATTTTATATCCCAAAAATTCTAATTAAATAAGAATTTGAATTTATAATAATTGCGCCTATAAAAACAAAACATTTACATATAAATAGTGATGAAACATTAGTAGAATCCAATTGATGTCAACTTTTTAGTAAACTTATTCCGATTCTACAAAAGTGTACGCAACTACAGATGAAACTAATAATAAAATTAAAAAAAAAAAACAAATCGTGACTTGAACAAATATAAATTTTCCCCAAAATCTTTTTATCTAAACAGTCACGTGAGTATTTTAATTTTAATAATAAATCATGTTAAAAAATTTTTACACCTGTGACAGATTTATTTTAAGTGTTATTCATAGTAACTAGCATCAATTTTTAAATTTTTAATTTTTATTTTCGTATTTTTTTAGTGTAAAAACTTTGTAATTTATATAAAAATTATGTAATCTCATCCTCATTAACCTTTACACAGAAGATATTCATATAAATTAGTATACAAACACATATATAAATTCGTTTTTAAAAGATTTAAAGAATAAAATTTTCTTTTAAATTTTAAATTTAGAAAAAAGGGAATCATAAAATTTCTTCTGATTTTCTTTTTGTCAGTCTGTAATTTGTTTTTAAATTAAAGTTTTAAATTGTAGGTACAGATTCGATTGTTCTTAAGCTTCATCATGTCTATGGATAACCTGTGAACGTTTCGTAATTTGTACGCACGTTAATCGAAGAAGATTAGTTGCCTTTTTTCAATTTTCAGCAGAATTTTATAGAACATAAAACCTTTTTGGGAAATCCTATTTAATTGGGGTTTGAAGACTATCATTAATTGCCAGTGTATGAGCTATAGAAGTCATTAAATAACCGAAATTCTTACAGTACAAAAAAGAGCTACAGATCACTACAATCGGATGATAGATGCTTTAAAAGTTGGGTTATTATAAACTAAAATAATAATGATCTATACCTTGTTATGTACACGCCCTCAACTCAGACGATCTAATTCCTCGCCTTCGAACCTCGAATTCGTAATCTGTAACAAAAGTCAAAAGTCGAAAATCGAAATTACATCCAACAATTAAACAAATTATTTATTAATTCTTTTTAATCATGTCAATATTCAATATACCGATATTCAAAATCTTGGAATATCAAAACCCCAAAATAACAAAATCCCGGCATTCAAAATCCCGACACATTAAAGTATTCTGTAAAAGACCAATTAGAAAGATTTTAAATACCTTGGATTTTGAACGAAACCCATCCATATCTCCTGCAAGCTTACAGCCTATTATTATTGAAGTAAAATCAAATTAAAGAAAAGATGATACTCTACCGTTATTAAAAAAACAGTAAAATAGTTTTTTGCGAAATTTTCTGACTGAACACATACTTACATACTTTTGTGTTTTCGATTAAACAATTAAATTTGTGGGATTTATTTAAAAAAAATTATCACACATTTACTAAAGACTGAAGACAGGGGACTATTTTATAAAACGTTTTTTTTTCTTTCTTTTACATACACAGTATATACTATAGGTAAATAATAAATATGTATATATTTCTATACACACATATATAGATGGAATATTTACTTAAAATAATGTTAAAATTTTGTCACGTATCCTAATGTTGTTATCTTAGCAAATAATCTTTAAAAAACAAGAACAACAACAAAAAAATAAATGAAATAATATCAGTAACAGCAACACTAACTACATAAACAAAACGACAACACTGGCAAAAAACGGAAAAAAAACCAGAAAAATATTTATGATTCCATCAAAATTCTGATTGCATTCCTTGAAGTTAACCTAATCCTCATTTTTTTACACTTATATATTTCTTTTTTTTTTTTAAATAAATATGTTTGTATGTCAGTACAACTTCATGTTTAGTTTTTTCACAGTTGAAAAGAGTGTTAAAAAATGTAAGAAAAACAAAAAGAACAACAAAATGAATTGAAGAAAGAGACAGAAAAAAAAAATTTTATTTTCATCCTTTCACTTTCTATTTTCTTATTTGTACGGTATTAAAAATCCAACAATTTCAATTTTTTATTGGTACCTTTTTTAGTGTGGTGTGTGTGTGTGTGTGGTGGGTAAAAGGATTTCGATTTGTGGTGTAAAAAAAAAGAATAAAAATAAGGAAAAAAAAAAAAAAAAACATTCAAACAAATAAACAAAACAAATAAAATACAATAGTTAAAAGTAAAAACAGAGGTCTTGTAAAATGATATACAAATTGAAGTCTTGGGGATTAAAGTTTATTTTTTCTTGCAATTTTTTTTTTTTGTTTTTTTTTGCCTATAGAATTTATCAAATTTTGGGAAAATAATTCTATACGGATTTATTTAAAGTAAATTTTACTGTGGTGAAAATAAAAATCTAATAAACATTTAAATGGCATATGAAGTACATGTTTAGGCAAAGTATGTATTTCCATTAAAGACAAATAATACTTGCGTTCATAAAACTTTAAGTATATTTATCAAACTTTTTTTTATTGAGGATGATAGTGTAAAGATTCCTTATATTATCCTGACGACGCTATAGTTTATGTAATACCTTTAAAAAACGGAAGATTATAGTTGATCTTGTCAACTTTTAGATACCCGTGCATACCCACTATGATGTATAAAACAGAATAAACAACTATTTAATTGCCTCATGCTATTTATTATATTAAAAAAAAATAAAAAGATAAAATAAATAAAAAAAATTTGATCCACCCTAAAAGTTGGTCCGGGTAATGTCGAATTTTTCCAAGTAACTTGCCCTATTTCTTTACTTTTCCAGTTTTAATTTTAACCTCGTAGCTTCATTAGATTCACAGTTTTCGAATTGACATGGCTCCCCGAAAATGAAGCCTCTACATTTTGAAACTTTATAGAAAAGTACTTATCTTACTATATAACTAACCGTGTGTAATTTTCATCCTCCCAGGATTATTAGTTTTGAAGAAGCTCATATCCCAAAAAAGTTGTATGGCAGCTTCACGAAAATGAAGTCTCAACATTTTCAAACTTCTTATAGGTGCTTGTTCTACTATATAACAAACGTTGTGAAATTTACATTCTCCCAGTGTTATTAGTTTTGAAGAAATTCATATTGGTTCACAAATATTGTATGGCAGGTCGCCGAAGCCCTGATCCAAATTTAACCAAAAGCAAAAGGGAACCTAGAAATTGTCTAAAAATTACTTTATGTGAATTTCAAAACTGTAGCCCTTTTAGTTTTTTAGTGACACATGGGTGGACAGACATACACTGTGGAATCGACTCACTTTTCGATACTCTTCCAATATATAACTTTGATACTATATATTGCATGTCTAAATCGATGCGTTACAAACGGAGGAGTAATTTTAATATATAACTGTGGTCTTATTGGTATGCACGCGGGTATAAAAAGGACAACCAAATAGGTAAATACAATTAAAAGCCTCTTATGTAAGTATTCAAAGTGATTAAAGAATTTAATATAGTTTACCAACAATGTAGTTTAATTTAAAATTTTGTTTTAAGAATTTTAAGAATTTCCTATTTCTATTTTCTATCTAATCTTCTATTCTTATGTTTGATAAATTTTGTAGCTTTAAACCATTTAGTGTTGATATATACTAATATATGCGTATTAAAAAATTCTTAAATGTACGTATTTATTTTGTGCATATTTTAGAAAAAAAAGTTCCTTGGGTTCAATTTGTATAGTTTAAAGCTTTATTACATTTTCTTTATTGAGTAATGTAAATAATGAATGTAGTGGTTCAGGAAGAAGTTTCACGTCTCCTTAGACATAAAACGAAGTGGGGGCTCGTGTAAGCCAATTGAATTTATAAGGAGTAAATTGCATTTAGTTGTTTCGCTTTTTTGTACATAATCGATACAGAATCATCCTGTTTCTGCCTTGTTTTATAAATTTGCACAAAGTAGAATAATTATTTTACAACTTTTATCCAGGAAAAACTAAGGGCGAAGATGTCAATTGTGCATTGATATTAGATATCATCGAAGGTTGCTATTCTACATTTATATAACAATGATGTTTTTTGTATATTCAAATAGATTAAAAAATTTATATGTCAGCACGTTTGATATTTTTATGTCTCCGTCAGAGTGCTGGTTTAGTCAAAATTGACTTTGAATATTACTTGAAATATTCGTATTTCTGAAGTTTTATCGTTCGTATCAGAATGGGCCGTCCGCAGTTGCAAGATTACTCAAAAAGTAAAGATGCTACGATTCTTAAATTTTCACAAATTTGCTTTTATGCAATAGCCGTCATCGTTATTGGAATCCATCCAGTTTACTCCACGGGTTCGAGTAGCATGGCATAATTCAATACATGGCATAGCTGGATATTAGAAATTTTGCCATATATTTTGAATGAAAAAGTAGTTTTGTTTTATGTGCAAAATTTAGTTGGGGTAATATAGTGCGTTCGAATAGTTTCCATACAACTTATAGTCAGTGTCCTGAAAGGAGTTCGAATAGCGGCCTTTCAATTTATATTTTCTTTTGTAAATAACGGAAAGTTTATTGAGTTGTGTATTATAATTTTTCCAAAAGAAATTTATCGGACGATATAATGTCTATATTACGGTCATACGGGTATCCCAGAGTTGATACAGTCTACTTTACTATGCTCTTCCTCGATTTTATGGAAACGTTATTTTTCAAAATATTTTTAAAGTTTTAAGGGTATAAAGCTTTAATTGTAATTATATAATATGAAATAAAATTATATTTAATTTGTCAGACTTTAATTAACTTTAAAATTTCTTGTATTAATAAAATTACTAATATAAAAATTCTAAACATGGTATTTATATAAATTAATTTCCGCTCTATAGGATGAAAATTTAAAATATTATTTTATAAACGAAAAGTAATTTTATAAAGTTTTCACTGGAAAATGTTATATTTAATGTCTTTCAATTTATAATAAACAGATCAAGATATACAGGGTTTTTTCTAAGTAAAAAATCATTTGTAGATCAAATTATATCTGATAAAAAAAATATCGTAAAATTGTATAATTATATCGTAATATAAAATGAGGTTTAAATATATAATAAATCTTGTGTAAAATATAATAGATGGCGCGCAAAAGTAACATTTGTGTATTTATAGTCTTATACAATACCTACAGCAGGGCAATCAACAGATAAATGTATTAACTACTACCCAAATTTGAAAGTGGATTTTTCGAATGAGAGGTAGGCATGTTTTCCACTGTACCACCGAGTTGAATTTTTGCTTGATTCTATATGCAAAAAAGTTTAATATTGAAGAATTAAATTTGAAAGTTGTTTGTCATAATCTAGAAAAACTAGAATCAAGAAGATTTCTAGTAAAGTTCCAAGATGAACGATTGCGAGACTTCAATTTTTTTTCAACAAATCTTAGACCTCAGTTCTTCGCTTTTACAAGTTAATTTTTTTCAATAATTTTTAAAAGTGAAGAATTGAGGTCTTGCAAAAGTCAAATTTTGCCATATCTATGGAACCTTAGTAGAAATCTTCTTGATTCTAGTTTTTCTTAATCCCAGATTTACCCATGGGAATTTAAAAACTATGAAGCTTCTATATTCCAGTTCGATATCTTCTAGATTTTATCTCTTAGATACTAGAAATCTTTTAGATTCTGGGTTTAAGCAACTAGATCGAATTTACATTTCTTTTTATAAAAACACTATTGGAAACTGGATCCTGGTTCCGTACACACTACTAAAGAAGATACAAACAGTTCTATATTGCATTTTATTGACTTGGAAAACACCTTGTATAAATAAATATGAAATTATCTAAATTATAACATTCTGTTCCAAAATGAGACAGAACCAAAATAATATATTTCATATCACGTTCCACTACATAATTTTTCTAATTCATAGATAATTTTTGTCTGAAAATTATACGGATATAAATATTTTCTCCAACAATTCATTTTTAAAACTATAAATTTTGGAATTTTTTTTTTTTTTATATTTTTGTAACTTGTAAAATATAATTGTAAAAATTCAACAATTCCAAATGCTTATCGTAAATGTTATTTTCTTGTAAGTGTTTTTTGTTGAAAGTCTTATCTGATGTCACTTATGAAAATTTATTTTTATTATCAACTAGAAAATAATTATCCCTAAATCAAATTTAAAAAAAAATTTAATTTATCCCCATTGTCATGAATTTATGGGTCCCAAAAAAAAAAAAAAAATACACCAGAAATATTTAGAAAATTAAACTGAAATGAAAATATTTATGTTAAGAACATGAGCCAGCCTATGACCCATCAAGTGGATAATAAAATAAAAAATTTGTTACCAGTTTCTGCAACATCAGGATAGAAAAACTAATAAAAAAATTTACAATGAAAAAATTAAAAATATATATTTTCCCCCAAAAAAATTATTGTATATATATAATTTGGAAATTGCATTTTTATTTGCAAAATTTTATTGAGAGTCTAAGAAAATATGAGAACAAAAAACGATTTCAGTTATCTATTGATAACAAGCTTTCGAGAGAAGCACAATTTGGTTCAATTTTGTGTTCATTTTTTGAATTGAGTTGCACGGTACAAACGTCCCAGGACTTTTTATTGGGTTTTTTTTGAGGGTTATTGAGCAGACTAAAAAAAATCAACAAGTAAATGAATCTACAGCGAAGTAACCAACTTATTAACACACTACACCTGGAAATTGAGTTGCTGTTGTATCATGGTACAAAAAACCTAGGCAGAATACTCTTGTACTAAATTTTAAGTTTCTTTATAAATGTACATCTTCATAGTTGGTTCGCATGGATCTTTATGAATTTCGAAGATATGGGACACAAACCACCACTCCAATTCATCCTAAATTTTAGGTATATAATGAAAACAAGGGCACCTAGGAAGGAACCCCTTTCTATACCTTTGTATAAATTTCATCTGGATAGCAGCACATACATTTTTGAATTATCCGGCTTACTAACTTATTTGAATTCTTCTCTAAAAAGCAAAAAAAAAAAACGTTCAACTATTACCAAATCCTTCTTCTCTTCTATTTATTTATTTTATTTATTTCTAAATATAGGTGGAACAAGTAAGATGAAGTCTTTTTATAAGTTCTTGTTGTTGTTGTTTTTAATGGGGAATATCATACACTACCGAAAGCCTTACGACCCGTTATGCATCCCATTGCCAGTATGTCTTGGTTAATTAATAACTAATATCGTTAATTAAGTTTATATCGTATAATTTTATATTTTAGTTTTTTACACTTTTTAACGCAAACGCAAGGAAAATATTTTTCTTTCAATTAAATTTTATGAGCTGTGCGGGAAGCGAAGTCACGCTGCTCCGGATTTATATGTACTTTACAAAGATATTTAAAGTATTAATTAATCAACAATTTTGAATACAAATTTTATAAATAACTGTATATGCTGCAAAAGCAATTTTCAAAATAAAAAATTTGAAACTTGAATTAAGGCTTGGGCGTCGGTGGGTTAGTGAGTAAGCATTTTGCTTACTAAACGAGAAGTTGCGGGTTCGTTTCCCAAACGCATCATGAATGTGAATTGTGTATTGGAAAAAATTATTGAAAAGTAATTTTTCTTTACAAATAACCATGGTGACCAAATATAATTTAAAATATACAAATATATAATATAAATAAAATAAATAATATGACTAACAAATTATAAGAAAATTAAACATAAGAATGCATTGTAAGTGGGTGTACAACGGGTTGCAAGGCCTTCGTGCAGAAATGGCACATGCTATCCTCCATATCTAAACAACAACAAAACTAACGCTTTGATATGTATTTGAAAGAAAATTTATAATTAAACCAATATATGCTCTAGGCCCTATAAAAGTTTTTTAAAGAGAACGGAAAGGTGTTTCAGACCTCAGAATAATTTGCCAGACAGACATTTAAATAAATTGCAGATTGGAAATGCACATTCTATATTTTTTTAATAAAATAACTCCTTAAATGAAAGGCGCCTCTTAAAATTTAAGAGTAAAAATTGTGTAATATTATAGGACAATTTTTAAATTTGTTATATCTCTAATTTTTCATTGAAAACTTTAAATTGATATTTTTAGTACACACAGTAGTCTGTATGTGTATAAGTAAAGTAGTCAGTATGTATGGAAGTAAAATTGGTATAGCAATAAAGAAAAGAAACTCCTACAAAGTAATTTATTTTCTAGTTTTTTAGTACTTACCATCATCAGACCATATATTCTTTTTTGATTTTTTTTTCCTTGTAATATTAAAGCCCCCATTATAAAATTTTCTGTCATCAGCCTAACCACTTTATAATGCACACAAATTTATTTTTACCAGTTTTCACATCATGTTTTCTGGTTTTGTTGTAATTTTAGTTTTTCCTTTAGTCTTGTTTTTTCGGAAAAAAATTAGAAGCCTAAAATCGTATAGACTAAAAGATTCTTATATAAGTAGTTATACTTTTTTAAAGTGAGTGCAAGTAATTTCTAAAACAAACATTTTTTTTTTAGTGGGAGGAAGGCTTTCACTAGAATATTATAATTTGAAAATGTGTAATAAATTTATTTCTAAACGACATTTATATTCTAAGTTAATATATTACACATGCTTTTTAGAATAAAAATGGCAAAAGAAATTATAAAAAATAAAATGAAACTATTTAAAAATATTTAAAAGGGATTTCTTCTTTGAAATGAATTATTTTGAAGACATTTAAAGTAGTTAAATTATAAGAGGTTTCTATTTAAATCATCATTAAGTGCTAATTAGTCAATTAATACTAATAGAATTCGAAATTTAATGAAGATAATTGACTGTACCATCTGTATAATATAAAATTTTAAGTTATTTTTTTAATATTTTTTTTTAAATATGGAGTTACTTCTGTAAATTCGAAATATTGAAGCTTTTTTTGGTTTTCTCATAGTCTCGTACATTTAACAGGCCAGTATACTGAAATATTATATATTCCCCATATATATATGAAATATTATATATTCCCCATATAGGAAGATTTTTAGACTTGGATTCAATGTTTAAATAATTTGTTTAGCAAGAGTTTTGTGGTAGTATGTATTTCTTAAAATACTTAGTTTTTCTTTTAAAGTTATTCTTTTTGGAATTTAGGCGAAATGATAATTTGTGAAATGCCTTTAGGGCTTTAGGCCAACTGTCATAGACTCGCAAAAACAATATATTAGTTTTTTTTCTTATTTTTTAGTGGCATTAGTCATTTGAGCAATAAAAATTTACGATATGTATTTTTTATCTAGCTGCAGCTTCATTTTCTAAAATATTATTGGTATTGTTATATGAACTCTATTTTTGGTAAATATTGTTTAAGAGTAAAGCATTTATACAAAAATTCTAAAGTAAATTCTAGGCCTTGGTGGGTTAGTAGGAAGGTATTAGATATTCTAATAGAGGTGGTGCTGGTACGATTCCTGTATAGGTCATGAAATATGTAAATTGTTAGAAGGTATCGAAATACGGTATTGAAATATTGTGGGTTGCACAACGGAGCGCAAGGCCTACTTGGTAAGATGGCATGTTATAACCCATAATAAACAACAACAAAATAAATCCTGCTTATTTGACTAAATTTTTTTTAATAAATATAAAAATATGATTTCGCCCTACTCTTTTTCTATATGAAATAGAGCATATCATTCTAAATAATTGAAAAACATAAGGCGTTTAAAAAAAATTAAGAAAGGATAATAGTTCAATTTCTAAAACTGCTGCTGATAATTTTGTTTATAAAAAAAATTGAGATTTTTAAAAAGTTTCAGATTATGGTTTTGAATCATAAAAAATAAAATACTAGCAAAACGTGTTTGAAACTCGAAAATGAGCGTCTTACATGAGTACTTAAAAATATAAGATTTTCACTTGGTGAGTATTTATGTAAGTACTTTGTATGTCAAATCCTAGGGTTAGGGATCAACTGAAAATACAAAATTAACTAAACGTGCTTCAACAATAATAATATCAAAGAAAATACATTACTATTCAATCTCCTATCAATATACTAAGTTAGCTTTATTTGATAGATTTCACAACTATTAATGGTGTTGTAGTAAGTTTTAAAGTAGTTAATGATTATAATTATAATTACTTTCGACTTAATTTGAATTAATATATTCAATTCGTAATCAAAATATTTAATCCAATTATAATGAAAGAAACTATACTTATATAAATTGTTATAAAAATACAATTAATTATTTACTTTTATATGTATGTATATTCCTTCACTTTAAATCATTCTATTATACAAATCATAATGTTAATTGTAAAATTAGTCAGTGTTAAAATAAATTATAAAGTCCTTTTTGACATTTAATATGTATGTACTAATAAAGGAATATAAGCCCAGACTATTCCTTTCAATTATTAATGTCATTGTACACTTATTAATTTTATGAAATATTTTTTAAAAAAATCAAACCAAAATATTAATTACGTGCATTTTAAGTTAAATTTATAAGGGTTAGAAATGATGAATCAATTTTATAAATACTTTGCAATTACTTTAAAATAAGACTGAACCTACTTTTCAGATAATAAGTACCATGAAAATTCGAAATCTAAGAATTTAGTTATAATTAAATCCATTTAATTTTAAGTTTAATATACTTGAAAGCAATAAGTACATTGATATACATAGTTATAAATTGACTTTTAATATTTCCCTAAAAAATATGTTCTTGGAATCAACGCCCTCGGAACACAAGATATTTTACGATTTAAAAGAAAACCTCCCAAAATTTACGTCAAAAACGGTCTTGGCATTAACTCTACTGTGACTTTAACTTAATTACAAATTATTTCAAATGGTAATAAAATAACCAATTACTTATAAACACAAATACACTTATTACACATATACAGAAACAGTATTAGAATTTGTAATTACTTTTGTTTAATCTTTCGAAATAATGCTGGTTACATTTTACTATTAAGTGAAAAAGGAATATAAAATGAAAGATAATATAGAAATTGTATAAATTAAAAAAAAATGTTAAATATTTTTAATTTTATATATGATATCCATAAGCACAATATTTTTTTTTGGATATGTACTTGAACTTTGAACAGTGCACCACACCATTATTTACAGTAAATGTTTTTTTAACATATTTTGAAAAATTTTTGTAAAAATGTGCATATTAGTTTCACTCTGTCCGTTCGTTCGCCTATCTGTCCGTATCTGTCCGTATATTAACAGCTGATTTTATAAGGTTTATAAATTTTTGAATGCCAAATTAATAGGGTATGGCAACCATTATATATAAAACTCAATTTTTGAAAAAGTTTTGACCACACATATCTTTTGAACGGTTTAAGCTAGGGTCTTGAAATTTTGGGAGAAGTTAGATCCTCGAATATTAGTAGGAGTCGGTTAATAAAATATTTTTGTCAAGCCCCCTGTTTAGGAGCTATAAGGGCTCGAAAATTTAAATTTTGCTATTTTTAAGCACCTGTAACTTGAATACCTGTCAAATTTTTTTTTTATTAATATGCAAAATTTAAAGGCCCAATGTTATATTTTAACACATATTAAAGGTTTTTCTTAAATTTAAAAGCGGTTCCTTAAATTGAAGAAAGTGTCTCTCAGTTTTACCCATTTTTGCTTAGATTGTATAATTCTAAGTAAAATTTCAAATTTTTGTGGAATTCACAATTTAATTCCTAGAACCTAAAAACATGGAGGGGGACGAAGGGAGGGGGGGGGTGGAGTTAGATAAAGTTAGATCCTTGAGAAACTTGGCAACCTTCCCCATTGAAAGGCTATAACAACTTTAAAATAAAAATATTTACTGTTAGCACTAAATTTTATAAGTAAGCAGTAACTATTTCCAAGTAAATATTTGCAAAGTTAAACTCAGTATGCAATACAATATAATTTTGAAAATGTGCTTTTTTAAAAACCCTTGGTTTTTTTTCATCACTTGTTTTTTAACACAATAAAATGAGAAAAACATCTGTTAAATTAAAATATTAAAAACAGTTATTGCATTTTATAATGAAAAACATTCGAGTACCAAAAACAAAAAAATAGGAAAATTTAAATTTAGTAAAACTTCATTTGATTAAACAACAGAAGGATGAATCAAGATGTTGACAGAAATTTATTGTGTTAAAATTAATGACATTTCAGTTGACTTTTTTCATTGAAATGAACATACATATATTTATTATATATATTTTTATATATATATTTTATATTTAATATTATATATTTTTAAAAATATATACATATATTTTATATTTATATTGTAAATAGTAATATAAATAATATGTGAATATAAAACAGAGTATATAAAAGTTTTATTTGAAACTTTTTATAATCTGATAACAAAATTTAATTTTATTTGTAAACATTTTTTGGAAAATTTACTTAATCTTTGATATTTGAATCTATTCTGGGGGATTAAATTTTTTTTTTTTTTTTGAGTTTTAATTACTTAATTTTTAATATTTTTACAATTTTATTAGTTGTATCATGTTGACAGATTGGTGAACTATTGACATTTGAATTTTTGTGGGTGCATCGTTCTATGTAAATTTGTGTGCATTTTATTTGGATGCATTTAAAGTTTGTAGCCTTTTTAGAATTTGAATAATTTTAATACTAGAAAGTATGTTAAATAAATATGTAGTTTTTAGGAGCATACATTTTTAAAAAGATAGTAAATTTGTAATAAAATTTTAAATTTTTAAAACTTTTTTTATAAAGCAATATTGTTTTAAATAAAAGAACGCATTACTTCAAATTACATGAAATAGAACACCATTACAAATAATGAAATAATTTTTTAAAAAATATGCACAAACTCTTTATTTCTGAATTTTAAACTTAGTAAGTTTTAAATTTTAAAATATCGCTTATAAATCTCCAAGAACTGGGAGTTAGGGACTAACAATTTTGTGATGATGTATATTTCATTTTGATCGAAAAACTTTTGCCATCAATTACGATTGTAATCATTTTCTTCTTCAATCGTTTATAAGTCTATTTAGACTTACCAAAATTTTTCAAATTGTATACATTATTACTCCGGTTATTACTTCGATTAATTAATTCAAAACTAATTATTGAACTCGTTTATTTACATAGAATGCCGTATTCAATTATCATTTTTTGGGAGTACATTTATCATTAGATTTATTATGTTCCACATGCAGCTCCAAAAACCTATTGAATATTTAGCTATGTTGTGTCAATTCAATTCTTTTTTTGATGTTTCATAGTTGTTTACAGGGTTGCACTCCGAAAATTTAATATTATAATACAAAAATTTAATATTGTATAAATATATATATTTATACAATTTATGTATTTATATTTATATACTAGCTAATACCCGGTGCGCGTTGCTGCGCCTCTCAATGGAGGTTTAATTGAAGTTGATGTTACTGCAAAAAGTTAACACAAAATTTACACACGGTTATCACATGTAAATTTTAAAATGTATGAAAGCAATCTTTTAAAACGATTTTCTAGGATTATTCTAGTAATTTTTGAAACTTTCTGTAATTCAAAGCAGTACAAACTACTTTCCAAAATTTGACGTAATTTACTTCCAAAAAATTTTTTTTGACCAAACGTAGGACTCAACTCCATTTTCAAGTTACTTCACACATAAAAAAACCGGTAAAATCGTTTCTAATTTAGAGTAAAGTATTGAAAAAACCTATAAAAAGCTGTTGGGCCGCAATGGGTTAATGCAACTCAACAAAACTTTTTTAGGGCTTTCTTTTAAGCCAAAGCAGAATTTCGTAAAATCGGACAATATTTGGACCCAAAATTTTATTTGACCACCCGTCGGCTCGACATGGGTTAACAAATTCCAAAACTGTTAATAGTGTCAACTCAGTTCTCACAGGGGAGCACGTATACAAAATTTGAAGAAAATCGGTTAAACCGTTTCTAATTTAGAGTTAAGTATTGAAAAAACCTATAAAAAGCTGTTGGGCCGCAATGGGTTAATGGAAAATTTTTTTGGGGCTTTCTTTTTAGTTAAAGCAGAAGTTCATAAAATCGGACAAAATTTGGACCCAAAATTTTTTTTGACCACTCGTCGTCCCGACATGGGTTAACAAATTCCAAAACTGTTAATTGTGTCAACTCAATTCTCAAGGAGCATCAGGTATACAAAATTTGAAGTCAATCGGTCAAACCGTTTTCATTTTAGAACAAAGAAGTTTAAATACTTGCACAACAGCCCCAACTTGGCGGTCCGTCAGAGTAAAATTTTTGGGCCACGATTTCTTTCCGTATCCAAAAACCTCTATATACAAATTTTCATGAACATCGGCTGGGCAGTTTAGGAGCCAACTCGTTACATACAAACAAACAAACAAACAAACAAACAAACAAACAAATAAACAAACTTTCGCTTTTATATATATAGATTATATTGTATAAATTTAATATTACATTATATTGAATCACCATTGTATGCAGTGCGCTCAGAACGCGATCTGTGAGCTCGATAGATTTTTCGTAGATCTCACAGAGTTATAAAAACAAAAAGTCAAATTCGTGTAAATTTTTAATTTTTTTGATATTTTTTTTAAATGACAATTAGTTTATTTAAAATTCTTATTTATTTATAAATTTTGTAAAAAAATATTACAAAGTACCATATGATAATTGATCGAGTGACAGCTCTGAGCGTTTCCTTTTCAACTCAGAGCGTCTGAGTTCGGATAAAGCTTTTACCTTATCATAGTTTGCACTGAATACTTGACATCTACTTTTAGCATAAGTCTGATTGTAGAAAAAACGAGGAAGAGTGTAGTAGAGTAGACTGTGTCAACTCTGGGATACCCATATGACCGTAACATATACATTATATCATCCGGTTAATTATTTTTGGCAAAATTTCAAAGATACAGCTTTATTAAGTGTAGTGGAATACTCATATAAAAGAAGGATATTTTTTATTTATCATGCGGACGGACGGACGAACGGACATACATAGCTAAATCGATTTATTTTTCGATGCTGATCCGATCCATACACTTGAGTCTATATCTACCCCCCTCCTTCTCTGCGTCACAAACGTAATGGCAAATTTATTATATCCTTTGACTATATAGTCATACGGGTATAAAAACGCAAGGGCTAAAGACATTAAATTAAATATGAAATTAGTAGGCTTTTTGAAGCAATATTCGCCCAAACTATTTTTCATAAAACTGACTTTTCCCAGAAGTCATTAATATCCATTAGCTCATAAGCAAAAATAAAATAGGATTTTTTAAAATTCACTTATTATAGAGTTACCAAATTTTCTAAATAATTACCAAAATGGCAACACTGGTTGTTTAACTCTGTATACGATAATTCAAGTAAACAGTTACAAATAATTTAATGTATTACAATTATAACTATAAGTTTGCAATGGTATTTTATTATTTAGCTCATATTTTAAAACTTAAATTCTTTTTGAAATTAATCAGTTTAAGAACTACTAAAAAATATATACTTTAATTTAAATTACTGCACTAAATAGTTTTTAATTTAAATAATGGTAAAAACCTTTTTTTTTTATTTTATTATAAGAATAAAATATTTCTTTGACGTGTTAAAATACAAATTAATTTTATTATCTAAAAAAACATAAGAATTACAAAAACAAAATTGTAATATCTAATTTACATATTTTTTTATATCTATTAAACTTCAAAACTTTGGGATTGAATTTTTGAATATTTCAGATTAAAAGCGAATTAAGAGACTAAGTTAAAAATTAAGAGAGAGAATGAATCTTTTACTTTTGGTAAAAAAAAATTATAGTATTAAAATATACATATATTTTTATATATGTATATAATATTATCTAAAATATTAAATTTATGTATATATATATGTAAGTAAACGTTCTTGTACTTAACAAAAAAATAAAATAAATCTTATATAAAAAAAAAATTTATTTTAAATTTTTTACTTAAATATTAGCAATAGTCCTCAAATGGAAATGGTGTATTTTTCTTCTCTTTCTCTCCTTTAAATAAATAGAATAGAAAAGGCAAATTGCCAATCTGACGTACATATCCAAACTATATACGTATAAAGTATGCACTATTATATTATGTATCCCATACACGTTAGATCAGGTTTTCAACTTGGTACGCGCACTTACGAAGTTGAATCGTGTATTGGCAAGTTGAAAGACCATTTTGAAGGTTGAAAAGTTAGGTGGAAGTAAATCAAAAAGTTCCGATTTTTGTGGGAGGTGTCTTTGATTTGCATTTTGAGTTGTATCGTGTTTGTGTTAGTTGAACAACTTAAATGTCATTTTATTTTTTTCATATTTTTCATTTTTTGACACAAAAGTAAGTTGAGATATTCCTTCAAAAATTCTAAACTGTCAGATACTTTTGACATTTATCATATTTTTCAAAATCAAAAATAAGGAATGATGGCTCGAAGATAGGTTGGATAAGTTTATGGTATGGTTTGTAAACATGTCCACGTACCAAGAAGAAAATCTGGTCCACCGTGTATGGGGTGCATTACAAGCATCTACAGGAGAAAATCTGTGCATAGTTGAACTTGTTATTCTTATGACACACACATAAATTAATGCAAATATATACACATTTATATGTATATATTTATAATAATAAATGTATATTACTATATAGTAAATGTACATATAAAAATAAAAAGAATGTAATCAAACTTGTTTTGTGTGTTTTTTAAAAAAAAAATTTATTTTTTTTGGGTAATAAATGGACAAAATATTCAGATTTAAACAGTACTTGTGTGTTTTTTATGCCCTTTTTAATTTTTTTTGTCGTTTTTTGGCTTTTTAGAATAAAAAGAACAAAATAAAATATAAATAAAATCAAATATGTATATATATATATATGTATATATATATATGTTTTGCATATAATAAAAATAAAATCATTGTATATAATATTTATTTTTATATGTTCGTAAATTATTTTTTGCTAAGAGTTTCGAAGTGATTTTCTAATAAATTTGAGAAACGGTATGGTAGAACTGAAGGTTGGTTGGACCAAAATATTGAAAAAGTAGATAAAAATATAGGAATAAGTTAGAACTTATATAAATTTGTCTGGATAATGAACATTTTAAAGCCATTTACATTTATTTATTTATTATTACATATGTATTAATTTTTTTAATTTTGTAAATACCATTGGCTAATAAGGTTGATTATAATTTTATTATACTATTATTAATTTATTAAGTAATATTTTTATGTTAGTTTTGTAGTATATATAAGTGTATTTTTTAAATTCATATTATTTAATTGTATATAAATGGTATTTGTTAAGAAATTTACATGACTTTCATTAGTAATTTTCTTAATTTTAGTAATTGGAAAAAGTGCTCGTGGTATGTACTGGATTTAAATCCATTTTATCTCAGCTTATGCCTAAGGCTCTTAACGTCTAGGGGAACAGAATGAACTTCAAAAAATCAAATGATTCTAATTTTTTAATTTTTTTTATATGTATTATTATGAATGACATTGCAATTTTCAATATTACTCGAACCATTGACTCCCGTGACCGTTGTAGGTTCGAAACTTTATTAATAATTTATAGCTAATGTTATTTATTTTGTATTTATAAATGATATTTAGAAGGAAAAGGCATTTGATGAGAGAAAACTTTTAAGACATTTGTAGATTTTAAGTCCCCACTTTTTCCGAGTATGTTTAGGCTTCAGTATGTTTTTAAGACTAGAATTAAAACACAAAATATTATCTCAATTAATATTGCATACTTACAGGCGAAAAAAAAATTTAATATTTTTATTCAAAATAAAAAACTGTAAAATTTAAATTCTGAGTATGATTATTTTGTTTGAATATTATTTATGCATAATATTAAATGGAATAAATGTAATATAAACTCAATCATTTCTATGTTTTTAATATAATTTCATATACTTTTACAAAATCTAATAATTTTAATACTTAAAAAGTTTAAAAAATTTTAAAGCATTAATTCACAACACAACCTACTTCTTAATATCTTATTTCTATCTTATTATTTTCATTTATCCTACATTATCCATTATCCATATTAATCCAACTGTATTTTTGTATCAAAGGCCCTGTCTTATAGTTTGGTTTTAAAAGGGAGTTGTTTTAGTGTGTTAACACAATACCCAGAGAACTATGCACAGTTATAATGGATGATTTTACAAGCTTTCAATGATACTCGTGACACATTTGTGAAGTTGATATTCTCTGTGCGCCACTTCTATTCTTAACATTGAAAATTTTGTGGGGAATTTATTGAGATCAGTCTTTTAGTATCTTCACTTTCTCTTTTTTTTTAACGTGCTAACTGTTCACTGTTATAGGCTAAATAGTCTTACGGTATATGTGCATTTCGGAACAGGGGGAAATATTATATTCTTATTGTTAGAACTGATAAAATGACTTCCACATACAATTTAAACAAGAGATAGAACAATGGTTTGTAATGTCTTAGATTTTCAATAGATACAATTCTATTTCGTTTATATTGTTATAATTTTGTATTTGAGTTATATGGTATTCTATATCTGTGAGTTATATTATTCAAGTAAATTATTTGCTTATATTGTTATATTAATGTATGTTTTATTATATTTTATATATAATTATTAATTATTGATTAAGCCATTAATTTGAACCCAATGGCTTATGGTAGCCGAGTTTAGTCGAAAAACAGGTAAAAGTTTTTTAACTTTAGCTGGGATTCCAACCCGGTCCTTTCGCTTGAAACTGTATCAACCAGTCTCTGGTTTAAAAATATACTTGGTGTAGGTAGGTTTTAAACAGACTTGATAGTCTAACATTGAACAAATACAGTTACAAAATGCAGTTAACAATTAAAAATTTTCCAAAAAAAAGCAGAAATACCAGATAGAGTAACATGAATTTTGAAATTTTATTAAATAACTTTGTTTTTATTATTTAAAAACGTATGAGAGACAAATTTTATTTATCTTTGATGTTTACATTAAGAGTTCAGATTTTAATTTTTGACAAATATGAACTTATTTTTGAAAATAATAAAAATAAATTTTGTTTATGGAATTAAATAATATGAATTTAAATTATTTTATTTAAAATATAAACCATTCAATTTAAAATATTAAATTTTAGTAATTAAATTTTTGTTATATCTTTTGTATTACTTTATAAATTATAAAGTATTTAAATAGAAAACAATTTAAAAATTTGTAAAACAGTAAATTCTGCAATTATATTTATGTTGAGTTTTCATGATAACGATTCATGGTTAATTAAATTTTTAGAGAATTATTTTTCAAAAAATTATTTCGTTTATGTTTACTTATTGATTTGATTTATTTGTTTTATTTTAGACATGAACTCTGAATATATAAGTTGAAAACACGATATGGGCTAATAACGAATAAATTAAAGCGAAAATTTTTTAAACATTAACGCGTTGGTTTAAAATTTGCTTACAATTGTTATTTGTTACATATTTATCGGCTAAGTAAAACTTTTCGTATACATTTAATTCCCTATTTACGCCAATTTTTTTTTGCCCGATTTTGAAATAACGCGGGTTGACAGAATAATTCATTCTGGTTTTACGCGATTGAATTTGAAACAACGTGAATTCAAAAATATGATTAAATTTGAATTAAAGGGTTTGAAATATAATTTTTTTTATTATCATTTACACAAACACATGGATTTGAGTTCCTTTGACTAACTATTATGCGAATTATACAAAGAACTTATGAAAAACTAAGCGCAAGGATCAATAACTTATTTTGCGACTAATACTTACACCAGCAGCAAAAGTATAAAATTGAAATTTGAATTATTTAGAGTTTTATATTACAGCAGTGTTAGTATGAAAATAAAAAAATTTAGAGTGATGAGAATGATATTCAGGTGACACCTCAAAAAAAAATGCATATCGTCGATTGAAAATGATAGAAATAAAAAAAATACCTATAATTTGATTTATGAAGAAGAACTTATTGCATAACTAAATACACAATTCCATTTTCATCTTAATTTATTACATATCTTAATAATAAAGTGTGCAATGCACGTTAAAGTTTTTATCCCCTTTATATCTTATTTACGCGATTTTTTTCCGCAGATTCTTTCGGAACGTATCTATCGCGTAAATTCAGCTTTTGTTCGCTTCGCTGCAATTATACCACGCTTGGTGAAAAATAGTTTATTGCAATTTGAGTTCTAATTTTTTATCGAAGTTCGAGGTTTTATTTTTGACAGTTAATTTCAATTTATATATTTTCTTATTCTTTTAAATGCAAACTTTTTTCTACTGACAATTAAGTAGAATTTCAAGAATAGGAGTTAGATTCAAACCTGGTACTGGACTTTTCATATTAATTTACATAATTTTATTGTGCAAAGAACTTCATTCTAAGATTTTTGTTAGGTTACATAGTTTTCTTATATTATAATTTTAGGTCTAAGTGTCTACATATTATTTAAGCCAAGAGTTAAGCATTTTATTTAATTTTGTGCATATTTTAATTTTGAGCAAAATATTTTTGTAAAAAGACAATTATTAATTTTATTTTTAGTATAAAAGTAATACAACTTATATTAGCATAATTTTAAACAAAATCTAAACTAACCCTATCCCAAGACTTAAAACAAATAATCAATAATTTTAATTATAATGTGTAGGTGTTTTTCAATCGGGTACGGTACACTTGGCAACTGGACATTTGATCATCTGACATTTTGCAAAAGAGAAACTACTTAACAAAAAGACTTTTAGTAAAATGGACAGGTAGCATAAGGACATTTGACAACTGGACACTTAAAATTTTGACATTTGAGAAGCGCCTCATAAATAATAGTTGACAAATGTACATTTGTTGAGAGAATTAAAAATAATTACAATTATTTAACAATTTTTTTTAATTTTTTGTAACTAAAATTTTATAGGTAAATAAATACAGCTATATTTCATATATTCATATATTATATATTTCTTAACTTTTTCTATAATCTATAAATACAAACATTCACAGAGTCAATAATTTTCTGGATACAATTGTGTTAAGATTCTGCATAATTTTGGGTTCTTGGAATTTATTTTTCATCATAACAACTCCAAAATAATGTCCAAGTTGCGAAATGTCCAGTTGTAAAAGTTGTTAAGTGTCAAATTTCAGTTGTTAAAATCCTTTTGCTAGGTGTCTCTTTTACGAAATGTGATCTGCTAATTGTCCAGTTGGCAAATGAAAGTTTCCAACTTCCACCAATAATTTCAATTAATATATATGTCTTTTTCCGGTACATATCTATCGAATTTAGCATTGAGATATCAAAATTTTGTGAATTAAAGCCAATGATCAATTTAAGAATATCATCAGAAACCTTTCTTAGCATACTTTTAGGGGTAAACAATAAATTTTGTAAATAATAATTATTTATGTATACATTATATAAAGTTATAGAGTACAGTCTGAACAATATCAATGGAGAAAATTTAAAATATTTTTATAAAGTATAAAGACAAATTAATCAAAAGACACTATTGCTGGTTAGATAATAATTATTTAGATGAGAGTAGGACAATAACATATTAGGTTTAAAAGTAGGTTCCATTCGTCAAGTTAGAATAATTAGGCTAGGTAAGGTTAAGTAGTTGGGGTACCTAATCGCTTTTATATACAACACATTTCTTCTCTTTGAATCAGATCCATTGAATAGCATATTCTTTTATTGTCAGTCCAAAGACCATAGCCCATATCAAGTTTGTTATTACTTGTGCAATCATGAAGCATTGCTTTAAAATTGAAATATATATGTAACAGAAATTTGATTCGAATTTTTTTAAAATTAATATTAAACATTAAATATAACAATAAAAATACCAATACACCAATTTAAAAATAACAATTTACAATAAAAAGTCTTTAAAAATTTAATTTTTATATAAAATAAAACATTTTATTTAAAGATTTAAAAATTTCAGTTAATTCAGTTTAATTTTGCATATGCTATGTGTGTGTGTGTTTATAAAAAAATCTGGCAGATTTCCTGTACTTAGGATTAACACGTATAGAAAATTTATTTTTTTTTTTTTTATAGAAAATGTAATTTTTTGTAAAAAATAAAAAATGAAAATGCAAGAATTTTCTTTTTAATTTAAATTCAACGAACCAAAAAAATATAAAAGAAAGTAAAAATAAAAAAAACAAAATTCAAAAGAAAGGAAATAAATATTTTTAAATTTTTGAAAGCCTATGTATGCTAGGAGCTTTAATTGAAAGCAAAGATAAGGTAATATATATTAGCAAGAGCTTTTAAAGATACATTTCATTTAAAGGTAAAATGGAGTGTTCTGGAACAATGGGACTACTTTTGTATTTAAATTTGATAAATTTCCATGATGGAATTTTTACAATCGAGGAAACTCTAAAAGGTTAGGCAATACTTCCACCAAGTTAAAAACGAAGAATAGTTTAGAATGGACCATCTCAATTCTAAGATACCCATAAGATAACATAATAAAAACATTTTATTAACCGCCTAATTACTTTTGGTAGAATTTCTAATACTCAGCATTGTACTCAGGAAGAGTTATTTTCGTAAAAAAAAGGGGAGGTATTCGAGAGTCACTCGAATCCGTTGAGCAAATTACAATAGCGATAACGGCTCTTGTATCAAATCGAATTTACGGAATTTTAAAATTCCGCTTTTCTTCCTCCTACCTCCTTTAAGTTTTAAGTTTCTTTAAGGTTATCAAGTTTTTGAGCTGAGTCGTGCGGACAGACAAACAGAAGGACAAAAGGGCAGACGGGCAGACGGACAGATGGGCAGACGGGCAGATGGGCAGACGGACAGACGGACGGAAGGACACACATATCTAAAACGATTTTCTTTTCGATTCGGATCCGATCCTATCCATACATTTGAGTGTATATCTATCTCCCTTACTTTACAGTGTCACAAACCGTTAGGCAAATTTAGTATACTTTTTGAACATACGTTGATACGATAATGTGTCATGTTATAACTGTTGACATCCTATAAATCTTAAACGAAAAGCGACGCATAATTTTAAATGTTCAACTTCGCAAAATTTCGCGTTCGCACTTATAAAGAGTTAAATTGACAATACAATGTACTGATTATTCTGAAAATTATTAATAGCTCTTTTAAAGAAGCATTGGTGGAACTATGGAGATCTAGAACCGTAAATTGGTTTATTCTTCATTTATCATAAAGTAAAGACTAAAGAAATTTTGTAGGCAGACGTTCCGAATAAGGACATTATTTGGACAGACAGACTGTCTCTCAGTAGAAAATTTTGAAAATATACTAAAAAAATGCAACGTATGCTCTATGATGGAAGAAGACAAAAAAACCAAAAAGGAAACAGAAGAGAGAGAAAAAAAAAATATTTTTGATCCCGCCAAGATTTTTTTTTTATTATTTTGTTTTTCTTTTTAAATTATAGGGATACAAGGGATGTTAATATATGTATAATAATATGTTAATATGAGCATATATATGTATATATACATACTCATCTTATATATATGTAATATTTAAACTGCTTGTAACTATTTATGTGTTTTTAAACTTAAATATAAATATGAGAACAACGACCTTTTCTTAACAAAGGAAATAAGAAGGGAAATTAATGTTGTTTAGAGAGCAACTATAGGTTAATGTTAATGTTTACAAACATTTTAGATTTATACATTTTATATAGATATAAAAAAGTCTAAACGAAGGAAGTTTAAACATTTTCTATAGGAATGTTTTTGAAATGGTTCAAACCAAGGTTAGAATAATAATTTTGATATAACGTTTGTGAAGCAAAGCTTGTGTGGAATGCCCTTAAATATCTAAATCTACGATATAGTGATAAAAGAAATGGATAGTCGAACAAAACAGCTTGTTGCGTAAAGCTTTTATCAATTGATTTAAAAAAAAACTAATCTTATCCATCAAATTTATTTTTACTGTTGGCGGGTATCACATTTTTAAAGTCTTGTAACTATTAATATCTTAATTACAAGATTATTAAATATTAATACCTGTCTTTTGATATTTAATTGTTATTGGTACTAAGGACGTTTCCATTCAATCGCAATAATACTTTGTAGGAGTCACTGTCCTTTACACTCGGGAATATACTTTATTACCAAAGTTCATTTCTTCGGGCCTTATTTTCTTCAGAACTTCATAAGAATTGATAAATTTTTTGAGCAGTTGAAGCATTACTGGATTTAGGTATATAGCGTAAACTCGAATTTTACAAGAATATTACCTCTATTATAACATTGAATATTGCACAAATAATCAGGTTTTAATGCGTTAAATTCCGGACAACATTTCATACCGTTCGGAATGTTTGGAAATATCAATTTTTCGAAAATTGCGAAGTGAAGGAGCTTTGGAGACGTCTTGGAAATGATCTGAATGAACGTTAGAAGTGGAGGCAATTTGTTGATAATGATATCCTTCATTGAGTCTTCTTCACTATTTCCTAAATAAATATTAGTGATTGTTTTTAATTCGTTTACTTTTAAACATACTTGATCCTCAAATTTTTTTTCTTCATTCAAAGATACTTAATATCCATCCTATGTTCAAACTTTTATAAGGTGGTGTATAAAGTAGAAATGGAAAACAAATTTTACAATGATATTTGGAAAACAAAAATGAAATTTAGAAAATTACACAAAAAAAAAAATTGCAATTTAATTTTTTTCCGAAAATTTTCTGAAAAAAAAATGTAAAATAAAAACCCGGAAAATGCTTTTTTTTAAGTTGAAAGAGGTCTATAAAAATGCATTTTCATTTATGAAGTTTTTAAAAAGTGTTTATTAATACAATAGCAAAAATGAGGTAACCTAATTAAGAATATTACATGATAATTCAAGAGAACATAGCTACCTAAAAAGGATGAGATACATTTTTGAGATTTAATATGTTCAACATGGATACTTTCAAACTTATTTTTGTTTTTATTTTTTTAACTTGGGTAGTTGAAAAAAAGCAAAGGGCACTAAAAGTATCTGCACGAAACTCCTGGCGTCCATGTGAAATTTAATCAACTTAAAGCACCTCATTAAACAAGGGTCTATAGCTCAAATGCTCTTTTCGATTTTGAGTTTTGGTATTAGGAAGCAATTTAATGGAATGATAAGAAATAAAAGATTAAGCTAGATGAAGGTAACAAATTGGAGAGACATAATGAAGATATATTTTTTAAACTTTTCAACTGTAAATACGATATAAATTGCTGAATACTAACTTTGTGAGTTGCTGAATTGCTGACTTTAGGGAACACATGTGATAGAACACAATAATCAATATATTTTCATAGCAAACAAATTACCAGAAGCTTTTAAGCAATTAAGCAGTAGTGAAAAATTGGCAGCTGACAAAACTCTAGTTTTAGATTACGAAAAACTTTTAATGTGTAGCCAATTATTATAGTAAAAATCAATTATTTAATTTATGAAGCCAGATATTTATTAGTTTCTAAGCGTCAATAAATCAAGATTAATGACCAAACCGTACGGTTTCAATTGGGTGAAGTGAAGCGATCGTTGAAATTATCCTGGGATCGGAATACGTTTGAAGATAGCTAAAAGTCCTGTAAATAGATATTAATAGTTTTCTTAGACTTTGCCAATTTATATGAGATATAAATTGCTGAATGTTAACTTTAGGGAACACATGAAAGTGTATATGGTTCCCATTGTAAACAAACTTTGAGAATCTAGGTGAGGCCAATTGAACGATTCTATAGGGTAAAGATGATATCCAGTGCACCTCTGGTATTTTGTTCACGAAAAACATTGAGTATAGGTGTGGTCGTAAATGTAAACTTTTTGACGTAAAATATGCTATTTGATATTTATTATGATTTTAAGACCAAACAATTTGCAATCAGTAGACATTCAATTTACAAATAAATTTTTGTGGTCGTAAAAGTAAATTGTTTAGTTTTGCAATGGATATAAAATCAACAGATTGTTTTTGTTTTCCACTTTTGAAATGAGTTTCCATCGCTAATCTTGTACAAATTAGTAGTTTTAAGGTGGATGTGTCCCACAACAAACTTTGTGATTCACTTTCAGTTTCACTCCTGTTAATTTAAATTTAAATTAATTTACAAAAAAAGACATAATATTTTCTTACTTACATTATTAATCATAAAAATAAAACAACGCTGAACGCTTAAAAAACTGTAACTTGTAAAACTGATTGTAAATAAAAAATTTAGTTTGCATAGTTGACGTTTACTTTACACATATTTCACATTTACGACCAGGTTCAGTTAGCAATGATTTTTTACATAATTTTTGGTCGTAAATTCAAAATATGCATATTGACAGCAAATTTACATTTACGATCATAAGATATAGGTATTAGTTTTTACTTTGTATTTATCGGAACAGATATTGGTAGACTCCAAGCATCTACAAAACAAGATTGGCGACGAACTTGTATGCCAACAATTAAGTAAAGTGAACGTTGAAGAGATACTGGAATCATAATACGTTTTAAGAAAACTCAAAACTTCCTGTATGGAAACCCGTTATTTATTTCTGATTAATGAAAATAAAACGTTTATAATAACTATTGAAGATATCCGCTTCTATTAATGAAACTAATGGAACATTTTAAGAATTCTTTTATTATGTAAATATTTTTATATTTAAATTTTATATAATCATTATTTTGTATACTGGAAATTTATGTAAAACCATTTTTACATCATTATATATCTTATATTTTAGTATAATTTTTTTAAATGCCCTTGTTTTTGTACAAATAAGTAGTTATGAATGGACATAAATATGTTTTTATTTTTATTCATTTTATTTGTGGTTTTTCTTTTAATTTTTATTTGAGGAAAAATTTTTTGAAAGAAGACAAAAAACTACAAACATTTTTTTTTTTTTTTTGTTGTAAAACAATTTATAAAATAACAAAAACACAAAAAAAACAAAAAAAAACCAAAAATACAAAATTCTAAAAGGTAACAAAGAAGTAGACGAAGTCAAAATCCAAAGTATATAATATCTGAAGAACAACTTAAAATAGGATGTGGATATTTTATATTCTTCCTTTATAGTTTGTTTCGTGCTAAACTAAAAACAAAATATAGTTTTTTATTTAGAAAAGTTTTCTTTCTCTTTCACATATTTTTTGTTTCATTTTTTTTTTTTCAAAAAATTTTTACTTAAAACTTTAAGATAAATAAATAAATGTTTTTTAAAAAAGAAATTTAAGATACATTCAGGTATAATTTACAACATACTTGTATATATATATATATACAAAAAAAAAAAGAATCTTAAAGTTTTATAATAACGGTTTTGGTTTTGTTGGTGCTTTACAATTGAGTTTGGAATAGAAGAAGAGCATCAGAAAAGAGATTTTTCGAATTTAACCACGAGAAATTATAATTGTGCAATTATGAATTTCATAGACTATTATATTATTGTTTTTATTTATCTGCTTTTTTTTTTTGCTTTGCTTCTTTTATATTTTTCAGTCTATTGCTTTTCATATTTTGAAAAATTCAACGTTTTTGTTCTAATTTTTTTTTTTTTTTCTTTTTCGCTTTTGTTTTTTTTTTGTAGAATGAAATGTTGTAGCATGAACCATATTAAGAGTATATGGCAGTATTGAAATTTTGAATTAAAATAAAATTAAACAAAAAGAAATTTACAGTACAGCAATGTATTTGAAATACCATGATGCTTTGCAGCCTCGATTTACGTCGATTTCATTTTCATCTGAATATTAAAAATTATTGGGAAATTAATTATGAGTTGTTAACTGAGATCGTTCGAAAGCTATTTAAAAATGTATCTCGATTTACGTTGTTTTGATAAGTAAATTAAAATCAACACTAAAAGCACTCTAAGATAAATATACAAACATTACTCTATTTTTGATTCTATTATATTTTGTCATATGTATGTACTTTTTGTTCAACTGTTGGACTACTCAACTTGTTATGTTGGAATCGGAAGGAAAGTATTAAACATATGATATTATGGATAAATTCAATGTACAATTTAAACATGAGATAATACTAGACTGTACCATGTGGAAAGCGTCTTAGATTTCAATATATACAATTCTATTTAGTTTACATTGTAATAATTTTATATTTGTTCAAAGGTATTTCTATATCTGTGAATTATATTAATCAATTAAAAATTATTTGTTTATATTTATTACAATAACGTATGTTTTAATGTAGATAAAAAATTTTTAATTATTGGTCATGTCATTTGAATCCAATCACGCATGGTAGCTGAGTCGAGTTCAAAAACCAGATAACCCCTTTTTTAACTTTTACCGGGTTTCGAACCCGGAATTCTCAAGCGAAGGTTTGGTTCTCTAACCACTGCACCACCTAGGATCTAAACCAATTATTTAAATTATTTCTTAATTTAATACTTTGAATTTTCGGGGTCCATCTTTAGTAAATTGAACTTTGCACCAAAAGCAATTTATCCGAAAGTACAAATGTTGCACATAAATTTCTTCCGACATTCGGGGGTTTTAAAAAATTTTCATTAAATGGAAAACAAGACGGCCATATTGATGTTAACAAATAAGAACATTTTAATTGGTGTTTAAAATATCTCTAGATAATATTTTTCTTCCAATAAATTTTATTTTATGATACGAGTTAAAATTGAAATAGACAGGTAGATATTGCACAATATAAAAACCATTTTTAAAGAACGATATAAGAGCATATTTGAAAAAAAAAATATTTTATAGAAAATTATTTGAAAAGATTTATTTTTTTAATGATTTTTTAGTTGTATCTAGATTATTGTATAGAAAGCAACTGAATTGAAGTGAAATGAATTTAAAGATACAAAATAAAGAAAAAAAAAATTAAATAAAATTCCTAATCATTCAGACATTAAAGACAGACTACATGTTTAACCCTGTGTGTCTGATTGAATGAATAACTCAGAAAAAAAAAACCGGCAAACTAATAAGAATTTTTTTCCTCTAATTAAAATTTGGTTTTATTTTAATACAAAACTTTTTTTTTTATTTTTAAATAAATTCTAATTATCTTTCTTATTTCAGGAAGTTATAAATACAATCTATTTTTTATTGCGTTTTTATGTTTTTGTTTTTTTAATACAAACTTTTGATAAAAGAACAAAAAGGTCTCACGATAAAATAAACTTTTAACGATGTGATAAATAATGATGACCCCAAAAATGAAAAATGCCCAAGTGTTAAAATTGTCATACCCAATCCTTCATATAATAAAAAATTTTTTCAATCTTTATACCCGTATGACTATATAGTCCAAGGGTATAATAAATTTGCCATTACGTTTGTGACGCAGAGAAGGAGGGGGGGTAGATATAGACTCAAGTGTATGGATCGGATCAGAATCGAAAAATAAATCGATTTAGCTATGTATGTCCGTCCGTCCGTCCGTCCGTCCGTCATCACGATAACTCAAAAAGTAAAGGAGCTAGGATTATGAAATTTTCACAAATTCGTTTTTATGCAAAAAACGGAATCGAGTTTTAAATTCAGCCGTTTTGGTCCACGGGTTCGAGTACCTGCCATACAACATCTAATTTTATATGAGCATTACTCTTTACCTATGGAAGCTGCGTGTCTGAAATTTTGCCAAAAGTAGTTTAGTATAATGGCCAAAGTTACTGCAAAATTTGGTTGGTCTCCTGCAAAGGGTTCGAGTAGCTGCCATACAACTCCTTCTTTTATATGAGCTTTACACTACACCTGATGGAGCTGGGTGTCTGAAATTTTGCAAAAAATTACACCTAATAAAGCTGAATGTTTGAAATTTTGCCAAAAGTAATTAACCGGATGATATAATGTATATGTTACGGTCATACGGGTATCCCAGAGTTGACACAGTCTACTCTACTACACTCTTGCTCGTTTATTAATAGCTCTGTCAGGAATAGTTTGTCATTTATATATCATATATATATATATAATTATATGTATATATTTATTGTAATTATATACGTATATAATTATGTGTCCATTTATCATTATTTTAAGCTAAAATAAAACATTGTATAAAACTATCTAATTTTTTTTTTTTTTTTTTTTTTTTGGCATCTTAAGATATTTTTTGTATACTTGAAATAATATATGATAAAATATTGTAAAGTTTTATTTTAATGACAGTTACCGTCCATTTTCATGTGAAAATGTTATAAATTTTATTTTTATG